>CAHIKZ030003431.1:2850000-3070000 GCA_903632075.3 Acanthosepion pharaonis
GGGTGGATGATCTCTGTACTCAAACCTCAAAATATCTGTTATCTCTCCTACCCTGTGAATGGGTGTATTGTCTTGCAAAAAGAGAACACAATTCCACAGCTTCCATTGCCATTTTCTTTCAGTAACTTATTTAATCAGCACAGTAAATGAGAGTAGTATCCTGATTAACTATTTGGCTCGTCTAAAGGTATTTTGTCATATTAAAAAATTACTTTCGCCAAAAGTCAACCATGACTATGATCTTTCCTGCCAACTTTTGGGTATTGAATTTCTTTGGTCATGCAGAACCCAACATAAATTGTTGTCCAGTCTCCAGATAATAGTAGTATAACCTTATTTGGATTCAAACTATTTTCCGCATCTTTGTTGTTGTTATCACAAACATTTCGGCCACTGTACCCTGCTGCCTTCATTACCTGGATCAATATATATCTGATGATGGCAGGACGGAAGAACAGTCAAAGCGTTGTGATAACAACAACAAAGATGAGGACAATAGTAGTATAAACTTATTTACATTCAGACTATTGTCTTCATCTTTGTTGTTATCGCAACATTTTGGCCACTGTACCCTACTGCTTTCATCACCTGGATTGGTATATACCTGATGATGGTAGCAGGGCACAATGGCTGAAATGCTCTGATAACAACAAAGATGAGGACAATAGTCTGAATGTAAATAGTATAAATAAGGTTATATTATTATTGTTCTCATCTTTGTTGTTATCAACCTTTTGACCAATGTTGCTCCATCCTGCCTTCATCAGGTATATATTAATCCAGGTGATGAAGGCAGCAGGACACAGTGGCCAGAATGTTTGTGATAACAAACATGAGGACAATAGTCTGAATGTAAATAATGATAACTCCTCATCCCAGAAATTCAGTCATAGTATAACCTTGTTTCATCAATTATGTTCAACCCTGGAATATGCCTGTATAGATATACCCACACTCCAGTATCTCAAAGACTACATGTTAAATTAAGGTTGACTTTTTGTAAAATTTCCTGTATTATAATTCAATTAACATTTGTTCAAAGTTAATGAAAAAGGGTTTAATTCAGTTTATTTTTTTTTTAAATGTCAACATTTAAAAATGTATGTAATATAGTAGTACTATGATTTTCTGGAGCTTTCTAGAACTTCATGGAAACTTCTAGAACTTGTTTTTGTTTATTTGTAAGTTTATATGCTATGCGATAACTATAAACTGTTAAATGTGTTAAAAAATACATAAGTACTATCCAATTACATTATTATCAAATTGAAAAATAAAGCTTTTGCAAGTTTGCAATTTTTGTTTATTTGTAAGATTGTATGTTATGCTATAGCTATAAACTGTTAAATGAATTAAAAAATGCATAAGTACTATCCAATTACATCATTAGCAAATTGAAAATAAAGCTTCTGAAATTTTTTTTTTTTTTTTCCTCTACCCTTATTGTGTATATAGCAAAATCGAATTTTCAGTTTGGGGGTGACCTTTTTTCAAGAACTAAAACAAATTGTTTCTTTTTTTTTTTGTTTTGTTTTTCATTAGTTTTGAACAAATGTTCATCAATTTATGACACAGAAACATGGGGTTACAAAAAAAAAAGTTGTATCCTTAATGATACATTGTATAGCGTGACGGACGCATTAACGGAAGTCACAGAATTTTATATATAGATACGTTTTATATTTGCTCACGTTTTGAGGAATTTCTATCTTCATTCATTTCGTGTTTCTCTATGATAATTGTATTCACTAATCTGTCTAGAAATGGTGGGAAGCATTTTTGATCCTGTGTCCAGTTTTGCTTTACGTTTGTCTTCTGTCAAATCAGAGCGAATCCATTTGTCTAAGTTTACACATCTTTCTAAGTTGTTCCATATAACAACGAACTGTTGTATTACATCAGTTCACTTTTTGTACTCGTCCTTTCACTCTAACAACATCATTTCTATCGAGTTCAGACCAAAGCAGGCCATCGATAAACTCAACCGAACCAGTCATTTATTCAAGCAAAAGATGGAGCTATGCATTATTAGGTAAATGTCTGTAATTTTTTAGCACTTCAGTTTACATGATGAAGTGAAATATACAGAGGAAAATTGTATTGTTTATGGCAAAGGATGTTTTTTCCAAAGCCATATAAAGTGAGTAGCTTCTCTGTAAGATAGGCTTTACTTTATTATAGGTACCTCCACTAATTTGGTATATGTAAGGTTTAAAATGAATTTCTTAAAATGAAAAGCTTTCATTTTAGCTTTAATTAAAAGCTAAAGGATTTAAAATTTATTATTTCCAGTAAGCAAAATACTCTGTGCTGTGGTGTATTTCAAAAAGAAATTCTATTGATCATAATCAATTTTTTTTCAGTAAAATTTATCAAAATGACCATTTTTGACAGATTTGTAAACAAGTTAATTCTCAGTTCTAAAAATCTTACAAAAATAAAATATTTCTGAAACGTTATTTGAGGAAAATAAGCAAATTTAAAGTTCTATTAACTCAATTTGAAACTAATATTATTTATTTAAATGTTGTTTAGACATTTCTTAACTACGGGATCTTGTTTTTCTGGCATGTTAATAAATTTATTGACAGTCGATCTACAACTGAACATCCTCAGTTAAATATGGCAGAACAAAGTTTTTTTTTTTTTGTTTTTTTTTGTTTTGTTTTTTTTTTTTGTTAGGGGGACAAATCTTAAAACATGTAACCTATTAATGCTAGATTTATCAGTTTGTACATCCATAGTTCAAAAATTCTGCACATAATCATACATACAGAAATAAATCAAAATTCTTTTTAAAATATTCAGTGTTGTCAGATTGTAATAAGCTTTACAATATATTGATAAATATAGTTTTACTTAATAACAATATTTCCTAAGAATTGAAAATGAATTTTAAGATTTAAAACGTTAATAAACTATTCAATTTAAAATTGTAAAAAAAAAAATGAAAACAAATCTTGTAAAAATTCAGTTTTTGTTGAAAAAATTTTTTTTCTTCAGACAATATTGTCTTTAATATATATTATTCATAAAAGCAATTAAAAGCTTCTCTAATTAAATAATGTCTTAGTTTTATAGCGTTTTTTTATTTTTAGATTCAGAACAGATTTTTGGTAAGACCAGGTCCAATTTTGCAAAAAAATTTGATTTAAATTCTTCAAAGACTTTTGCTTTTAACTAATAGTCACTAAAAATTATCTCCTTGAATTTCTCAAGTTTTTATAAAATTAAGGGGCTGAAACACATGTTAAAAGAAAATTGTTACCAAGATTCTCTAATTAAAAAATATCAAAAAATAATTTAATTCATCTGTGAATAAGTTCTGAAAATTTCATTAAAATGCAATTATTTGATTTTTGCAAGAATTTCAAAATTAATGTCTGTCACTACATTAAAAAAAAAAAAATCAAGTTTTCTAATTAAAATTTTGAATGTTCTAAAAAGTAGTAAAAAAAAAAATTTAATTAAACGATCAAAAAATACTTTGATCCTTCCACTTAATAATAACAAAGATTTTGACAATAAAACTGTTTTCATCATGGTATGCTGATTGTTTTTAGTCTTTTCATGGAGGTCCCTACTTTATAAGTATAATGTGTCTTGTAAAATTAATTTTTAATGAATTCAATCCTTTTTAAAATTTCTGTCTTGTCATTTCTTTTGTGTTTCTTCTAGCGCACAAGACTGCTGGAAAATTCAGAAAGATTAGAACGAGTGGGGCGGAAGCTTGATCATGGTTATCGAACTGCTGTCGAAACAGGTGACTTTTTATATTACTTTATATATGCAAGCTTGTATTCATTATATAACTAGCATAGAAGCTGCCCTTTAGGCAGAATTTAAGCTAGCTCCTGCAGAGGGCTTTTGAGCCTTCTGACTTTTACCTTGAGTGTCCTATGTATGTAAAAGTTATAAGAATTTAGAAATAATAAAATTATTTTATCTTTATTTGGCACCTTAATTCAGTATAACTTTTCTTCATATATGCAAATGAACCCATAGTTTGTTTACATTTATTTTGCATGTAATTTTTATTTTTATTTTTTTAAATCACAATACCTTCATATAAAGTCACTCTTGAAAGATGTTGGGGAACCTGAACTATGTAAAATTTCAAATACGTCACATTACATGTGCTGGAAAAAGAAAAAAAACATGTGCAACATACTGTGCCTCATTTAAGTTTTAATTTAATCACAGGTCAATTAGATATCAATTGCAATTGTGATGAAAAGCTAAATTAAACCTCTAGTAAAGAATTGTTTTTAAACCTCTCACCCTGTTCAATATTTATATTTAACTTGAAATGAGTTATTTATTTCATTTTTAATCACCTGTAACTATAATAGTAACTACCTGTTACTTCAGATTTATTGAAATAAAAAAAAAAAACATGGATGCCAGACACACATACACTGCACTTTATTTATACAGATGTACTTAAAATACATTGGTGTTTTGGTAAAAAAAAAATTATTGTATATTTTATTTCTTTTTTTTTTTTTTTTTTTTTTTTTTTTTTTTTTTTTTTCCTCCCTCTAGAACAACTTGGCACTACCATTTTAGAAGATTTACACACTCAGCGGCAGACTATCCAACGATCACGGTCTCGGGTATGAAACTGTTTGTATTATTGGTGTAAGGCATTTCTGGGCAAATTGCAGCCCATTTGGTATTTCCAAATGGCACACTTACATTCTTGTTCATTCACACATTCTCTAACACATAACTGCATACATAAAAAAATGATTAAATACAATGTTTCTTGAATTTTGCAAACTTTTGGTGAAAATAACGTTTTTATCACTTTAAAATATTGGCAATTTTTTTACTAAGGATGATCCTACATGTAACATCTTTCACTTTTGAAATGGAAATTTTTTTTTTTTTTTTTTTCACTGCTAAAAATAAGTTGTCTGGTATACTTTAAAAAGTTATGTGGCTTACATTTTTATTTGTAGATATAGATGTACTTATTTTATCTTATTTCTATTTTTCAGCTAGAAGATATGAATAGTGCTCTAGGGAAGAGTTCCAGAGCTTTGACTGGTATGATGAAAAGGTAAAAGTTTTGCTTTATTCACAAGTATTATTTCTTCTACTGTATGTGGTAACCTCTCAATTGCAGTAGCCTAATTTTCAATATCAATTAAGGCTGTTTTGATATTGCCATAGCAGGATTTGACAACACAACCATAAAATTCAATGTGGATTTAGTAGCCATAGTCAAATGCAAAATAAGTAACTGAACTGTCCAACAAACAGAATTGACAAAGTTTTCAATAAGCAATAACAAGAAAAAGAAAAGAACAGGGCAAAAAATAATATAAAGCAAGCAAACAATATATGCAAGGCAAATGAACAGTAATAAGGCAAAAAAAGTTCACAGACTAAAAATTGGAGTTAACACACAAAAACAAGTTCAGACAAGCAAACATAGCATTATGACTTCAAAACAGAACAAACAGGGACTGAGTCAGATGAAACAGAGAACCAGCCTATTTTATTGGCTAACAAAAAGTCCCTGCATGCATTTATGTGCTTCTGCCTATAAAATGGGAAGGGGCAAGTGTTTTGCAGTCATTCCAGCATAGACTGGAATCAACATTCAAAGACACTTTTGTTTGGTAATCAAATTTGCATGCACTAGGCAAACATTTTCCTCAGCAAAGTTAAGTACTCCATGCTAAAGACAACTTCAATATTGTTATTCTGATGGACATTGTCCCCAAAGATTAATGTTGTTTCCTCCATATAGAATTATCTATTGTGGTCAGCAGGTAAAACTTAAGACTAATTAACTTTGTGTGGTGGTTTGGCAATGTCATATACCATTTCCACCTTGCTAGAAATTTATTTTATTTTTAACAACCGTATTGGATGGCACATGATACAGGGTTAGTCAAAATTATGTTACCATGTTAAATCATCTTGCACATATGATATATTTTGTGAATAAATGACTTCTACTATTTAAGTGTTAACATAATTTTGACTAACACTATATCCTTGCCACTACTTCAGCAGGAAATGTTTAGAAAAAAAATGGTGGTTATTTTTTTATTTATTTATATTTTTTTTATCATTTCACCCCAAGCAAGTTGATAATGCCACTAAGACACAAGGGGTTACTGTGACTGAAAGAGAATATGAAGACTCTAGATAAAAGAATGCGATTGATGTTAAAGAATATGATTCAGGAAGATGAGATTGCGATTGACATTAGAAATTTGAAATGTTATTGGAATTTAATCTGTTTCCTATGTACATCAATTCAAAACAAGTTTTTTGTTAGGGGTGGGCTATAGGCTAAATTTTTCAAAAAAGTGGCAAAGTGTTTTATTCCATTCATTTGTGTCCAAATAGAAGGAAATGGGCCAAATTTTTTGAAAATTGGGATGGAGTCAGACTGAAACGTGCCCAGACCTGCCTGGGGGCCAAAAAATCACTAAAAATGACAACTTATTCCAAATAACATCAACATTTGCCAACAAATCTTGGTAGCTGCAACCCTCCTGTCACAGCACATGCCCCTTACATCTTGTTTGCATGAGCCATACTTGTGAGGTGTTTGACACAGAACTTATCTGTTCTGAAGCATGTAGAGAGTAAATTTGAACTAAAGGAAAAAATAATCAAAACAATGCCATCTTAGAAATCTTTCCTGGCTAAAGGTTTAATCCCTGCTGTAATTGATGCATTTTGTTGCTCCAGCCGAATTTTCAAACAGTTGGCCCATTTCCTTCTATTTGGGTACAAAGTAATGGAATAAAACACTTTCCAACTTTTTTGTTTTTTTTGAAAAATTTGGTCTATTGTTTGTATTTTTTTTTTTTTTTTTAGAATATCTACAATTTTCTCTATTTTTTCTTAAAAAAAAAAAAACAATAGAGGAAGGAGACGAATTTGGTATATACCTCCCTTCAACAAATTAGTTTGTACCAAATTAGGACACAAATTCTTAAATCTAATTAACAAGCACTTCCCTGCGAAGAGTAAATTAAGCCAGATCTTCAACTGTGATACCTTAAAAATACCTTAGAAATCTAGATAAAAATATTGAATCACATAACAATAGAATACTGAAACTTCATAGAGATAATAAACGCAACTTAAATACAAGTTCTAATACACCTCAAGAAAAAAGGCTATGTCATTGTAGAATCCCTGATCAATGTCCATTTTTTAAACAAGTGCTTAACCAAAATCCATAGTGTATATGTGCTATATTTCATCAAATGAGAACCCCCGGAAATATTAAGCTGTATGTGGGGTCAACTAGCAGACCTTTTAAGGATAGCTATTACAATCACATAAACTCTTCTACAAATACGGCCAAACGAAATATAACATCACTTTCAAGATATTTTTGGAAACTTAAGGAAGAAGGAAAGACACCTATGGTTAAATGGAAAATCCTAAGACAAGCCAGAACCTGCAATTCTCTAAGTGAACCTTGCCTCTTATGTTTACAGGAGAAAATATGTATCATTGAACTCTTGAATAACACCCAATTATTAAATCAAAGATATGAAACAACCATTTTCTGTAGACATACTAAGGATCTAACACTACAATCTTGTTAAATTCTTAATTCCATAACTATAAACAATTTAAGATTCTAAATCACCTCCTTCGATATATTCCCTACCCTCTTATGTACCTCTCCACTAATTATGATTCTTAAAGAAATTTTTTTTTTTTTTTTTTTTTTTTTTTTCATATATATTACTGGTAATATTTTCAGATAAATCATTTTACACCCATACTTATTCTGCATACTATATGGTCCAGGAATATTTCAAAATTTGATTATAAAAGTTATATTAACATTTTTTTAGAGGAAATCACCACTTCTAAATTTTAATCCACAAAACACATTCATTGATTATAGAATTAGTAGTGATAACCCCAACATAAATACATGCAATTCAGCTCTAGAATCTTTATAGTAAACCAAAAATAACATTCCCAATTACTACTAGAACTATCACTACAATTTTACCTACTCAAACATAATACTATCCCCTACCCCTATCTCCATCTTTCCTTTCCTACCTCTCGCTCTTAGGATGATTGTGAGATGATGTGCCTAAACTTTTGACTGGTGTTTATCGGAAAAAAAAAATTTCCACAGACCTGTCAACATTAAACACCCAATCCATTCTTCACCAAACTCCTATCAACAAGCACTATTGTTTCACTCTGTCACCTGTTTTTTTTTGTTTTTTTTGTTTTTTTATATATATATATATATATATATATATATATATATATATATATATATATTTTGTATATTTTTCTTCTCAAACAAATGGAAAAAGGAAGTGACATTTCACATGACTTGCCTACAAGCAGGATTGCTCATAACCATTTTCGATTCTCACCCGTTGAAGTGCAGTTGAAATGCACTGAAACCAAATTGCATCTTTGTAGTGAATAAAATGGCTTTGTCTATATGATAAAATTATAATAAATAAATTATTGCTCTACTATCGGTATCGAGCCCTCTTTTGGATTAATGCTGTGAACATTAGAATTTATATGTTACTTTCGTTCTCATCACATCGCAGATATATATATATATATATATATATATATATATATATTATTTTAGTTTACCCTAGAGCTGCATATGTTAGGAAGATTGTATTGCACAAATTTTCTAAGTCTTGCCTTGAAAATCTGAATTCGAATTACTTACCACGGCTTGAACATCAAATGCTAATGAGAAATATGCATCTATCTTATTCATCAAATAATTCCTTTTAGAATGTGTGTGAGGAAAAAAAAAAAAAAGTTAAATTTATTAAATTTACTTATATTTCATTTTTTTTTTTTTTTTTTCTACTTTCAGAATTATTCAAAATCGAATTCTGCTGGTTGTTATTGGACTTATAATGGTGCTTACCATTTGTGTAGCCATATATTTAATTATACGACGTTCCTGAAGAAGATGAACAATGGAAATATTCAAATTTATTTAAATATACAAAAACATTTAAAAAGTGATAGGAAAGGGAGCAGATAAATATGTCTCTACCAGTCCCTCTCCAACCTACTAATACGGCCCCTCCACAACCGATACCTTTGGTATATTTCTTATGATTTCTTGAAAAATCAATTGATTGTACAACATAGCAGTTATCAGTGTCTTTTTATCATGCATCTTCCCCCACCACTCTTTTTCTTTATTTCATCTTTTTGTTTGTAAAGGTTTAAATAGAGAAGCCAATCTTAACAATGCAACTTAATTCAATGCATTGTTTTTTTTTTTGTTTTTTTTTTTTTTTTTTTTTTTATCCGCAGAAAAAAAAATCAACAAAATTTAATATTTCTATCATTTACATTCAGACTGTTATCTTCATTGCCATATCCACAACGTTTCGGCCGTTGTGCGCTCAGAATTTTGTATGAATGGAATTTCAAACTGAACCCTTTATTTCATACACCAGGGTAGATTGTTCTAGTTCCACATGTCATGCCTCTTCCGGCTGTCTCAGTTATTTCCGTTTAACTCAACTCTCCAGGTTTTTTTTTTTTTGTTCACCACTACTGAACTCGCAACTCTTTGGGACGAGCCACTGGATCTAACCGATGTCTTTATCCACTTAGCCATGTGTTTCCCTCAGGCTACAACAGTGGTGGATCAAAAAACTTAGAGTTGAGTTAAAGGGAAATAACATCTGGAAAAAGCATGGCACATGGAACTAGAACAATCCACCCTGGTGAACGAAATAAAGGGTTCAGTTTGAAATTCCAATCACCTGATAAGGCTTGAATACGCAGCAGCCAAAATGTTGTGGATATGGCGATGAAGATATAGACAGATATTAAAGTTTAATATTTTTACCCACAAAAAAAAAGTAGCAAAAATGTTTTTTTTGTTTTTTGTTTTTTTTCCTCTTGACACTGCTATTACTCTTAAAAATTTGTTTTAAAAATCTATTTTTAGAATTTTAAAATCTAAACATGAAACTTGATTTATGCATTTTTTTTTTTTTTTTTTTTTTCTCAAGAATTGAAACCAAAAAAATTAAAGAATGTTTATTTTATTGGATTGTTTATTTATAAAAATAATTTTATTATGTTTACAAGTTTATAAAAATATGTGAATCAATTAAAATGCAATATTTATCATTTACCAGATATAGAATTAACTATGAAAACAAAATGATTATTCATAAATTTATAAAAATGTTTGAACAAAAATTTAAATAAACGCATAACAATGACTAACTGTAATTACAAATTTTGAAAAAATACATTTTTCAGGTAGTGTTTTTATATATATATATATTATATATATATATATATATATATATATATATATATATTGTTGAGAATTGAAACAAAAATGTTAAACACTTTATTACTATTATTATTTTTTTAATTACCAGAATAGTGCTTAATGCTATTTTGATTCTCGAGAAGAAAAAAAATGCAGTTTAAAATGTTTGGGTTTTGTTAAAATTCTAAAAATAATCTTTTAAAACAATAAAAATTGCTGAGAGTATACAGTAATAGTATAGTCAAGAGAAAATCCATCCTTTTGAGACACTATTTTTTTTTGGGGGGGGTATTAATGTTAAACTTTGCTATAAAAGAAAAAAAAATCCTTACTGAATTTTTACCTGTGATGTTGATAAAAATTAGAAAATTGAAAAACGGTTTTGAAGAGAAAAAACAACAATTTAAAAATTATTATATTTGGTGTATGCAAGAGTCTCCAGCAAAAACATGTATTTTCAACTATCAAGGGTATTAAAACTTTAATTTAAAAAGAAAGAAAAAAACAATTCCAGGAACTTTTGCATATAGTTAATCTTTAAAACTTAAAGAAATTAATTTTAAATGTTTTAATTCTTCAAAGTGTAATTCAAAATTTTGGGAAACTTGAACTGGCCGAATGTAGCATTGATTTTCATTTGTTTCTTGTTGAAATCACTGTATACTTAGATATCCAAGTTGACTATTTTGGCGAATGGAGTGAAAATTGGGTGTTAAGAGAATAAAATTTACATGGCTAAGTGGTAAAGCATACTGGATCAAATTGTTTCTTCTACAAAGGGAGATTCAGGTTTGATCCCTGCCAGCAAAAGCATTTTTTTTTTTTTTTTTTTTTTTTTTTTTTTTACTAGGATATGCAGACCTATAGATGTAATATACACTGTTTAATGAATAAAAATAGGGCATCTATTTCAAATACAAACTATCCACCATAATTTTGAAGTAATAAAAAAATTTAAAAATATGGATGCTGAAGGTAACATTAATCAGCTGAGAGACAAACCTTTCACTCATATTTATTCTCTCTCTCTCTCTCACACACACACACACACACACACACACACACACACACACACACACACACACATACATATATATAATTTTTACATACAAAATGTTTGGTTCTCACCAGTCAAGATGCAGCCACATCAAAACAAGAATGCCTCTTTGTAGTGAGCAAGGTGTTTTTGTCTGTATGTAAAAATTATGATAATTATTGCTCTGCTCTTGGTATCGAGCCCTCTTGAATTAATGCTGTGAATGTTAGAATTTATATTATTTTTATGCTTATTACATTTGGAGATATATATATTTGCATATTCTTTAAAACAGTCTTGTTGATTGGCTCAGTGAAATTCTCTGAAATTTTGGGTGCACCTCATATATTTGTATTTGTCATTACTGTATAATTTTATTCATATTACTACCAAAAACTAAAAATCTGTAATGGAACTCTAGACCAAATGATTATAATACTAAATCAGTTACTATTCCAGATCAGAATATCTTTGGTAAGTGTAATTAAATAGAATGTTTCTTAAAAAAAAAAAACCTTTTCCCTTCTAAAATCTCTGAAACCATTATTTAAATGGATGCCAAACATCATTACTATAACATTTACTTTTAGTATCTAGTTGTTTTCCAAAATTCATGTTTTACATGCTAAAACCCTCAAAATAATCAAGTTAGTGTTTTATAATATGTAAGACATAGATTTATAAAGCAAATGTCCTTACCTTTTCTTGTAATTTAATTTTTACTTCTATCTCTCATTATTTTAAAACTGTTGAATCTCATGGTGTATCATTTTCATGTGTAAAGAACACAATCCTTAATCTTTTATAAATTTCTATTATCTTGTAAAATCTTTATAAACTCTCCATGATTGGCCAATATGTTGTAATGTTCTGTCTTGTCCCAATCTGTTTGTTTACTATTCTTTTCCATGTCTGTGTAACTAGAACTTGTTAAAGAGTGTCATCTGAATACACCACCCACTTTATATATACAGACATCTTCTGACTTAAAATATCTTTATTTCTTTCCTTATATTTATATGACTAAAACAAGCATTGACCTTTCATCTGAGAGTACTATTTTGGTCAGTGAAAAATTTTAAACTATTTGACATACTTGCATTTAAAGAAAAAAAAAGCCAATCTTTATTCCATGGCAATTATTAACCAAGATTTAGCTAATAAAACATACATTTTAAATTTGTTGAAGGATAAAGAAGTATTGGCTAAAACATTCTTTTTTTTTTTTTTTTTTTTTTTCTTTCTTATAGAAGACTGGAATATTTTTGTTATGTATAATATCCTATTTATACCCAAGTGTAATATATTTATTTATATAATAAATGAGGAAGCTATACTGAAATTTAAAAATGTTATACCAATATCCTCATGTTTTCATCATGTTTAAGCAATATGCTTTTCAATTTCTTTAACTTGTTTAAATTTCAGTGAAGGTTTTGTGTTGAAATCATTCTACTTGAGTAATTCAAGTGTTTTAAATTTAAAAAAAAAAGGAAAAATCTCCAAATCATGACACGTTATTAGTATTTACTCTTGCAATGTCATTTTAATAACTGTTTGAACCTTGAACTTTTTCCCCCCTTAACTAAAGCAGTGTCATAATAAAAGCAAAAATGTGGGCAACGATTGATTCATTCATTTTCTACAGCTTATTAACCCTTTGTAGGTTATTTATAGCCAGAAAATATTTTTAGATTATAAGAATTTTTTTTTTTCTGATAATGATTTAGTAATAAGTCTTACTAATTAACCTATAACTGGGAGGAGAAGAGGTGGATTCATACCTTTCCCAAAGGTATTTGCACATAAGTGAATATGAACAGGAATTGGAACTCTGCTCTCCAATTAACAATTCTGAGCCATTGTCCATTACACAACCTGCACATCCAAGCTTACACCACCTGCTATTCCCAAGTTGTCACCCATCTAGGGACTAACCAGGCTCAATGATGCTTAACTTCAGTGATCATACAGGACTGGTATTTCAATGTGGTGATGATGGCAGTGATAATCCTTCTCTTATTTTAATCAAATATTGTTAGGAATGACTGGAAGAATAGGGATGATAAATTTAAACTTTCAACATAAATTCTTGTTCACCAAATCTTTCTGCTTCTTTTATCTTATATCTATTGTTTTTTTTTCCCATGACAATGCTGAGGTTATTTTTATGTTTCACAAACATTAAGCAAGCAATATGAGTTTGAAATAAAAGAATCAGCCTCTGGTGGGATTTGAACTTGTCACTTATCTTTGACTGGAACACTGCCTTATCCAAGTCAGATCTTATTGAAGGCTGCTTCTTTTACTTTCTCTCAGTGCTTCTTGCTTAAAGGTTATGGCATTGCAACTGGATTGGAAAACGGAAATAAGAATAAAGAAAAAAAAAATTATTGATATTTCTTGATTTTATTTTAACCACTTGGAACAGACTGATGATATAGTGCCAAAGGAGGAATCAGTCAGTTAAGTACCATACTTGGGCAATCAACTTTTTCAATCCATGAATGACTAGATGGAAGACTTTCCTGCAGTAGGTTGCCATTTCTTTCTGTGGTAGACTGGTTGGCAACCAGGGCTTTCTTGCTATTAAACCTATAGCTGGGGGGAGAAGAGATGGATTCATACCTTTCCAAGGGTATTTGTGCATGTGAATGTAACAAAATCAACTGAAATTCAAACCTGCCTCTCTGATTTTTCATTCGGAGCCAGTATCCATTACACCACTCAGATGAATATAATTTGTAAAAGAGTCTTGAAGTTCACTACGTTCGCTAACAGCCACTCAAGGTCTGTTTACTACTAGTATTTACTTGTCCTCCACGGTGACAGATGTGACACAAGGTCGGTTTAAAGTAGGGTGCCCAAGAGCCTGCATCTGGGCTAATACCAAAAATTACCCTGACTCTGCAACCAACATTGCGCTGATATCAATATCCATCGACGATCCCTATTGGTACAATGAGGGAGGTACTGCTGCAGGGTTGGAATCCCCAGGCCCAGACATCCCTCAGTTATTTATTTGCACTGTCTTTAGACAGACACAAATTCAAAGATAGTAACTACAGTCACCAACCCAAAAGGTTTTTACAGTGGCAGAAAAATCAGCAGTTTTTAAGGCAGTACACTTGTGCTTGCTTCAAGATTGGTCAGGAGTGAAATAGATTTGCATGTTCTTTAAAGCAGTCTTTTTGATTGGCTAGGATTGAAATGGATTTGCATTGTGTGAACCTTTCTTTTTCTCTCTCTCTCTCTCTCTGTTTCTCTCTCTCTCTCTGTTTTTCTCTCTCTTTTTTTTTGTGTCTCTCTTTTTTTGTGTGTCTCTCTCTCTCTCTCTTTTTTTGTGTCTCTCTCTTTTTTTGTCTCTCTCTTTTAACAAAAACAGCATAGCCACAAAAGGCACTTTGGCCATCATGTTATGTTTCATTTTCTTCTAATTCTTTGTTTTAAAACAGCTAATTACATCTCTTGACAATGAGTTTATACTCGGACAATACTTATGCTGTCTTGAAAATAGAAAAACTTAATTTTTTCATCTTGTTAAAGTCGTCATAAATATTTCTGGGTGGCACTATGTCTACTGCTGGTAAATAGGATACAGACAGCACCTAATAAACAACATACTGGCATTTAAAAAAGGCAATATTTATGAAGAAATATTGTGCATATATTTCTTATCTTAAATCTTTGCCAGGATCCTTCTAAATCGTCTCCAGATCATTGGCAAAAAGGTCCTTCCAGAATCTCAATGTGGATTCTGTGCCTCTCCTGGTACAATCAACATGATTTTCTGTGCAAGGCAACTCCAAGAGAAAAGCAGGGAACAACAAAAAACCCTTTTCCTTGTTTTCTAGTACTTAGAAAATGTCTTTCATAGCAAACTAACAGCTGCTATATGGAAAGTTCTTCATTCTGGAAGTCCCAACCACTTTATCTGGTTCAAGCAATGTATGACACTATGTCTGGGCATGTATTTCACCAAAAAATGCTTTCAGGAGTATTTCCAATCATGTTTGGACTAAAACAAGAATGTGTCTTGGCACCTATGTTGTTCTGCTTATATCTGGCCACAATGCTCCACAAACCTCCTCCAGACTACCCAGGATTTGACATCAGATATCAATGTGATAGAGGATTTTTCAGCTTTAGTAGATTTTGATCTAAATGTCTAACATGCACACAGATCTCAGAATATGCTGATGACAATTCTGCCCACTGTCATTCAAAAGCAAAATGACGACAGTTTGTGAACAATTTTGCTATGGCCTACCATTGTTTTGGCCTTACAGTAAGCATCAAGAAAACCAAGGTCCTTGAACAGCCAGCCCCAAATACCATCTTACCAGATTTTGATATTATAATCTGTGACACACCTTCAGAACAAGTAGAGCATTTTGCATATCGAGACAGCTTATTTCACCTCCAAAAAGAATATGGGACCCAGAATTGGAGCTGCACATGGGGGCATTTGGAAAGCTAATCAAATGCATCTTCAACAACAAAGATCTGAACTTAACAACAAAAATTATGGTCAATAATGCTGTTGTCATTTCAACTTTGCTCTGTTTGCAAAACCTGGACTCTATATTGTCACAGTATCCAAAATTTAGAACACTTTAACCAGCAAAAGCTTCATTCAATCATGAACATCAAATGGAATTATTATGTGACCAACACCAAAGTCCTGGATAGAGCCAAGAGTCAAAACATTGAATTGCTGATCATTAAACACCGTCTTTGATGGTCAGGACATGTAGCAAGAAAGAAAGTCAAGGTTACCACATTGTCTTGTTCAGTGAGCTCACTTTAAGGAAAAGACTACAGGGTGCCCACTTTGAAGATACAAGGACCAACTCAAAAACACTAGAAGCCACTGGACTTGAGCCTAAATTGTTTGAAACAAATGCACAAGTTTGTACCAACTTGTGATGTTGCATCATCATTGGAACCAAAAACTTTGAAGACACCAGAAGAGAAAAGGAACAAGTCAAACAAGAGTTGACAAAATCAACTTTGTCCTCCACCAACATTATGATGCAGTCAATACCATTGGCTCTTTCATGCAAGAATTAGTTTACTGAGTCATCAACGCCATCATAATAAAGAAATTAAATTATTAGATACAAGATAAAAAAGACAACAATTTCTTAGGAGGTTAGTGATACTTTTTGCAAGTTTTAGATCTTTTTTTTACTCTGGCCGTGATATGGATTAAAGAGAATTTCAAAGCAAATATCACAACCTACAAAGTGGTCTGAAAGTCTTGTCACCTCTACATAATATAATTTTCTATTTCAGATAGCTGATGTGATTTCCTACAGTTTCGAAGAGATGTGAGGATGACAAGTCTTTTGGACCACACTGCATACTAATCTTGTTAATCTTTCTTGAACTTTAAGAAATAAAAATGATTGAAAAAAAAAGTACCACATTAATCATTGTACAAACCGATCAGGACATGCAGAAAACAATAAGAAATAAATATATGACAAATAGAATAAATTAAAATTTAACTTTGCTTTACCTTATTGAAGACTCTTATTGGCATATCTAAGACAGTGACAAGCAGGGAATAGTGCTATTGTTTGGAAGGGGAATCCCCCTCCATAAAGACTTCAGTCATTTTATGTGGTTATTTCCTCCCTCTGTGCTTTGGGAAGCCACACGGCAGTAAGCAAACAGAAATGTATAGGTTCATAACAGATAGATTTCCTTGCTTGATATCTGAGGACATGTACAATTTCCAAGAGATTTTCACCCCACAAAAAAGTGAAAGATAAATGAACCCTACAATAACAGAGGTTTCATTGTACCTTAATTTCAAATACAAAAGGCTGCCTTAACAAATTTCTTTATTTTTATATATGCTGACATCTGGAAATTATTTTACAAATACCCTTCACTTTCTGGTCAGTTGAATATTGATGTAAATCTTTCACTGTGTTAATTTAAAATATTAGAAACATGTATAAAAGTTAAATAACTAATACAATGACTGCTATAATGACAACAGATAATACCATTTTAATCTGGCAACCTTACAATTTGGCCATTGCTGGATCACAAAAAAATAATCCTTAAAGTAGTGATTCCCAAATTTTTTTTTCCCTGGGCCGCATTTTTGGAATAAAAATTTGCGAATCGGATTTTGTGATAAAAAGTAAATTGAAAAATAAAAGCCATTATGTGTTAAAGGGGATAACGGCAGATTTAAAGTCAGAACATTGATAACTCTATCCTCCAATTTGCAGAGCATAGCTATTCTTAATATTTAATATAATGCAAAAATATTACAATGATAAAATCAGTCAATAATTATTTATAACTATTAGGTTGGTGCAAAAATAATGACGTAATGTTGTTTTTTGACGTTAAAAAATACATCAAAAAACGTCATTATTTTTGCACCAACCTAATATTTGTAATGGGATACATGCATGCAATTAGAAATAATCCATAATATTTTAAATTATGAAATCCTATTTATTTCTGGTATATGAATTTTTTGAAACTGTTTCTAAATCTTTGATTGTCTTTCAATCATTCTGCCTCACCTGCTATCCTCTTCCACTGCAACTATGAAGCACGCCACACCATCTCTAGTCTTACCATATTCATTCCACATATTGCTATAGTATCCACATTAGAAAAAAAAAACTGAAAATGAAAAAAAAATGATACCATCAGTGAATACAAGTTTTTTTTTTTTTTTTTTTTATAGTATAAAACCTAATATTCTAAGTAATGGTACTTGTATCTAAAAAGTCTAGCAAGGTGTTTATGGTGAATAGTGTCTCCTGGTTCAGTGTGTCTATTATGTTTATAAACAACTAAATTCCAGTTCAAACTGGTTTAAAACTGAATTAACCCCCTTCTGGTAGAGAAGGCTGAGGCTTGCTTTTTTTTTTTTTTTTTTTTTTTTTTTTTACACTAATTGATCCCTAATACAAAGGCCACTTAAGGGAAAAGTTTACTGAATGAAGTTGAGTTGTAGGAACAAAAGGCAGTAAGAAGTGCATATTATGAGGGTTCCCTACATGATTGTCCTGGAACATCCATGAATTCAAGTGGGCTGTAAATGATATTATTTGGGCCTGAATCACTAATGTTTTGTGGTGTGCAGCAGTAAAATCTAAATGTGAGGACTTCAAAGCAACCAGCCAGTATCCAGAACCCAGAAAAAAGAAATTAATAAATGAAAACTTTCAGGATCAAGTGCCACTCAGCAAGAAGGTAAGGAATTCCAATCAGGTCAATTCTAGATAGCAGAATCATAGTCAAAAACTGACCAGAGAAGTGGTAGTAGAAAGTCAGTAAACAGAATGAACTATCTCAAGCCATCTATAAATATGTAGAAACAATTGTAGTCAGAGATGGGCAGGAGTTCTTGCTGACCAAGGAGAGGATTTGGTCTGTCATGAAAGAAGACAGAAATAGCAGCAAAGACGTCTCAAGTGTCACTTACCTTAACCCCAGACAATGCCATATGAATCCATAAATAAAGAGTCCAGTATTTAAAAAGAGGATATGTTTTGTTTTTTTCTTACTAAAGTTCAGTAATTTCCCTTTCTGTTGCTTTATTAAACCCAAAGTGAGCCTTTCCCAGGTTTTGTTCACACTGACACATGGGAATAGAAAATGTTGGGTGAAGCTGTCTAGTCAGTGAAAGACTAACCAAGGGACCTGGTTGTATGTTCATAGTCATGAGAGTATATTGCAGGTGTTTACTGAAAAGTTATCTGGCCAACCTACTTGCTTCAAGTCTGACCAAATGAACAAATAATAGTTTTTTTTTTTTTTTTAATGTTTTCTTTGTTGCCAAGAATTAGCATCTCCTCATATATCAACTTTTTGATCTTAAATAACAAGAAAGTGTAGTTTGTGTGAGAATCAATTTCACTGTCTTTCTTGCTTGTTCTTTGATGCTTGCATTGGCAAAAATGACTCTCTTCATCTTCTTGTCTATCTTTCATGCTCTTACCTTTCGTCCACCATAGAAACCCCTCATTCAACTATAGAATGATCTTAGGATCTAAAACAATCATTCCTTTCCATCATCAGTAATGTGATTTTGATATTCTTTTCAACTGTCAGAAATTTGCATGTTACCAGCAAATTCTTGTATTTGTGTGAATGTAACATTGTTAACCTCTTCCCTACTATTTTGTGAAAAAAAGTTTCATTTTCAGACAATTTTTTTATTTGTTTTTAATATAGTACCTAATAAATTGAGGCACCTTGAAGTACCCTAGTGGTGGCTAATACCATTACCAGATGTATGAGATGACACTTGAACTCATTTCAAGCTCATAAAGGCATAAAAAGAATCAAAATTGATGTATATGCACACCTGTAGCTGGTTTTTGAATGTTGTGTTTTGAATGTGTTTATTCATCCATGTCTGACAAAGACACTTTTGGTAAAAAAAATATGTACATGTCTATGCTGGGGAAAGGGTTAACAGCAAATAATAAATTCTTGGGATTTCTTACCCTTGAGCATGCAACATACAACTGGTCAATAGTGTCTCCCAGCTCAGTGTATCTATAATGTTTATGAACAACTAAATTCCAGTTCAAACTGTGATTTAAAACCAAATTTAACCCCTTCCCTACCAATTTTGGGGAAAATATTTCATTTTCAGACAAATTTTTTATTTGTTTTTAATATAGTAACTAAGAAACTGAGGCACCTTGAAGTACCTGAGCAGTGGCTAACACATCTACCAGATGTATGATTGGACACTTGAACTCATTTCAAGCTCAGAACAGCATAAAATGAATCAAGATCATGGGGTTAAATATTCACCTTATGAGCGACCATTTTTTTTTTTTTTTTTTATTTCTTTGAATTCCTTTATTCAATGCACATGTGAAGTCATTGTGCTGGCAGGAAGTCATTTTTTTCTTTATTTGCTTTTTCCTTCAATTCTCCAACCCCAGAAAGAACTGATGAATATAAAAGACACATTTGAGTCTTTTATTTAAACAGATCAAAAAGAAAAATATATTTTCCTTTAAGTGAGTTTCAGAAGTTAAGCGTCTTTCTTATTCATCATCATCATCATGTTGCATGATCATGTCGCATGACCTAAGGTTGCTGCAGTTTTGAGCATCTGACTACCCCACATGTTTCTCTAGGTAATCATTCATAACATGTATAGGACAAAGTAAACCTGGTGCAGCCAATCCCTCTCTTGGTTAGACCACAGCTGATGTCTTCTGATTTGAAAGTTTTCTCTGGTCAAAGACATTTGGTCATTGATTCCATTGAAGAAACCTTCCACCCTGACCAGTCTAGGAAGCCCTCTGCTCAGCAATGCTGTATCATCAACACTTTGGATATACTTCCAATAGTTTAGTCCCATGTGCAGATTTAACCTCCAACCAGTCAAAATTCACTGTCTCTCAGATGAACTCCTCACTGGTGAAACCTTTGGAATCAGTACACAAATAGTTGCTCGCATAGTTTGCTTCCAGAGGTGATGAACTGAGGCATTTTGTGTGTAGGTGTTGTTACAACTTTGAGATATATTGACCAATCAGAAATGATTATTGTAAAACTTATTTCTGGAGCCTGCATTGTGTTTAACTTGCACAAAAATCTATAACTAGTATATGAAAATATAAAGTAGAAATATTTTAATATTTGTTATCAAATGAGGACATAGTTAACTCACAGTAATATGGTAATTGGTTTTGATCCACTGAAATGTAGAAGTTAGGTTCTACAACACCATGCACACACAAACACATTTATATAAAACATATTTCACAACTTTTTTTTTATTTTTGTTTTGATGATAGCAATATACAAAAAAGAAACAGTTACATGAATAGATGGGAACAAATGCCATCAAAATGAAGAATTTTATTTACAGACTCTACATAAAAATGAAGATTTAAATTCTTCTTAGCATATTAATATTTTTAGCTGTTTCTTCTGTCTCAAAAATACATCATATATTAGGTGTGTGCTCCTTTGAAAACTAAACACTAAATGCAGAGTTGAAAACTGGTATTTCATTTGAAACTTTTGCATGCACCTAATAATATAGAACTGTGGATATTATGTAGGATTTAAGGGAGCCTTAATAATGTTTATTTTTGGTTTGTTAGGATTATTATTCTGTAGCCATTCTGCCAGCCATCCCTGTAAAAAGAATGAAGAGACATATAAAAATTACTTGTCCTGGAAATCATGTGAAACAAAAATACGGAGTGTAAATGTAAAGGTTCATTTACTTCTGTAAATCTTAATTTTAATTAATATTTTTATTCTAGTTTAATAAAAGTGGTTGTAATTCATTTAATAAAGGTTTTTCTTAATGAATATATAGTTTAATTAAGATTTGTTGATTATCTGGGAAAAAAGAGACAATTTTTTTAATATTATCTTAGGGGTTCAATTATTTTGCTAAGACTGTTTTATACATACATACATATATATATATATATATATATGTATGTATGTGTGTGTGTGTGTAGACAATAAAATATATATATATATATATATATATATATATATATATTTTTTTTTTAATTTGTGTCATATTACACCAAACAGTGAGGAACAAATATATATTTATTATTAGTATAAATTTTAGCTCTGTTATTTTACATCAGGCACTGTTTTATTACCACCAGCACTTATTGTACACACACACACACACACACACACACACATACTTACTGGAAAGCACTCAATATCAGTGATAGTGCTAACATATTTAGTTTGATTGATGTGAGTTTTTTTGATCACAAACTCACATCAATCAAACTAAATATATATATATATATATATATATATATATATATATATATATATATATATATATTAACTGAAGGACTGGACATGTCAGTGATGGTCATACTCCTTTGTGAGTCAAAAACCACTATATATATATATATATATATATATATATATATATATATATATATATTTGGGTATTTAGGCAGCAATCCTTCTTTCATGTACATTCATTGAATACAACAGACAAGGAGCTTTTATTTAGTTTTTATACAATTTCTCTTGCAATCTAATAATTTTTTTTCTTTTCAGATGATAAATTATATTATATAAAAACTGTCTAAATGTTCTTTTTTATCCAAGTGCTATACATTTACCCATTTTCAAGGATTAAATATTTTAACTGTTAAATAAGAATAGTTTGTTGCATGTATGTATCTATGTATATTTATATATATATATATATATATATATATATATATATATATATATATAGAAAGTCTTAGAAATTCTACCAGACTAGCCAACCATGTGTGGAAACAGAAAAAAAATTACAAAAATCTGATTGTAAACTGGTAAATTTTTTAAAAAAGCAAAACCTTCCAACAATCATAGTAATATCTGCAACCTTTGTCAACAAGAAAAGCTAACAACTTTTGAATAAGAGATCTGAAATTATGATTTATTGCATACACACTAAAGTTCTGTTTGAGCTTGTATGAACCAGGATGAAAAGAAAGTATGTACATTTCATTTAACCACCCACTGATACATTTCCAATACTCTTGAGTTTTTCCTCCTTGTCATCCCCTTCTACCACATGATGGATGTGTATGTGTATGTGTGTATGTATATATATATATATATATATATGTAGTTGTAGAGTGAATAAATGAAACAGCCAAATATAAACAGGTGTTTTCACATGTGCTGGTGTGCATGCACAGTCAAGAAAATAATCGTTAAATTTATGCATGAGGTGTAAATGTAACAGTGCTCAATGCGGTTATACAAAGATATGCATTAATTAATACATATACGCGTATCTATGTTTATATATATATATGTGTGTGTGTGTATCCAACCACACTTGATGTCCTTCCCATGCTGCGCATTGTGTCCTAGGATGGAAACTTCATGCTGCCACTTCTCTAAAGTTTGCCAATCAGCTGGTGGTCTCAAGCATCGCATGAAAGTTCACAGTGATGCCAACACCGTGTCTGTTGTTTCAACCAATGCCAATGCTCACGAGTGCCAAATCTGTTGCAATATATGCAAGTCGCTAGCAGGACTGAAAAGTTATCAACTGGCTCACAGACGGTCAATCAAGAGTGGCAATTGTCTGACAAGACGTCACAATCAATATATATGTTTGTATGTGTCATTCGCAGACAGTACTGTTTTGATGTATCACAGCTCTTCAGTGCGACTAGACATCTGAATGCTTCAAGCCAGGATTGAAATCCGACTGATTTGGTGTCAGTCAGAGTTTCTACCACTGTGATATCATCATTCAATATCGTCTATATTTAATTTTCCCACACCTATAAATTGATATAAGCAAATTTAATACTAAGATTATTTACATATAAAGGCTGTGGGGAGAGGGGCTTATTTGAGGAAAAACACTATTGTATTTTTACATTGGAGGTGAAGTTTTTAAATATATAAAAATAAAATCACTAATGCAAGAGAGATAACTCTCAACAGCAAAAAATATTTTGTATTATACAGATGTGTCTTTGTTCATCGTAACTGATCACTTAGCATTGTTTTAATAGATTGCTCCTCTTGTAAAAAATAGGGTAAATGTTTTCAGGAATAATTTTAGTAAAATAACATTCAGTAGACCTTCCTCAAGACTTGAAACTTGTCAAAATTTAAAAATATTGAATTTTTATAAAATTAGAAGATGCGGAGGGGTCTGGTTCATAACATTCGTACAGCATCAAATCGGTCCTTGGCTTTTATATAGCTATTGGACTTAGCTATTATTTACAAATGTCAAGTTTGAAACTGTGCTTCTTAGACCATTGATATCTGCAATTTTTTTTAATTTTCTGAATTTTTACAACTTATTTTGTTTTTGTTTTTTAAACTGGCAGGCACAAACATTGGTGGATAATAATTATTTATCTTAAATAAAGAATAAATGTATATATACTTTTATTAAGTTATGTAAATCTTTGCTCCTTAATTAAAAATGTATATATCTGTTACTATTAGCTTATTTAAAGGAAAATCATGTGTAAAGGGAAAAGTCTGTTTTTGTATACAGAACAGCTGTAATAACAAATTATAAATAACTCTGTAAAAGTCAGGGATTGATTTTACACTGTATCAATATTATGAAGAGGACCCTCTTAAGTTGACAAAAAGATCAGTATTTTTTATTCTGATAAATGTTGTGCTTTGAGGAATGTCTAAGAAATGCTAATATACAAAAATAATTTCCATAAGACCTTTTCCTTATTTCTTATGATGGACCAGTCTATTTAAGTAGTGCTGAATGATTATTTTGATTCTGATAAATGTGGCTTGAGAAAGGTCTAAAGAATGCTTATTTCCAAAAACCTTTTCCCTATTTCTTACAAGTGGATCAGTCTATTAAAGTAGTACTGATCATTCTTAATCTTCCTTATTTTAATACATGTTTCTTATGAAGAAACTTACCACTGGATCTGCAGGTTTCAGCTTGCTTAATTGTGTGAGGCCTTTAAGCAAGGTTGGGTTCACTGTTTTGGCCAAGTAATCTTTTGCTGACTGACCAGTGATTATTGGCTCCAAAATAGCTGACAAACGAATAAAAAAAAATTCATTTTTGAATGAAAAAAAAAACAAAATTTTTTTTCAATTTAAACATGAAAATAGGTATGATTTAAAGCTTAAAGCAAAACATCTAATAATAAGACTATAGCCCAAAGATGAAGAAAAGTATTTTGCACAACAAATATTTTCCTTCTTCTGTTTGAATTTCTGGAAAGAGGAGTTATCATTATTTACATTATTTGCATTCAAACTAATTTTCTCATCTTTCTTATTATTATTACAATGTTTCTGCTATTGTGCCTTTTGGCTTTCTTCATTGATCTGGGTAACTTTCAGAGAATTCTGAAATGAACATCTTATTTAATCCACAGGGTGGATTAGGGATATTTTGTCTTGTTCTTTTTTTCAGTTCTGTTTCCCCTGAATTTAAGTCTGTACTGTGCTGGTGCTATACTCTGTCACAATTAGATCTCTTTTTGATTCATTCTGCATGCTGGCTGGATGTGAATGCCACTAAGGCAGAAAATGAAATAACAAAAGTCGTCTTCTGTGCATTAGGCTCCACATATCACATCTGGCCTATGAAGTGAGCTCTGGTAGTGGCCAATTGCAAACATTCCCACCAGAGAGAAAGATGCCCCTGGGGACTACCAGACCTGCTTAAAAGAAGGTCTCTGAGAACAACACTAGTCAGTTGCGACCTGGCATGCCACCACCCATCATGCAGGGCACTGCTGCTGCTGCTTCCACCACTGCCATTGCAACCTTTGCTGCCACCACTCAACATGACCACACCTCTCAATGACTGTTACCACTCCCAGTCTTGACTAACTACCTCAGCTATCCAGCTTCAACTTGAAAACATCTCAACTTCGACTACAAATTTTCATCATCAACGACAATGTCATCTCAGCAAAACCAACATGATAACATCTTAATGTCAACACCACCAATCTACAAGCCTTCCTTGCTGCCAATGCTATCACCTCAGCAAATCCAACTCTGCAAATAAGCAACTCCAACTCTGCAAGCAGCAACTTCAACCCTGCAATCAAGTGACTCTGACTCCACAAGCAGCAATCCGACATCACCCAGTTCAACACAGCAGGTCTACCAACCAATGAAACAATTCTAATCAGCCAAACATGAACCGGCCATATCCTGTGACCTCAGCCAGGCCAGAACAAGAAATAGGTCAACTCCCGGCACTATGCTTACACCAGATTACTATCCTGATGATCACCCACTGAAACTAACATTTTACCTAGCTTCGACATATCTGTATGATATACTACCCTCCACTGTGTCCTTGATCAACCAATACAGACAATAACCATATCCTGTGACCTCACACCAAACCCACACAAGAATTAAGTCAACACCCAGCACTGCTCTTACATGACCACCATCCTAATGACTGGCCACTGAAATGGATATTCCACATATCCTTCAACATCTTTGTACAACTTACCAACAATAAAAGTTGTTCCAAATTTAATCTTCATTATCCCATTCTCTCGCCATCAAACACTTAATATAACACTGGTTAGTACAGAGTACTCAGTGGAAACAGAACAAGCATTACCTGAGCAGTGCTGAAAAGAACTAGATGAGATAACCCAAAACATGGACAGTAGAACAAGAATAATCTACCTCCATAGACTAAATAAAGAGTTCAGTTTCAAAATTCCCTGAAGCAAAAGAAAAATAATCACTGAATTACCAACTGGATTATTTTAGACAGACAAAACCACATCAGTCATACATCCAGTTGGTTGCACACTATATGTAATTATGTAATTTCTTACTTTTTTAAATTTGTAGTTAAAAAATGATATTTATTTGGACACAAACTAATATTCTAAAATTTCAGTTAAGAATATTAAAAGGGTTTTTTGTTTTAACCTAAAAAGCAGTTAAAAGTAATTTTAGTGCAGGTTATGGTAGACACATTAAATTCCTTGAGCACAGACCTTGAATCTTTTGAAAATTATAAAATATAGAGTAAGTAGTGAAGATGTGCTTACTTTCTGGAAAAAAGAATCTAATTTCACGCTCAGCACATATTTGGTTCTCACTGCCATGAACAGCATTTTGAAGTTCATCTTGTCCATATACTGCACGAATACTGGAAAAGTAAATTAACATTTACATAAAACTCAATTCAAAGAAAATAAATTTTTGTCATTTTTTATATTTTTCTTTTCTTAAAAAAGGATTTTGATAAACTTTTGGTAAAGTTGGACCTTCATGACTGCAAAAAAGTTGAGTGTCAAAAGGACAGTTTTTCCATTGACACTGCTATTATTTTAACTACCTACACTCCCCAGCAATGTTTGTTTTAAAAAGCGATGATTTGAATTGGAATAAAACCTAAACATCTGATGAAAGTGAATTTATAGATTTTTTGTTCTTGAGAATTTACAACAAAAATATTAAACACTATTTGTTTATTAGATTGTTTATTTACAAGAATAATTTTATATTTACAACATTCTAAAAACTAATGCAATTAAAATTAATGCAATGCAAATTTTATCATTTACCAATTCATAAAGAAATAAATAAGAAAACAATTTTTTATTCATAAATTTATAAACATTTACTAAATTATTAAAATATGCGAATCAACTGTAAGGAAATCCTTATTATTTACCATTTTATAAAGTTTGAATCAATTGGCAATTAGCCAATGTTTTGTCAACGATTCCAATAAACAATAAATAAATAATGTTTATTATTTTTGTTGTCAATTCTCAAGAGCAAAGAAAATGTATAATTCACTTTCATATTTATTTTTAGGTTTCATTACAATTGCAATCATCACTTTTTAAAACAATAAACATTGCTAAGGAGTGAATGTAGTTAAGATAATAGCAATGTAAAGGGAAAAACTGTTTTTTTTTTCCCTTGACATAAACTTTCCAAGTTTGCCAAACTTTTTACAAATATAGAGCAAATGATTCACTTCAAATTATTTGTTGTGGAAATCCATTATGAGAAATTTCCAATAGCAAGCAGTTTTTTAATAGGAATGTATTGTTTAGAAGAGGTGTAAATTCTGTTCCTAGAGAGAATTGTAGGATTC
Source organism: Acanthosepion pharaonis (assembly GCA_903632075.3). NCBI lineage: Eukaryota > Metazoa > Mollusca > Cephalopoda > Sepiida > Sepiidae > Acanthosepion > Acanthosepion pharaonis. The sequence continues at coordinate 2,877,937 of CAHIKZ030003431.1, forward strand.
CAGGTTGGGAATTAGGACTGCAGATTGGAAGATTGAAACTGCTGGAATATTGATCTTGCTGCAGTTTTACAATACATCTTTTGAGTCAGACAGTCTTGAAAATGGGGAATGCTTCACTGAAATTTTTTTCTCAATTTGACATTTGTAAATAAAAACAAAGGAAAGATAATGCTTTAAAAAAAATCAAGGATCAATTTGAGACTGTATTTATATTATGAACAGGACACCCACCCCATTTAAAATGATAAAAAGTAAATAGTTTTTTATTCTGACAAATGTCATAGGTAGAGGAAGATCTAATGAATACTAATCAACAAAAATTAGTCACAAAACAAATTTTTCCTTTTTTTTTTTCATGAGTGGATCATTTCCCTTCAAAATTTCTATAGAGAATGACATTCTGATATATGGGGAAAAGCATGCATTGGCAAAAAAAGTGTTGGTTCCAATCCCTAGAATGATTGCTAAAAACAGACACCTCTCCAAATTTATAGACAAATCCTACAGATGTATACTGGATTTCTTACTAACCAATAAAAACAAACTACTTCTTGGTCTCATTGGTCATATTTTTTTATTTTTTTCTTAAAGTTCGAACACTACAATCACTTGACTGTGTCCCTTTTGTGTGTGGACACCATTCTTACTTTGGAACTTTTTGCCTCATTACTGTTGCTAGTTTTGCATATATATTAGTATTATTTTACCTTGTTCTTTTTCTCCATTTTCTTATTGTTTATTGGAAATTTTGTCAATTCTAATTGTTGAGCATTTTTGCCAATTGCATTTAACCAAAGCCAATTACTCCACAAAAAGGTTGATAACCATTGGTTAAGAATTTAAGGGAGGATTGCAGTCCAGGGAATTTTACCACATAAACTTAAAACAACTGGAAGATTTAGAAACTAAATGCATAATAAAATATTACAAATTGGACTCTTGCCTTATGTATTTGTTGTTAAGCCTTCATTCTTTTTTATTTTTATGTGCTGTGTCCTTTCAGGATGTAGGTGATCACGACTCTCTACTTCCCCCTATCCCTTGTAGCTCTCAATAAGTTTCATGCCTCTGCCAACTCCTCCAGACCACATTCTGTCGTCCACTTGCTTATGCCCACCAAGTATGTCATGCATTGCTTTCCCTTGTCTCTTTTTCCCTCTATTAAACCTGTGAGTATCAGGTTCTCCAGGCCCTCCTTTCTCATTACGTGTCCCAGAAATTTCATCTGCCTTTTCCTTATGTAAAATATAAGCTTCCTCCGTGTTTGCATCCTCTCCAAGACCTCATCATTGCTCACATGCTCGGTCTATGATATCCTTAGCATCCTTCTGTAGAACCACATCTCTGCTGCCTTGTGTCTCTTCTTCATCTTTGAGGAGACTGTCCTTCATTAATATACCAATTCATTTCAGCAGCTTTAGATGCCTATATATAACTATACTACCACCCAAAATTTTGAATGTTTTTCCTCAAAATTATAGACAATAAATTTATAATACAATTTGGTTGAAATTATACATACCATCTTTGAGAAGAACACATACACTTGCATTGATGTTTATAGATATTGTGGCAATGATTATATGTTTAAAGGAAGAAAAAGAATGTGGAGTGTTTAGTTACCTGTCAGGACAAATTTCTTGAGCTTTGAAAGTGTTTGAAGGTCCAATTAACTCATCCCACATGTTAATGGCCTGGTTCCTGGCAAGAAGCAGACAGATAATAGGACCATTGCTCATGTATTCCACAAGACTTGAAAAGATTTTCTTCCCAAAATGCTCACTATAGAAATCACTTGCTTGTTCAGGTGTCAACTGGACTTGACGTCTCTAAACATAGAGAGAGAAGAGTAAACCAAAGAATCATTAGAAATTTGAGATATTTTTATACCAAAAAAGTGTTTTTTTTCCTAAAGATCAATAGTTTGTTCATCATATGTTCTTTATTAATCTTTTCTGCATTGATGGAAGCAACCAAAAAAAAAATAACAAATATGAATTTTGAATAAAAATATTACCATATATTAAAACCTATTATTATAACACTTCTTCCAGTTGGTCCTGAGTCAACTCCCACACTGGTTGATACTGCCACTGGTCATTGAACATTGGCCACCTTAGTCTGCACCTTACCCCACCCACATTGTGCTTTTTTATTACAGAACTTGTACAGACCGAGTTGTCATCAACAATTGCAGTGTTCGTTCAAACCACAGTGAAGCTGTGTCATAAAGGAAAATAAAAATGTTCTTTGCAGATGAAATAAAAGAAAACAGGAATCCTTTGGGTCCATTTTCTATTTGGTTTATGTGTTTTTTTTACAGAAAAAATGAATGCTTCCCACTTTGGTTTCTATAGTGACACTTTACCTATTGTTATGGGGGACCTACCTTTATGGACAAAATAGACTTGTCTTATGACTATATTATGCCTCACAAGAGGACTGCAGACAGTTGGCGAGTTGACTACTGTACTTAGCTGTTAGACGGACGTGCAACACTTCTGTATTCATTCTTTTTGTTAATAATACGTTTTCACTGAATTGCTGAGTTCAAGTTTTCTTTCGGACCTCTTCTGGGTCCACAACACCTATCAAAGCTAAGTCTGGAATAAGACTCAAATTGGGAGTTTTCTTTGACAGTACGTCACATGGACTTTGGCAATGTGGTCATCTCTTGTCATCTGTTCTCTCTGGAATGACTACCACTCCAACTGGTTTGGTTACTTCAGCACTCTGCTTATATTGACTGTTACTTAAGACTGGCATGGGGGATGATGGTGTTTTGGAACTCAGGGTTTCTCCAGTCTTCCAACAACAGTTCTTTGTTGTCTGACTTTGGAAAATTAATTATCTCTCCAAATCTGGGAGATCCCTTATTCCTATGGATATTGGTTACAGGTACCTAACTGCCCGTATACCTTCTGCTATTTATGCCTTGCATCACTACTTCCCAATGAGCATAGGCAATTCCTCTGTCTCTCTTGGTATCTCATCTAAGTCTTTCACCTTAGTTATCATTTTGAGAAATCTGATTTTTAAACCGCGTGGTGTGGCTTAGCTTCTGGTCATTAATCATAATTATCATTTTAATTTTTATCAGTAAACTTTTTAGCTGTATCCTTCAACATCTATTTCTATATCTTAACCCAATTGCACTTATGAACCTCATAGGACTGTTTCTTGCTATTTTTTTCTCTCTTTTTCTAGGCTCAATGGCTAATTCCTGTGAAAACAAAATTTTCATTGGTTCAAAGAAAACTTCATATAGGCTGGTGAATTTGTTTTTGTCTTTTTCTCAGCTCACTGGCCAATCTCTGTGAAGTCAAAGTTTTCATTGGTCCAAGGAAAATTTTACATAGGCTCGCAAATTTATTTCTATCTTTTTCCTCAGCTTGCCTGAATTTGAAGGTAGTGGGTTATTTCGTATTCACCACAAGCTCCCTGTATACTGATATTTTAACCTGAGATTTAGCAATTTATTTTCTTATGCATAATGTTTGGGTCCATGAGTAAACAACAATAAACACAAATTTCAAAAAACAAATAACTCCGTTTCTATATAATAAAAAAGGGAAAATAATTTTTATATCAAATTTTTCTTCAAACCCTCTTCTTTTTAATAATATAAATTTTATGACACTTGATTGAAGCTATCCATTATTGAATAGTCTTTTGTTAAGTTGGTGTTCATTTTTGTGACAAGTTCATGATTATTGCTAATTTAATTGATCAAGTTTTGTTGAGAAACTAAAGGAGGAGAAAGAAAATTGATTTCCAACAAAAACAAAAATTATTTTTTCACAAGTTATGAGTTTTGTATGACTAAAATGTTTTCTTTTAATCATTTCACCCAAAGCAAGGCAATAAAGCTGCTTAGTCACAAGGGGTTACTGAGTGTTAGATAATATGAGAAAAAAACCCTATTAAGGAAAGAGAACAATAAAAGAACAAAAATTAAGAAGACAGTAGATAATGATTGATATTGCATTTATGATTTAAATTTTTGAAGATAAAAGTTGGCTGGAAAGCATAGATCCGGAAGAGTGTTCTACAAGTGAGAAGTGTAAGAAAAGAAACTGTTAGCATAGAATTTATATAATAGCTACATCTAGTCATTTCAACCACCAATCTAGTACTGCACTTAAATTCATAAAGTCTCGGTACCATAGAAGAAAGTTCATCAGAACAATTATTATAAAAGTATTTATACAAAACGCACATGGAGGCTACATTAAAGTTGTGGCAAAATGACTGAAGACAATAACATTGGAGATTCTTTGGATTTTATCAAAACTCTCTAAATAAATAGTGTCACAACGGAGGTCTGTAATAACAATAATACAGTTTAGTCTGGTGACTTCTGTCTGCAGAGGTGATATACCTGCTTTTTTTTCACACATACTCAATATGGCTGACAATGTACTTCCATTTTTCTATTCCCTTAGTTCTCATTAACAACAGATAGCATAATGTATAATATTTAGCATAATGTATAATAACAAGTAGATATAATGTAAAGGGTGTTCCAATAATTTGGACCGATTTTAAATGTGAATTAAGTTTAAGCGTCTAATGAATTTTTCTTTTCTTTCAGATTTAACAACTTAAGTCTCTGGCAGTTTAAACCCTGGAAAGATTAACAATCAAACAATGTGTTAAAGTTATCAAAACCTATTACAAAAATGGACATTCAAACAGAAATTTTCCCAGGTCACATCATCTCTTGAAACAGCAAAGTCAATTGACCACCATGATCATGGAAGTTGATGCCTTCTGATTTCTTCCTTTGGAGTCATCTCAAAAGTAAGGTCTATGCCAACAAGCCAATAACAATTCAACAGCTGAAGGATGAGATAATAAGGCATATTGGTGAGATCAAGGAGCAACTATGGAGAGATGACATCAAAAATTTTGACGATCGAGGGGAGGTGTGCCAAAGCCTTGGTGGACATTTAGGTGATATTATTTTTCACACAAAATAGCCATGACTTAAATAACAAGATCCAATTGAGAAATAAGTAAATTTTCGCCAATAACATTATTTTATTTACTTCTGACTTTGATCCGTCTTAATGAAGGACCCTTTACTTATGTTTAATTTGAGTGGAAATCTTATTTAAAGCAGTTAATTTGGGAATTCTTTTCACAATTTAAAAATAGGGGTATTTACTGTGAAACTAAGCAAGGATTGAATTGTTTTTTTCTAAGTTTTTAAAATGAGTTATTTATATTATTCAGTGTATTTTCATTTTAATTTATATTATTTTATTAAGAGAGTTTTATTGACAAAGAAGGTAAATGTAAATGTTTTAAAGATTTTTACTACTGGGACATTTAATATTAAAGAACTTGTGAAAAAACAAAAAGCAAGAATTATTGGCTCTGGACATTGATAGTTATAATATTGATGTATATTGTTTACAAAAAATCAAATCAAAGAAGGACTTGATATTAATATCAAAGTTTAACGGCACCAATTAATAACTTTGGAAACAATAAATATGGAAATGGTTTTGTCATCAACAGCAAATGGTAGAATAACATCTATAGACATTAGATACACATTGAGCAACAACATTGGAAAGACTATTAACAAAATTTCATAATTCTCTGTAAAACCTTTGAAGAGCTTGGAAGACCTGTAGCACTTTTTGTGAGTTAGCAAAGGATAGAGAGGTTAGGAGAGGATTAATAAGAGACATTTACAAAGCAGCTGAAGATGAGAAATCACAGTGATTTGCAGTGTGCTTTCAAGTTGAAATGGCTCTTCTTCTGATGATGATGGTGGTGGTGGTGGTGGTGGTGACAATGACAATGATTCATGATGTTGATGATGATGATTCATGGAGTTTTTTAAGCAATCTTGTTTATTTTTACAAAATGTTGGTCAGTCATTCCTCAGCCTCTTCTGCTAAAAGCCAAATGTACATAGAAGATTTTTTTTAATCACTTCACCCCAAATAAGGCGATAAAGCCACTAAGATGCAACGTGTTACTGAGAGTGAAAGAGTCTGAAAAAAAAATCATTATTAAGGAGAGAGAACGTTAAAATAACAGGATTCAAGGACACAGAAGATGATAACATTGCATTTAAATTTTTGAAGATCAAAGTTTACTGGAAAACTGGAAGCCAGAAGAGAGTTCCACAAGTGAGAAATGTAAGAGAACTGTTAGCATAGAACTTACAGCTACATCAAGCCATTTCAACTGTAAAATGATGAGACCTAGCCGCCAATCTAGTACATGTTCAAATTTGTAAAGTTGAGATACTCATCACAACAGTCACCATGAAAATATTTATAGAAAAGGTACAGAGAAGCTATATTATGACAGTGGAAAAGTGACTAAAGCCAAGATGCCAGATCAGCACCAATAACATTGCAGATTCTTCTTTGAATTTCTCAAATGCTGAAAAAGATTTAACTATTCTTACTTAAAGCATTAATAAAAAGGTCCAACTTCAAGGTAATAAGTCTTGCATTTGAAAAATGTACAATACCCATAAACTTGTTATTGCTGTTAATGCCAACCAACCTGTAAGATAGAAAATCCAGCACGGATGATGATGTCCTCAATTTCAACAGCTCGGGCCACAGCATCAGGCTTAATGATGGCTAACGTTCGTTCCACATAAATCTGTGGTTGCGATATGTTTGTTGATTCATTCATCTTTTGGACAGAGATTTTTTAAAAGGAGAACAATAATATTAACAAAAATAAATAATTGCCGTAATAACAACAAAACGAGACAAAATCCCCGAGCTTTCCTTTTTTTTAGGCGTCGTCGGCTGGATTCTGTTGCTATGACGACAAAATCGTCAAGTCTCGAAGCCGCGAGACTACAATGAGTGCAGAGCTCGCGAGACTTAGCAACGGCGTCGCGAGACTATGGTGCATGTTTTGAATTACTTTGGGGAAAATTAGCAGAAATTATGTCGACGGTGAAAAAGAAAGTTAAAACAGCACTAACAACAACAATACCGTCTGTTGCTTCTTAAATTGATGCGGATGGACGACAGGGTGAGTCGAATTGTTTTATAGTCAAAGTTAAGTTCCATAATCTTATAAAAAGTTTAATAGTTTTGTTTGTTTTTACTTTTTTTTTTTAGTTACTGTTACTGTTGCATGTCCGTACCGGTCGTTGAAATAATTTGGTTATTCAATTGTATTAAATGCCATTATTAATTAATTATTATTTCAGTTATATTGCAAATAATACACTAGAAATATTGATATTTCATAGCTGTGGAATTTTTTTTAAAGACAATGATAACCGAACAAACGAATTTTAAGACCTTAAAAACAAACTTTGATAAAGTTTTGGAGGGTGTCGTGGCTCATCCAGTTATTTCTTATTGAAAGTTTGTAAAGATAATTATTTAAAGATTTTAGTTCGAGCCCGTGTGAAGGCATCTAAGCCTGGAGAAAGCTTTTCACACTTCATAACTTGTGCGATCAGTTTCTCTTTCTAGTATACTTGTTTCAGCTTGTTATTTTGTATTTACGTCCCATAGTTTAAGATCGAAGAACATTTCACATCATCATCCATAAAAATAAAATTTTGGAATATTTAAAAATAAATAATCACCATCATAAAATTTAATAAAAATAGAAGTAGTAATAATGAAAAGCTTCACCCAAAATTTTGATGGAGCATTTTATTTTTCACTATAATTATTCTAACTTTATTATCAATTTATAATCCAAATTGTGTTAAAAAAGCAATTAAAAATAGATATTCATACTGTCATGCGAAGTCAATGTTGCACAGCACAGGGCTGAGTTTAAAATGGGTGTCCAGGTTTTTGGCAGGGCCAGGCAAGATGAAAAGTGGGATTATAAAATTTGTGTATATTTTATTTTATTTTCCATTACATTTGATCTGCTTCTGTAAAAAGAGGGCAAATCTGACAGAATCATTTTGATGTGCCTTCCCACTTACTTCTCATGAATGTAAAAGAAGCAAAAAGACTGCTCAGCCTCCCTCAGCACTTTGTGGATTGATTGACTCTCTACCCCTAATGGCCAATGGGAGAAGTAAAAATTATAAAGTAGGTAAAAAAAAAAAATCAATGTTTGCTAAATCATTTGAAGTGCCAAACTTAAGATTAAATGTTTCAAAGTGCTGCCCATCAACAAAACAGTTGAACTGTTGACACATCAATCTTCTTACTTATTCTTGATATATATATTTTTTTTTTTTTTTAGAAAGTTTTTAAAAAATCCAGTGGTAGTTCTATGCTTGGCTCCGGGGAATCCCTTTACATTCTTAATTTCTTTTTTAAGTAGCCTCATATTTTGAGCCCTCCTTTTAGATTTGAAAAGCTTATGCATCTAAAAAAAAAACAAAAAAAAAAAAACTAAATTTTCCATACCTAAGGTTTAGGTACCTCCACTTACTTGCTGAAAAAACAGCATCGTAGCTGCTCATACCTGATGAAAAAAAGGTCCCAAAACTAGGTACCTCCGCTTTTTCGCGGAAAACAGCATCTGCATAGCGTAATGAAAAAGGCCACAAACTTAATAAAAACAAAGTTTTATCGTCCAAAAGTAAAACTCAAAATGTTTTATGTTATTATTGAGATGAAAGAAAGACCAAAGTATTTTTTTGATTATTTTTTGAAATTTTTTATCCTTTCTAACACGTTCGAAATTTGTTTAAAATCTTGTTTTGTTTTTACGTCATCGCGGTGGCATAATTTTAATTACATTGACTTTTTTGCGCTTTTTTTCCGTTGAAAATACAATTATTTGGAAATTCTTTTAAAAATCATATAATTGCCTGATTTTAATGAAATTTCAGTATTCATTCACAAATGGATTAAATTAGTTGTGGAATTTTTTTTTTTTTTTAGAAAATTTTGGTAAAAATACTTTTTTTTATGTTACCCCCACACACACTTAATTTCCTAAAATTTCGCAAAAAAACCTTTCTATTTCCTGAATTTATTTTATTCATTAAAAATAGGACTCCTTTGAGAATGTAAATCACCGAACTTTTTTTCAAAGTTGCACTACTATTCTAACTGAAAATCTGCTCTGAATTGAAAAATAATGAATGCAATAAAACTATGACATTATTTAATTAGAAAAGCTTTTAATTGCTTTTGTAAATAAGTTATATTAAGGACACTATTATCTGAAAAAATAAAATTTTTCTGATGAATAATGAATTTTTACAAGAATTTTTTCATTTTTTTAAAAATTTTAATTATGATAATTTATAAAAGTTTAAAATCGTGTGAAATTCTGTATTGGACTATTTCCTGGATGTGATATAGTAATTAAGTGGAAACGAAATTTATTAATCCAAAATTGAAAAGATTAATAAATGTAGTTACACTATTCTATTTTTAAAATTATTTTTTATTTTTTTACTTAATTTGTTCCCTTTTTCATCTATGAAAGGCTAAAGGTGACATTATTATGAAAAGGTCACATGATCTAAATTTTGTCTCTTTACAGAGAAATTAATTTAAGAAAATTTTATAGAATTTTGAATTTTTTTATTTTTGCATAAAGCATCTTCGAAAAATAAATAAATGTCAATAAATTATAATTGCGGAAAATATGTTCATTTGTAAAAATTACTAAGTTGTTAAAATAAAAAAAAATACATTCACTTAGATTTTGTAAATTTTATGTTAATTCTAGTCAGCCATACTAGTTGTCATCGCTTCGCCACTCAGTTGTCCATCAATCATCGCTTCAGATAAACAGGGCTGATCAATAACAAATGGTTGCATAAGTTGTATATTACTTTTTTATGCTATAAGTAATATTTATTTCAAATCAGATTAATTTAACTTTAAATTTACTCAAATAACATGTCAGAAATATATATATATATATATATATATATATATATATATATATTGGGAGAGTTTTAAAATTGACAAGTTTGTTTTGTTTACAAATTTCTTAAAATCAAGAAAATGGCCACTTTTAAATTTGGCATTCCAATCTATATAATTTCTATCTGAAATACACCAGAATATCTTACTTACTGGAAATAATAAACTTAATCCTTTAGCTTTCAATTAAAGCTAAAATGAAATCTTCAAGAATGCTTTTTCATTTTTAAAAATTCATCCTAAACCTTAGGTATCAAAAATTTATGCCGAAAAATTGGAGGTACCTACCCAAAACATAATAAAAACAGTTTTATCATCAAAATGTTTGTTATTATTAAGAAGAAAGACCAAGTATATGTTTTAATCCTTTTGAGCATGTTCAAAATTTTGCTATAATAAAAATCTTGTTTTGTTTTTGTTTTTTGGTTTTTTACATTAGTGGTCGATGTAGTGTTTTTTGCAGTTTTTGCCCCTTTTTTTCAGTTGAAAAACACATTGATTTGGAAATTCTTGCAAAAATCAAATAATTGTCAGATTTTAATGAAACTTTCAGGACTTGTTCACAAGTTACCCCCCACCCTCACTTAATTGATTTCATTAAATTTTGAGAAATTAAATGGCAATCTCAAAATTTATTTTATTAGTTAAAAGCAAGACTCATTTTTTTTTGTTAAAAAGGACCCCCAGTTACGGTAAATCTGCTCTGAATCATAAAATAAAAAAAATGCAATAAAACTGACATTATTTAATTAGAAAAACTTTTAATTGCTTTTAAATAAGATTTATTAAGGATGCTATATTGTCTTCAGAAACAATTTTTTTCAATGAATAATGAATTTTTACAAGAATTTTCATTTTAACATTTTAATTATAATAATTTGTATAAATCGCTTAAAAATATGGTCAACCATACACAACATAATCAGAAAATAAGAGCAAAGACTATAGTAAATTTAAATTCAACATTCCTAAAATTAGATTATGGAGAATATTTTCCAACATTTTTAAGGTTACTGAGTACTTAAAAATTATAAAAAAAAGCATCACCCATCATTTTCTTAAATTACATTTTAACAGATAAAATCACCATAGAACAATAAATAAATCTGTCAACACCTTATCAATGCCTGATATTGTTAAGTGATCTACGATTGAGAAGCATCAGGGATAAATGCATAATCACCACTACTGTTTTAAAAATATTTTTTTCTGTTATTTTAAACTTAAAGTAAATTGTATTTTTTTTTTTCAAATCAGATTAATTATACTTTAAATCAGCTAATATTCCTCAAATAAAGTTTTGGAAAAGTATGTTTTATTTTTGGAAGATTTTTAAAATCAAGAATTAGCTTTTGTTTATAATGTGTCAAAAATGTCTGATATTTATCAATTCAAATTTTTTAATTTTTTTTCTGAAAGCTTCAAGAATGCTTTTTCATTTTTAAAAATTCATTTTAAACCATACATATCAAAATTGAGTAGAGATGCTTACTAAGGTTTAAAATTAATTTTTAAAAATGAAAAAGCTTTCTTTTTAGCTTTAATTTTACTTAATTTTGTTCAATGAATGTTGGTTTATGATACATATATAACTCTGTGTGAGTTATTAGTACATCCTGGAAGGCCAGTTGCTTTTCTACTTTTTTTCCATTGTGATCTATTAGAAAGGTCTTATTGAATTCGTGGTCCAGTAGTATTTGTTCATCTTTTTGGTGGAGCCAGAATATGAAGGTATCATCTATATACCTAAAGGCATAACAATTACAAAGATAATGTTTTGTCAAAAGACTAAAAACAATGGTTGAGCTAGGTCTTTTTGGAAGATAATGTTTTTAAGGTAAGCAGTCTTTGTAACTATAATGCTCGATATCAAGAGATAGAGCATTAATCTGCAAAACTCAGTGTAGAGACAAGTTAAATGAATATTTAATTTTATTTATTACTATCTAGAGGGATATCTCAAAAATTCTTAAATAAGGTAAATCAGTGTTTGATATGAAGAAATCATTTGAAGCACTAAGCTTAACAAACTTGATTTTTAACATTAGGAAAGCTTTAAAATAATCTTTCAGCTAGATCTTTTACATACTAATAACTGGTAGTCATGTTTTCACTTCATTCAGGGTTAACAGTCAACCTTGAAAACAGAGAAATTAGGGAATTGAAAAATAGTTGCATTTTTAAAGAAAAATGAAGAATATATCAGGGAATTTTTGCCAGGAATTCCATCAGAAATTGTCCAATGTTCATTTCTGATGAAAAGTACAATAGATAGAGTCCAAGCTTTCAACTTAGGTCATGATTAGGGTATGTAGAGAACATGTCACATTTTGCTTATGTTACGACACACTTTGCCTATATCACAACACTCGCTAGTTCTACAAAACTTACGAATTGTCTCTACTTATTCTGATGATGAATTGATAAAGTCAAAAGCTTGGACCATATTTCTTGTACTTGTTTTTCTGTAGTGAACTTAACACAATTTCTGACAGATTTTTCTCCTTGTCTGAGAAAGATCATTCGTAATTTGGAAAAGTCGATCATTAAAATTAATCTACACAAAATATCTGTTGTCTTTAATAGTATATATATAATTAAAATAGAAGTAAAGACGCTCAATACTTATTGGTCAACTCAGAGTTTAATTATTTTCAATCACTCATTAGGACTCTCAGCAAGAATGATTGTATTGATTAAAGAATCTATTTTATAGATGCAACATTATTATTTTTATTTTGTTATAACAATTCAAGTTCTAAAATCTATCTGGAAATGTTTCTATTAAAAAAATATCAGATTATTCTTAAATTATTGCCTAATTATACTTTTTATCTAATTCATTTCAATTGATTAAAATTACTCAAGAAACTGACAAATTAGGCAAATTAAAGGGAGATAACTCTAAAACTATTTTAATTGCAGAGCGCAACTACAGTAAAGAATTAAATTATTATCAGTTCTATGTTTATAATCATTTTAAACCTTAACTTTATCATAATTTTATAAATATCTATTTTTCAGCTTTCAGGATTATGGCCTTAGTAACCTGTTTGTAATTGGTTATCTTTATTGGATGACATAATTGTTTTACTTGATCTTCTGTCTAAATCTATTTAAAATAAAAGGGTAATATTTTTTTTTCTCTTGAAGTTAGAAAGAAAAATATTTTTGATTCTTATCTTAACAGTTGCACTTAATTCTAACCAGATATTTCTAATAGAAAATCACAATTATTGAATAGTCAGTGAAGACTGAATCCACAATGGCTTGTAAGACCCACATACTACACACTGCACACTATTTTGCTTTTTATTATATGAAAATTGCTTGTAATCCCAACATGCATTTTACTACACTATATGTACAGCTATATTTTGTTGATTATATAAGTGGATCAAGATAAATATTTTCAAGGTAAAACTAACATAGTTTTCTTGTAGAAATCACAAGCTTATATGTATATTAATAGATTTTGAAAGATAAATCAGCAAATTCCATACTTATCTGAGAATTACAATCAAATAATTTTAGGCTAAAATATATCATTTAATGATAACGCATGATAATTCTCCCCAAACTCATTGGTGCAAAAAAAGTAAGAACATTATTTTTTGCCTGTTGTCTGTCATCATAGAAATCTATCAGCAAACTTCTGGTTTCCATTGATAAATGCAAGAAAAGAGATGTATTATCAAAAATACAAAGATCCTGAAAAACTAATTTGCAATCATAAAAGGATTTTATAAATACACTTGTTAACTGTTTTTGTTAGGTGACTTTCAAGAGGTTTATTTACAGTGTTAAAATAAGGATGTTATTTCTCATAAAACAATCCAATAACTTCACATATCTAGTTCCTGAATAAGCTATCACAAATGTCTGTACTGATAATATCATTTGTATATTAGATTTTACCTAAGAAATAAATTTCTCACTCATATAAACACATATCAACACATCATTCCAGCATCAAGAATAGAATATTTTATGCAAAAATCACAGATATAACAGTAAATGTCATTTCAATCATGTATTATGTTTTTGAGGCACTTCTGGTCAAATGTGTGGGTTTCTCTGTTGTGCAGCGTTGTCCACCAAAATCAAACCTATGCAAATGTCTTCATCAAACTTTGCTTTCTTCTCCTCTGTGACTCCTGCTCACAATTCTTCTGGACTAGGCCGAGCCTTCACAGCTATCTCCACCATTGCCACCAGGGGGAGAAAGGTAATAGGGGTACAAAGGATGACAATCCCAATGCAAGTGGGTGCCTACATACTTTATATTTTCAGTGAAGAAAGGTTCCTTTTTTATTTTTTTTTAATTATGCTATATAATCAATTATTATTTTCTTTGGTGAATATATTAAACTTTGCCTACTTAACATATCAGACTTAAACCCAGACTAAATGACTAAATTTTATTTGGAAGTACCAAGAATATTGAAGTTAAAAAAATTATTATGCATGAGGTCTCATATTAAGTGATAAACCTCAGTTCTAGTAAGTATATCTTGTTCGTTAAAAAAAATTTTCTTTTTTCCAGAACATTAAAGTTTAAAAATTATCCAGTAGAAAATTAAATACAATATTCTTAGAAATTAAATAATTTTTAGAAAATATGGCTGTGTTACATTAAGATAAAAGTGAAAATTTTAATACACTTGTATTAATTATTTTTGCCTATTTTAACTTTTAATTTACCCAATTTATAAAGTGCATCTAAATAATATATAAAATGTATATTTTTTACTTAAATATATATGAAGTATACTTATAGGCATATGTGATAATGAATATTTTCTTGCTATGTATGCTATATATAATAATCAAGGAAAACAGCTTAAAGGTAAGTTTATAGTATATATTAAAATAATTGGACATATTTATAGTACTTTGAAAACTTTGATAATATTAAGTTACTAGAATTAACAACTAAAAAATTTTATTCCAAAATTTTGTTAAATATGCTGTCAATCTATTAATTCCTAATTTTATTAAATTTTAGGTGTAAACATGTTGGCCTGAAGACAACATGATAAAAAGTAAGTACTTTTTTATTTATTTATTTTTTTAAATATAATTTACCAGCAAAAAGGTTGTGGGTGAAAAAAAAAGAGATGAGTTATTACACATAGACTTTACCTTGAATTAGTCTGAAGCAAGGTGATACCTATATATATATATATATATATATATATATATATATATATATATATATATATATAAATGCCTTGGTCTGAAGAAAAAATAAAGCAAGAACATACAAACTCATAGATTCTTATATGAAAAATTTTGTTGCATGTTATTTTCAGACATGTATTGCAATGAAATAGATATGAATTATTATACTCCTCCTCCTCTTTATGTGTGTGAGAAAGAAATGTTTCTTTTTGGATACAGAAAAATATACTTGTATTACAAATATTTATATAAACCAAGCTAA
Organism: Acanthosepion pharaonis; assembly: GCA_903632075.3. Taxonomy (NCBI): domain Eukaryota; kingdom Metazoa; phylum Mollusca; class Cephalopoda; order Sepiida; family Sepiidae; genus Acanthosepion; species Acanthosepion pharaonis. The sequence continues at coordinate 2,893,237 of CAHIKZ030003431.1, forward strand.
GTATGCCAATGGCTAGATGAGAAAATAGAAGTAGGCAGATTATGTTTTAAATAGAGAGGACCTGCCTGCTTTGAAATTCTGTCTTTTAACTCAGATACCAACCTCTCAAATGTCATATGCTTTTGGCATAGTGTAACAGAGAGGGAGAGCACCCCACTATCACCACCAGGTGGGTTTATTAATCAATGGTTCTAAAGGATTAGGAAGAAGGTACTAATTAGTTGGGTAGAAGGGATTCTGGATTAATTCCAGAAATAAGTTTTTCTTTTTACTTAGTTGTTTCTGGGATTGAATTATTAATTAACTAGGTGAATTAATTCCAAAGTAATTAATGGACGGTTCGTTAGGTAAAGCTTGTGATAAATGGTGAATTGGATTTTGGGTGGTCTGCCAGGCAAAATCCAGCCAGAGCCCTCAGACAAGATAAGTGCTTTTCGCTGGCCTTAAGTGGACGTTGTCTGCGGAAAACCCAGCAGGGAGTCCAAATCTGATTTTAGTACCTCTTGAAAACTGGATTCCTGCAGAGCTTCGGAGATCCAGCGGAAGATACATGGTGGTCCAGGCGATTTGCATATTAAAATTTGTGGGCGGTGCGCGCTTGAGTTGGGCAGATGAGATTGGAGATCAGATCGGATAGGATCGAAGAACGTGTCAGAACGCAAGAGAAGTAGCAGACGCGGCAGTGAGAGAGATCGCAGATCAGAGAACGCAACGGAAAACACAGCAGAAACAGCTTAGTGGGTCTTGCTGATCTGGTCAGTTGCATGCGTCAAAAAGTTTGAATTGTACCAAGAGATAGAAATCAAACCCATGCGAATCCAGATAACTTCGTCAACAAAGCTGAGAAAAGCTGACTGTTATATCGGAGGGGGCGGACAAAGAAGCACGACTTATCTCCCTTAGTACAGCCGAATTTCAACCGGCATAATTGTGTCTTTCTCTCTCTGTGATGTTCCGACCCAAATGAGTGAATCTTGTTAAGACAGCTTGTATTTGTGCAATTTCTTTGGTAGTGATATAAAAATAGTAGCCTTAAAGGGCTCTTTGTACAGGAACCGAAAGTGTTGCTTATTTTTTCCTTTTTTTGTGCTCTTGCTGTTACAACAAGAGCCTCTCTGCACAAATAGTGATTTCTTTCAGCGTGGAGCCCAGCCATTTAATTCATCCTACCTCCAGATCGTTCTGAGGGATCGAAATACTGCTGTTCGGATCAAAAATTCACAATGTGGCAGATAGTGGTGGTTCCTTCAGTTCACTGGAGGATGACTGGGTGGTTTACTTTTTGGCCAGAACCACCGGAGAGACAGGACAGAGCTGTAGCCAGCAGGGCTTCTACGTCAGAATAGAATGACATTAAAAAAAACTTGAATTTCTTTTACACCTTAGTGATTAAAATAATTTCACATGTACTTCTGCAAATTATTACAAAATTATGATGTTATGATTATAGTTTATTGATACCATAATTGCTATGGCTTTATTTTCACTTTTCATTATTTTGATTTTAATAAAATGTTATTGAAATAATTTCTTTTTCATACTTCAGAGTTTTTGTTGATGTTTCCAGTTTTCAGATTGTAGACACTGCTTTAAATACTTTTCCTAAAAATCCCTTAATCGGATTTGAACTTAACTTAATTTTATACTTAGTATACTTACCAGACGGAATGTGGTCAGTTCCCACTACCACTCATATGGGCAGGAGCTGCCCAGTCTTCACTTTCCAGTCACCATACAGTCCAAAAGCATCTCTACATCCTTGTGGGTGACAAATTATTTTTCCACTCTACAACCCCCTTCTCACAGATGAAACATTGCAAACCTCTCACTATTTCCATGGAAAGTGGTCAGATGAACTTGGTTCCTCCAGATATTACCTTCACACCTAGTGAACCATCCTCATTCTCTTTGTATTCCATTGGTGAGATTAAGTTCTACTTGAGCAGCTTCTTCCCATGAGCTGCTACTCTGTGAAACCAATTCCCAAGTGGATGCTTCCCCAATCACTACAATCTTAACCTTTTCAAGTCTGGTGTTAATCATTATCTTCCCTAGATATCTGCATAAACTATGCCTCTTACTCTGTAATCCTCTACCTTGAATGGCTCCCAGCTCTTATACAATGTGAATATCATTGTAAAAAAAATATATATATAAAAATATTTCTAGCATTGATTTTATATACGTCTATTTTCATGTTAGGTTATCTTATGTTTTTATTTTACAGCATATTGAAATGCTGATTTCTATTTAATTATATAAACATAAATTTTTTAAAAATGCTTGTTATTCAATCATCTAAAATTTCCTTTCTGATTGTCATCCTCCAAGCAGGGCATTACAAAATAAAAAGTGGCGGGATTAAATCAGAAGTTATATGTGTGTGTGTGTGGTGGTGGGGTAAATCAGATATTATGATTTAAAGGTTTCTAATTTTATATTTTTTATCTCATCCTTTTATTGTCCTCTCTCCTTAATAAAGTTTTTTTCACATTCACTAACTGCTTGCATCTTAGTAGCTTTATCACCTTGCTTGGAGTGAAATAATTAAAAAAAAAAAGAAGCTTCTGACTGATGCTGAAAATTGTTAGAGCCATACTGAATTTGCTTGATGCTGTATTCTTCTGATTTTATGTTATTTTTATTGTATTGTTCTTCAATGTACAATTTTCTAGAATACATTTATCAATTATGGATATTGTAATTTCAGGACCTAAGACTCCACAGAGAACAGCTTTGGTAAGTACAATCATTCATTGCATTTTGAGATCAAATAAAGTGTTCATTTATTTGGATTTATCTGGTGTTCACAATATTTGGATATTCTCGTATTTAAATTTAATTATCATATTACCCTTTAGACAATAAATTTTAGCAGTTTAGTAATTACAATTAAAGCATCATCTGAGAGTGAAATGGGGGAAAAAAGATTTCTGGTATTTTTATTTTTGTGTTGTTTCTCACACACGTTATCATTTGAATCCCGCATAAGCAAACTATAATTATGATACACTTACACACACAAATGCTGTTTGACTAGTCAAAAGCACATGAATTCTGCTTAACCAATGAAAATCAAACAACACAAAAATAAAAACACCAGATTTTTTCTACCTCTCTTTCTTTGAAGCTTTAATAAAAGCAAAAAATGTTAAATTTATAACATTTCCTATTTGTTATTTATCCTATTATCTATCTATCTATCTATATATATATATATATATATATATATATATATATATGAGTTAAAATCAAATGTAGATTGTAATTTTACAGGATGATAAGATAAAGAACAAATTTATAAATCTATCATGCTTCACTTTTTTATTAAAGCTTCACCAGAGATTGAGAGAAAACAGGTAAAAAAACAGAACTTTGGTCTTTTCATTTTTGTTTGGGTCAATTTTCATTGGTCAGTCATGAAAGAACTAGAGAATTTAGAACAGCTGAAGTTTTGTTTATTATTTTTGTTTTTGTGTGAGTTTGTGTATGTCTGTGTGCTCTATTTATTCAAAGCTCACCACTATTGAAAAGAATTAAGAATTTTTTTATTTTAAGTTGTTCTTAGAATGAATATAATAAAATTTTAACTAAAAATTATTGTATCTTTCCAAAAAACCCAACCACTCATCCCAAATGTATCTTCTGCCAATTCCATTATGTATGTATGTATGTATGTATATATATATATATATATATATCCTACACCCTCTCTTCTCACACACTCCTGTCTCTTCTTCCTCTCTCAGTCGCTAGATTTGTTGAGTAATACTGACCTTACTCTGCTATCTTTTGCCTCCTTGGTTTGAGCTGGTGTATCATTCAATGGGGTTGATTCAGTTTTTCCAAAATCTGTGGACTCCTCTATGTATGTTGTGTACTGTAGTTGAGAAGGAATAATCCTCAACAAGGCTGTGGTAATTTTTGTTTCTTTGTGCCCAAGGGCAACTTCAGTGTCAGGCTGGAACAAGAAATCCTTCAATAGAATGCACAACACTGCTGATGTTTATTGAATATGAAAGAAGACTGGTTGAATAAAATGTCTCAATTATCTACTGAGAAATCAAGTTCACTACTGTCAGATGGTGATTTGAGGAATCTTGTAAAAAGCAAAAGCAGTACTCAATTCTTCTGTCAAACGTGTGTCTGTATTTTTGTTCTAACCATGGGAATTGCAGGTGTGTTCTTTAGTGATGACTGTCTTATAAGCATCTCTAAGCTGACTTCCTCTAGGGCAGGCATGTCAAACAGAGGGTCTCCTGAGGGCCATATGGTTACATATGTGTTGCCACGAGAGCCACACATGACAACCAATTGTTCACATTATAACTAATTGGAGTAATTTAATAAAATTTATTGCAGAATATTTTTGTTACTTAAATTTAGAGATGCACAATCTCCATACAAATGTTTTAGCAGGATTCATGTATACAAAGTAATGAAGTAGTATGATAAAAAAAAATGAAATTTTAAACAACAGCATATACTTGCAGTTTGCAACAGCAACAAATACATTGTACAAAAATTACAACACTTCAAAATTGAACATTTATTTGTCACCATTCAGTCAGTTTTAATTTTAGTTTTTTGTCCTGATGTTTGGCACCTCTTTTTGCTGACAATTTTTGGTATATCTGGCTGAAACGTCTGTGCTGTTCTGACTTTGATCAGTTATCCTTGTTCTCTGAGAGGTTTTTGTTGATTTCATGAAGGAAAGTAACTGTTCACACACATAGGTAGAACCAAACATTGCCATAATCTTTGCAGCAAACTTTCTGAAGTTTTTAAACTTTTCAGAATGGTATGAAAAGAACCCAGATATTCCTACTTCAAGATACTTTGCTCTGAGTGTAGAATCCAACTGCATTTCTAATAGTTCCATCTGCAGGCTTTCTTCTGTTTTGGCAACATTAAAGGTAAATGGTACTGAGAATAATGCAAACTGATGTTCAAAAGATGAGAAATCACTAAATCTTTTGTGAAATTTCTTTGACAAAAATTCCAGGTAACTGTCATACTTAGCAAAGCTAAGTACAGTCTCTGTATTGCTAGTGTTTTTCAGCTCTTTGCATGTAGAAAAATGAATTAAGTTTTCATTTGACAACTGTGACTTCCATAAGCTTAGTTTTGTAATAAAGCACTTGATATCATCATACAATTGAGTGAGAGTTTGTTTTTTACCTTGTACTTTAAGATCAGTTAATTGTGCAGTAATATCCACAGCAAAAGCCAGATCTTGGGGCCAACTTTCATTTTTTATTTCATCTGTGTTTTGATCTTTCATCTCTAAAAACATAATCATTACTTGTCTTAACAAATAGAATACTTTGTGACATGACAACCAGCAGACTTCTGTGTAGAATGGAACATTGATGAACTGATTATCCATATCTTCCAGCAACTGACTAAAATTATGGTGGTTGAGAGCATGGCCTCTGATATAGTTCATTGTGACCAAGCTAAATACATGATTCAATTTTAAAATCTTTGAACACAAATTTTGCTGATGAATAATATAGTGAAAATGTGCAAATGATGAATCTGGATATGATTTTTCTAGTTTTCTTTGTGACTTGGCAGTAACACCATTATATTTGCCAACCATATCCACAACACAGTCAGTAGATAAGCATGCAAGTTTACTCAAGACTATACTCATGCAAAACAGAGATGTCCTGACTTGTCATAGTGTCATGCATGAGGACCAGTTCAATTAGTTCTTTATAAATATTAAATTCACTGTCACAGGCCCTGATGAAGATTGTATGCTGTTGTATTCTAGTGATGTCAACAGTCTCAGCAATAGAAAAATGTTTAAACCTTGATGATACAGCCTTCAACTGTTGTTTCAAGTCACCTAACATTTCATCAATTTGTTCAGCAACAGTGTTCCTGGTTAATGAAATGTCTTTGAATAAGTGTGTTTTCTCTAGACATACAATGTCAGCTTTTTTTTACAAAATTTACGAAATCTCCTTCACTGTGATTTCTCACTTACAGTTATGATTTGGCTGAGTTCATACATTGCAATAACAGAAGCAACATTCTGTTTTGTAAAAAATGTCTGTTGCTGTAGCAAGTTAGCTTTCAATTCCTTGAGTTTTGAAATGCACATTGGGTCTATATATTTATCATAAGATAGATGGTTCATTTCATAATGTCTTTTCAGATTGTACTCTTTTGTAAATTAAATAATCTATCTTTTCATTCACTGTTGTGCAAAAATACTGTAATTCCCACTTTTCTTGAAACACTTGCTTTTCTCCATTCAGTTTCCTTTTTCTCTTAGCTGGAAGAGCACTAGCCATTTTAGGGTTGAAGTAGTAGAAAAAAAACTAATTTTCAAAATTGATTATGCAGAATTTGAAAAATTACTGGTACATTTAAACTAGAGCTAATGGTAAATAGAGATAAAGCAATTTTGCTAACACCTCTAAAAGTTTTTTTGATTGACATTTCACCTTTAAAAACAAAAACTTGTGAAATTTTGAAAGAAAATTTTCTGTTTGTTATAGAGGTGCCATATTGTTTTCATGGTGTTATGGCTGATAGCATGTCTACTAGAGAGAATTTGTAGTGGAACTGAAAAGCAGCAGTTTGTGGGTTCTGCTGAACTGACTACAGTTTGCCATACTAAGAGGCAACGAGTGGCATGCGTAATATGTAAGCAGAATAGTGGACGCTTATGCAAATGTAGCAATAGTCCTTGGCAAAATGAAATACTGGACGAACGAGGAAAGAAAAGAATGGCATACCTTGGAAACGTCTACAAATCTGTGCGCCATGTAAAGTCCAGTTGCTCAATGGCGAAAAAATAATCAAAATGACGGTGCCCATGTTTTATGACAGGTGGTCTCGGACGACTAACGCAAAATCTTGTTGGCTAGTGATTCGTATGTAAATTATGGTCGGTTCTCAGCTGTATAAAGCAAGCCATCTTTTGGGAGAGACAGAGGCATTCTTGTTGGCAAGAAGCAAAGGCTGGGTGTGTGACCCAATTTTGCCATCTCTATGTGGCCTGTTGGATTGTTACGTCGGAAAGATGTTGAACTGGATTTTGGCTACAAGTGTTGTGGTTGAGAGACGAATCTGTTGCAGACTTATTCCTACCGGAAATTGACACTCATTATTTGTTTTCTTTTGCTTTTTCTTTTCTTTACCAACACAGAATTTGTTCCAGCTCTATTTTCTCAGCCACCAAGAATATTGAATATTTGCTATGATTTTTTAAATAATAACTTAGTACCATATTAACTTAAAATTTTTCAATAATATTAAAATTATTTTAAATAAATTTATGCAGTAAATGGTATTCTTATTTTTATTCTATTAAAATAAATGAAAATATAAAAAACATGATGTATTTTCTTAAATACTCTAAATTCTAAAAACTGCAATTTTGGCCATTAAATGACCAAATTAGTATCCTTTATGTGAACCACAGGGGTGCTTGTAAAAGGGACGCATGATTGACATGCCTGCTCTAGAGCCTGTCTGTGTCTCTGTGTGTCTTTGGGCCTGGTGAGCTCTCACTTATATAGACATGAAAAAAGAAAAAAATTTGACATTGATATATTTAATTTCTCCACTCTGTCTTAATCTTAAGTGGTCTTGTTGATATTCATATAGTACTTTCTTTGTTTAGAATCTTCCTAGATATCTTTTTGTAAAGATAATGGGTGTTTTGGGCAACACATTAATCATGACTTCTTATTGGCAAGAAGTGGGTAGGGTGTGTAACCCTGGTTTTACTCAATTTTACTGAATCTTTGCTAGTTAATTCTGGGTTCGATTCTCCTTTGGAAATATTCTTAAATTCATTTTATTATTTTAAAACATAATTTTGAACCCATCCCATTTTTCTTTTCATTTTTTTTTCAACCATTCAACCTACTCTCCTGAGAATTTTAATAATTATTATGCAATTAGTAGTCCCTCCAAATCACCAGCCTGTAATTTCATGCAATTAAACATTTAAACAGGGATCATTGCTCTGTTACATATGTGTATATATACACACATATTTTTGTCTGTAATTTATGTCAAACATAGGGATAAGATTTGTATAATAAAATTAAATATTATTCAGTTAGATTCTGTGATAATATGTGCATATAGAAATTACTAGCAGTAGAGCCCGGCATTGCCCGGGGATGTAACAGTAAGAGATAGATAAAGTATCGACCATCATAAAGACTGAAAAATAAAATTGACAAAGATTATTGTTTAAGGTTGACGGACACACGTCTTAATTAGTTTTTTTTTTTTTTTATGACTTTGGTCAAACCCAAACTCAAACAAAAGCATTGTTTTCAATCGTTATGAGTCTACCGATTGAATAGAATTTTATTATAAACAATTGTCTTGTAAATGGAATTTTTAAAACATTCTGAATGTAAAAATAAAGAAAAAGTGTGCAAGACAATAAGAAACACTCTCTGCCAAAAAAAAGTGAAGTTTTGTTGAAATCGGTTGAAAAATGTAGGAAATCTGATCCCATATATAAACGAACACACACACACACACACACACACACAACCTGGGTTTTATAAGTATAACTCGATATGAGTTGTCCCCCTTTCATTCTCAACAGCGATGCCTCTTAATTGTGTTTTCAAATTGATTTCATGCAAAAACAATTGTGTTTTTCTAATTTTTGGCGCTGTCAGAACCACCGCAAGGTAATTTTACGTAGTCCTGTGAATTTTTTTTTAAATTGGTTGAAAAATGTAGGAAATCCAATCCAATATATAAACGAACAGACACACACACACACACACACACACACACACACACACAACTTGGGTTTTATAATAAGTATGATATATAACTATTCATTTTATTCCTCAGGCTGTTAGGAGAAAGAAGCCCAGTCATCAGTAAGTATAACGTTTTATCTTTTTTTTTCAGGGCTGAGAGTAGTTAATGGAGCTCTTATACTAATTCTGGTATTATGTCTTTATGTAAACTTAATATTTATGCAACCAGCTAATATACAAAGATTGCTTTGTAGATTTTATACATGACATAAAAAACTTTTAGACAAAGTATTCAGTTCTTGGCATACATAATCTATTCTAACAATTAAAAAGTACCACGATTTAAATTCTGTATAAACAGAGAAAAAGATTCATGAATCTTTCTTAGTCAACACTTATCTAAAGAAAGTTTATAGACTATTTTTTATAACTTTTGTATAACATGAAAATGGGTGTTTGGAACCATATATGTATCTATATTTTATTGGGTTGTAATGAGTGCCTTAATAGAAATTTACATTTCTTTTTGTTTTTTGTTTTTTTTTTTAGAGAGGATGATTTTTATGCTAATATGGCAGCCATGTCAGATGATGATATGGAATCTGACATATCCGAAGCTGATGTCGATCTAGTGGCCAAGTCCTTAGATGTAAGCTGTTTTTTTTTTTCTTGGTTCTTCTGTAAAGAATGTTCTATATTTTCATTTCAATCACTCAGCACCAAACAAGCCTGTATTATAGTTTTGTGCCACTGACCCTTTGAATCTACATCAAGCCTTTCCCACTTGTAGAAATGAATTTAGATGACATATGTGCGACATAAAAGGTAAATTGTTGGCATGAGAATAATGGGATATAGACAAGATTTAAAACCATTTGACCATAGAAAGATTGTTAGAGCCAGAAAAATGGAGTAATCTATCTCTGAAGTGACAATTGTTCTAGGTTTTATTATTTTGTGTGTTTTTTTTTGTTTTTTTTTTGTGGGTGAGGGATGCAAGAGTAGTATGGATATATGAGAAATAGGTGAATTCTGGACTGACATGAGTGGTATGTGAAAACTGCAGACATGCTAAATTCAACAGCTATTTTATTCAAATTGTTCCAGCAAGATATTTATTCAAAACATTAAAACTGTTAAAAACATTTAACATTTTAATTAATGCTTCAAATGTGTTGCCAATAAAAAATAGTTGCTCATTTAAATTTCTTTCATGATGTTTTAGAATATTTTTTTTACTTTTGATAGGATTGATTTTGGTTTGGATTTTATTGGCAGGATCTTGATGACATGGATGCCAATCTGTTTGGAGGCCACAAAAAGAACACTGAGAAGCCTTTGACAAAGGCAGTGACAAGTCCTCGTCGTACAGCAGGAACAAGCAGATCTTTGTCACCTCCAACTAGAACTGGAATTACTACTGCAAGCAGCAGTAATTCAGTTCCCAAAACAACTAAAGAGGCTGAAGAAAAGATGGGTCCAGCAGAGAAGACAAAACCTTCTGGTACACTGATATTTTCTCTCTCATATATATATATATATATATATATATATATATATATAATGAAATGGACAAAGTCCGACAATTATTTTTAAGACATTTTTATGTTTATACATTCTTTTTATAGATACAAATATTTAAGTAAATGCTCTGTTTATAATAAACAGTATTAAACAACATTTTCCGGCCTGAATGTCCAAGAAATTTTCAAACCTGTATCTTGTACGGAACTGTCATTTAGCCTGACGTGCTCTTAACTGATTAACTCTGTGACTTGATCGGTTAAGAGCACGTCAGACTAATTGATGGTTCTATATAGGATACAGGTTCAAATCCTGTCGGAGGACGAATATTTTCTATGAAAATTTCTTGGACATTCAGGCTGGTAAATGTTTAATACTGTTTATTATAAACAGAGCATTTATTTAAATATTTGTATCTATAAAAAGAATGTATAAGCATAAAAACGTCTTAAAATATATATAATGGATCAATAAATTTGTAGCCAGAAATATAGTTAGTTAGGTACCTCCATAGAAAACATGATACCTAATGTTTAAAATGATTTTTTTTAAAATTTTTCTTAAAGCTTTTATTTTAGTTTTAATTTAAAGCTAATAGATTAAATTTAATATTTTTAATAAGCAAAATACTTTGCTGTATTTCAAAACTAATTTTAATTTTTTTTTTTTTTTTTTGCTAAAATAGCTGATTAGTGCCTTTTAGTTTTTTTTTTTTTCATCTTTATTAAAAAAAATCCTCCAAAAATAAAATATACTTTTCTGAAACTTTGAAAAATATTAGCTGATTTAAAGTTTAATTAATCTGATTTGAAAAAAAATATCACTTACATTAAGTTTGAAATATTGCAGAAATGCATTTTTTAAGCACAGCAGTAGCTCCCTGATATATTGAGATTAGCTGTCACAGATATTTGATTTTACACCTTATATCATTAATTTGTTTTACACACAGCCAACAAATCAATAAGTATCGTATTGAGTTCTATAAACCAGCAAAACCTTTTCTGATTTTGGTGTAAATTTTAGTAACCAAATTTGTAAGTTTGCTATTTGCAACCAAAATTTGTAAATTTGCTATTTGCTTTTATTTAAATCTGTATTATAAAAAAAATTATTATTTTATTTTTTATTATTATAATAAAAATTTTATTTATTTTATTTTTTATCATAAAAATTTTATTATTACACAAATTTGTCATAAAGCTTCAAACTTTAAAAAATTAATAATTGGTTATTTGCAGTTGAAGATGATATTGATTTATCAGGACTTTTGTCCGATGATGACAGCTCATTCCTACCAAAAGAAACTCTGGAACCAGCATCAAAGAAATTTTCAGTTGCTGCCAAGTCTTCTACAACTGAACCTTCATCCATTCCAAAGTCACCTCCATCTACTAAACAAGCAACATCAGTGATAAATGCCAAAGAAGCTACAAGTAATCATTTTTTTTTGTTTTGTTTTGTTTTTTCTTAGTGCTCAAACACTTAGTCACTTACATGTTTTTCTTAGTATTTTCAAAGGATCACTGTTCTTGAAATATTTTTTTGTTTTTGTACTGATCATTAATACTGTTACTTTAACTCAATAAGAAATATTGGTTAATATTTTCAGTTTGTCTTGTGTGCTTTATTTACTTTATTTCAAGCTCTAGCTAATGACATACATTAGGGAATTTTTTTGCATTTTTTACCTTCCTGGCGTAATGATATATTAATAATGTCTGATAAAAATACAAAACTTTTCATGTGTAACATAATTATTTATTCACTTCTGTACTCCATCAAATTAATATTGGCTGTGGAGGGTATGTGGTTTGGGGACTTTCTTCAAACTTTTGATCTTCTTGCAAGAGTCAGAGTAGGTCAGGTATTTATTTCTGAATACAGTCTATTCAGAATTTCTCTTTTTAATAGGAATTTTTTTTCTCTTTAACAGCCAAAGATGATTCTGATTTAGCAGGATTGTTTTCAGATGATGAGAGTCTTCTGTTGCCAACAACAGGAAAAGATCAGAACAATACATCCAATCAAAACCCAGCTTCATCTACAAAACCTCCATTGTCCGGAAAGTCACAAGAAAATATAAATTCTGTTGCAAAAGAAACAAAAGGTAAATTGACTTTCGAAAAATGTTTTATGTGTTTTAATTTTATATACACTCTAGGTCAAAGGTTTGTAGCCAACCTCTGAATTTTGAAGAATCCCCTAAAAATTGAAAGTTTCATGCCTTCTATTAATTTACTATCTCACTTCGGGCCAGAGGGACTTTCTCTTATTCAAGGGTTTTATCATATATTCAGTAATAACAAAATTAACCCATTACTGCATATAGTTTCCTTAAAACTATAATTTTTTTTGCCTAATCCTACCTTTGCTGGATAATGGTAATCTTAGGGCTAGCAGATTTAAAATTTTAGGTAATCTTCTTTCTAAAAAGATTTGGATGCCATGCATTAATAGTTTCAGCATCTTAGCAGCAGTTAATTAAACCAAAGAAAGTTTGAAAATTTCTCTTATGTGCTGTGTCCCTTCAGGACATAGGCATCTTCCTGTCCCTTGTAGCTCTTAATAAGTTTTATCTTTTTGTTATTTCTCCCAAACCCTGTTTTACTATCCATTTACTCAAGCTCATCAATTATGTTTCATGCTGCTTTCCTCTGTCTCTCTTTACTGTGAGTATCAGGTTTTCCAAGCCCTCCTTCTTCATAATGTGTTATAGTGGAACACACCTATTCTATTGTTAATAGACTCTCCCACCTATAATAAGTAGGAGTAGTAAGAGTAACAAGTCAGTCGCTCAGTGGATCGGTCAGTCAGTCGATGCAGGATGACCGTTAGTCGGATACTAAAATATCAGCGACCACAACTAGATTTCTCTGCGTCATTACCTATTATATCAAGTTCCTAACGTTTTGTACGTCGAACCTATTTTAGGACCAATTTAGTACAAATACAAGCCTCCACTATGAAACCACTCCATAACATAATGTGCCCTAGAAATTTCAACTGCCTCTTCCTGATGTTACGTATAAGTTTTCCTTTTGTTTCCATTTTCTCTAAAACCTTGTTGCTCACATGTTTGGTCCATGGTATCCTCAGAAATCCAGAGAATGGCACCAGTGTATATATTATGCATGAATTTTTAACTGGTTTCATATTTCAAAACATTCTTTACTGAAATTTCTAATTTGTTAAAACTAACTCCAGTTTTAATTTTCTATAAATATCAATATATTATACATTGTTACTATGTGTATATTTCATAATAATATATGTTAATATCTGTATTGCCTATTAATTTTTATCTCCTGTAATCTTGGCAGTTCAGTATCACCTTTTTATTTTATAAGTAAACAAATAAAACAGGAGTGGAAGATAAACACCAGTTGTGAAAATTGAATTGATGTGAAATATTAAATGTTTTTTTAATGTTTAGAATCACCTGTGAAGAAAGCTGTGACATTCAGCAAAGATGGTGATATTTTTGATGATTTTGGACTGGAACAAAAGCCAAATAATACGTCTCGACCATCTCGATCAGCACTGGATGACCTTTTTGGTAAATCATCACCACCACCATTAACATTCAATACTGACAAAACAGAAACATCACAAGCTGGAAAATTATTAATGGGTAAAAATGGTATGTTCACTTATCTCTCTTCCTCTCTCTCTCTCACTCACACACACACTCCTGATGCTGTTAATAACTAAAATGTTTTGTAAATGTACATAGTTTCATCAGTATGTTTGTAGCTTTGATAGAAAAAAAGTATTTGTTTTTCAACATAAACTCCTTTTTTCTTTTTTGTCCAGTCTCCATAGACCATCTATTAAAACTTTCTGATGAAAATTTGGTTAATATCTGTATAAGGCTATGAATTACTAGTTCACCATTATACTCACTGTTGTTTTATTTGTACTGTATTTGGTTTGGTTTTTAGTTTAAAATGACTTATAATGCATATTTAAAGTTCTGATTTTTGATCACATAATGTCTATTATCATCTTTTCTAACTCATTTACACATAGATCATTATAAATTATTTATGACTAAATAAGGGAGAAAATAGTTTCATAGCTGCTGTTTTTAAGTGATTTTATTTTTATTTTTCAGAATTAAATGTTTTATTTTTCTAGGATCTGCTGACATAGAAAAAGAGACTGATGATTTTTTGTTTGGATCCTATTTGCCATCATCTGCTGTTCAATCTGCTCCAAATATTTCTAGTCGAGGTAGCAGGTAAGTGTTTAAAAGATCTAATTTGAAAATATATTTACAATTAGTCTGTCTTTATTATTATGTGCAAGTGACTTCAGTTAAAAATTGTTGCAACATAAACAATTACAAGGTGTTACTTAAAAGTTTTTGGCCTGACCAAGAAGGAAATAACTTAGAGCCATAAAATGTACATTATTATTTCACATATTCAAGACACTTGATAACATTGTTTCTCAAATTTCTTTAACCCTTCCAAAATAAATTCTAATCTTTTCTCATTGAAATACTGTTTTCCTATTGTTCTCACCTCCAAATAATTAAAAAGCTCTTTTTAAGATTTGACAAAAGAAAATAAATGGAGCAAGATCTGGGTATGGTGGATGGTCTATGTACTCAAACTCCAAATTGTTTTAATTGTTTTGCCATCTCTGTGTGCAAGTACATTGTCCAATGAAAAGAGAACACTATTTTTTTTTCTTTTCTTTTTTACAATTTGTAATGCCTGTAACAATAGAGAAAATAGCTTATCTCCAGGATGAAAATGAATTCTGATAAGTCTCACATGTAAAAAAATTTCTCCTAAAAAGAAAATGGCAGCTTTATGAGTCTTATATTTAAAAATTTGAAAAAGATAGATCTCAACGTCAGATAGACTTTTGTGAAAATCTCCTTCAACCTATGCAAATTTGAACTGTCACTCAATCTATAAAAAGTGCTTAAAGAGTCAATAAAGAGGAGTGTGATTGTGGTAGCAAACAAGAGACATGTGTTGTTGGATTGTTTGACTTAGCTACTCTGTTGGTTGAAAGAATAGGGAAATTTTATTACAGGCCAGAAGAAACTGCTTACAGTGCCTCTTTTAACCAACACAATAAGTTAAAGTAGTATCTTGCATTAACTGTTTAGTCCTTGTGAAGCAACATACCTTCTTTATCCATAGAAAAAAAAATGTGATCATTACTTTTTCTGCTGAATTTTGGCATCTTGGATTTTATCAGCTGTGGAGAATCTAAGTCCTGTCACCTCCATAATTGGTTTTCAGATCATAGTGGTATAACTTTGCTTCATCAACAGTGACAAGTTGCTGAAAAAAATTATTAGTAGATCACTGAAAATACTGCAAAATCAATTTGAAAGTATTTATTTTTGATTGGCATTCAAACATTTTGTTACCCACTTGGTTGATAACTCCTGTATACCCAACTGTTTCATGGATATTTCTTGTATCTAAGCAATTCATTTCGTTGAGATTTTTCTAATTGAACAAAATTAGATCATGAATATGATCAACAGTTTCAGGAATTGATGTTGTTGAAGGCTTTCCATCATGTTTCCTCTTTGATCTCAAAATCTTCATGCTGGAAGTTAGCATACCACTTCTTCACAGTTGAATATGGCTGACAGCATCACCTAATGTTTGTATCATAAATTCATAGATTTCCTTTGAAGTTTTCTGTATGAACTTGATAAGTCTAGAGTTCAACACTTGAAAATTCCACACTTTTTTCACTGATATTGTTCAGCCAATTATGTGAAATGAATTCAGAAATAAGCACAATGATCCTCAAATTGGCATTTTACAATATAAAAGAATTTTCTTTCCATCGTCTGACAAAATAATTCTCAAATTTTGGTAAGTGGATCAAGTCCAAAACCTTTCAGTAACTCTTTGTACACTGCCTTCCTTCATTGGTACTTACTCAGATATTTATTTAGTCTTGCAACTATTTATGGGCCTTACTCTCAACTTCATGGACTAAATGGAAAATGACTTATCAGAAATAATGAGGAAAAATATAACTTGGTATTAGTTCTGAATATAATACATATTTATGCTAAAAATGATACAAATCAAAATTCATACTTATAATAAATTATTGACAAAAAATTAAGAGCGTAATTTTGGTTGATTTAAAAGATTGGCTATTATTAAATTATTAGGCACGGTGGAGTAATGGATGGTGGCTCAGATTGAGGAATCGGTAAGCCGAGTTCAAATTCCAGTCAAATACATTACATTCACTTACATGCTAATACCCTTGGGAAAGGTATGAATTGTCTTCTTCTCTCCCCACCCCCAAGCTATGGGTAAGTAGCAGGACAGACCAGGTTCTGTAGCCTTGGATGGCAACTGGTCTACCGCAGAAAGAAATGGCAACCTACTCTGGGGAAAAAATCTGCCTTGTCAGTCATATATCAATAGATATATGATTGCCTAAGTGGGTATCATGCATGGCACATAACTGACTGATTATTAAATTTATTCATTGCATTTTTAATAAGCTGTGTATACTTTAGATTGGTTGTGTATATCATGTTCATTTTGTTTTGCATAGTTTCACATTGAAATAAACAGCATTATTTTCCAACAGTTTCAACTTATACAATTTTTTTTATTAGATGAAGTAAATTTTCTAATTAAGATGTGTTTTGTGTATCATTTGTAAAAGAATAATAATATATTTTGGGATTTTTCTGTAGATTGGAAGCCGAAAGTGAAAAGGTCAACAAAAGGTCAGAGATAGTTTCAACAAGACAGAAAAGCAGTTTGTCACAAAAGAGTAGTTTTGATGATGGTAATGATGATAAACTAGATTGGCTAAAGATTGCTTCTGAACAAGAGAAGAAATCCTCTGGAAAATCAGAAACTGCAAAAGTGGCAGAAACTGATGATGATGATGAAGATTGGTTGGGAATGAAGTCAAGCAAAAAATCCATCTCATTTAATTTAGGAGATGAACTTGATATTGATCTGTCACCTGTCCCCCTTAACCATGTGCAGATCAGTGGAGGAGCCCGGAATGAGAAAGAGACACTACCTTCAACATCTGCACCGGTCACTGAAAAGGCAAAGATTCAGTCTCAAATATCTGGGATTAAGGAAACTTTGAAACCCAAACCTACAAAATCAGGAGTTAAGATTACAAAAGATGTTGGTCCAAAAAAAGAAACACAAAAGGTATTTCTGCATATTATGTTAGATAAAGTAATAAAGAAATCTGATATTAGTAATAAGTATATATCTCCCACCCCTGTTTCAATAGTTTGAAGAAAAATAACATAAGAAATGAAAGAAATTTCCTGATAAGGCAATTGCTATCTGAGTTTCTTAGCTGATGAGCTATCATTATTTACAGGTAGACTAATGTCCTCCTCTTTGTTCTTGTTATTAAAATGTTTGTCATTGGTGTTTCCAACCTTCTTCAGGTGAACCCATTATTTAATCTACAGGAAGTAGATTATTCTCATTCTGCTGTCCATGTCTGGGGATATCTAGCAATAACTGAGCAGTACTAAAAAGGAACAAAATGAGATATCCTTTGATATGAACAATGAAATGAGAACACTCTACCCTATAGATTAAATAAAGGGTTTAGTTTGAAATTCACTGAAAGTTACCTGGATCAACAGACATTTGAAGAAGGTCATTTGGCACAATGGCTAAAATCTTGTGACAATAACAACAAAGAGTAGGACATTAGTTTGATTGTGAATAAGGACTTCTCATTTAACATTTTCTGTAAAATATGCTCAGTAGATAATAATATGCATGCATATAACAATGTATGTTTGAATAAGTAACTATCAAATGATTAAGAGATGAATAGTTTTCCTGTATAAGATTTATTATAGTACTGTAAAATGCTTCTACTACATTGGTAGATAGAATTTCTAGATTGCTTTTCATCACCTAATCATGTACCAACAAGTAATCTTTGTTTCTCAAACTATCAATAAAAGTCCAACCACAGTTCAGTGTTTTTATTGATTTCTTTTTTTAATTCTTTATTTGTATCTGATCTAATAATAACCAAATAGTTTTTTTTCAGTCAGCCAAGTAGCACAAGGGGCGTTCTTAGACCCATTGGACATTTGATTGGACTTTTTTTCAGCAAATGTTCATGATGGGGAACACTTAGCCTATATAGATATATGCAACTGCCAATGAATACAACATTCTTTGGATAATACACTATGTGCATTATGAGGTGATCTTTAAATGATTGTAAAATATTTACAATACCTGAAATGACAGATAAAGTGGATCATTGGGAGTGTCTTAGCAATCTATTTATTTTAAAATTCCCGAACTTAGGAAGAAATGTCTTCTACAATGTCTTGAAAGGTTATATTAGGCAGCATTTTTCAAACTTTTCTTTTTTTTTTTTACTGTGACCCATAGCAAGAACCACATTTTGCATTGTGACTCATTATACCTATGTGTAATAAATCAAAGACAAACTCTGTTCACTAAGTTTATTTATTTAGCATCGACAATTTAGATGTATATTTCTTATGATTTACTTATTGGAATTGCATGTATCTATTTATATTATCTCTTTGTATGAAGATAAAATTATTACTTTTAGAAAAACAAATTTTAAGGAAATTCTAACACAAAGGTAAAGTAAATAATCCACAATGAGTTTGTTGAACAAGATACATAAACTCAATGAGAACAGACACACACACACACACACACATATATATATAATATCATTATGTTTAAAAAAATAAAACTTAATACGAACTGACCTCGGTGAAAAACTACCAATGATTTTATGAGTGCTGGGCAACATTTAGTGTTATTTATATTCTGCCCTTTGCTCTCACTTGCATATTTTTCTTTCTTTCTTGATGCAGCCCATTTTATTTATCTTAGTAACCACAGTTTGAAAAATCTTGATATTAAATATTATATCATCTACAACTAATAATTTGGCATTGCTACTATGTAATAATAAACAAATTCTGAAATTAGGTCAACAGAAGTACTTCAGTTAGATACAAGTTAAGCAAGTCATTCTGAACTAAGTTTTGTATTTTAAAACTTAGAAACTAAACATTTCTCTGTTCCAGGAATCACAACTTGAAAAGAAACCAGAACCAGTTAAATTGCTTAAAACTCATAAAAAAGAAATGCCACCAACAGCAGATGGAGAAGAATTACTTCAACAATTAGAGTCTGTCAATCTGATGCCTTCACTTGAAATTCTACCTACTTACAAGCTTGAGGCTCAGCATGCTGTCCCTAGCATAAATAGCCCAACTAAAAGTCCAAATCTTGTGAACCTACGTCCACACTCAGCTGACACCTACATGTCGTCTTCATCTTTTGAGAAGCTCACAGATGCTGAGATAAAGGTGAGTTAAATTTCAGTATCATATTTAACAGAACTCTATGAAATATTTTACTCTGTTCTGATTAAATATTTAAAAATGATTGTTATTAATGTGAATTATATTTATGCTATTAAGAGTTTACAAATTTAACAGACATGAGCTGATTGGTATTTTTTTTTCATACTAAATTTCAGCCAAAACAAGGATTGAGAACCACTGAAGGTATAGGATTATGGTTAAAATGGTTATGATCAATGATGTATGTGATTTGAATGAAAGAGAAGGTGGTAGGATGTAAAGATTAGGAGGATTGATAACAATTGACCATTGATTTTCAAGATTGTACTTTTCAGACAAGTATCCAATTGAGAGTCTCTTCCACAAAGTAACAGTTCTTGGGGAAAAATCTGAGTAACTTTCCTTTACATTTGGAATATGTAAGAAGTGATGTCAACACTCAGAAGTGACAGAAACTGTTCATTATTCTTAATATTATTTTGTAAACAATATTTCACTGTAAAGCTGGTTGGTTTTATTGTGGTTTAGAATCAAAGCTTTGCTTTAAGACTGTGCTGCAATGGTAACTATTGTTACTGTTATTAATTGGATTGCATTGTTCTAAGAAAATTATTTGGAGTTTTTCCTCATACAATACTCCTCAAAATATGGAACCTTATATTGAGAAAAATTTAAATTTATAATTATCCCTACCAATTCTTTGAAAAGAATAATGTTTCTGAATTTGGAAATATATCTGTTTTATTATCAAATATGCAAAAAAATATATAATACACACCCACACACACTGAAAAAAAAATCACACATAAAGGTATGTCTGAAGTTTGCTCAGGTGCCTTTATGTAGGCTAGATACTTACTGGAATAATATTCTTTGGTCTAATAAAATCAAAATATCAAGTTATTTGTCTTTAAATTGACACAAGTTTGGATGAAGAACAACAAGAATTCAAGTACTGTCTCAACTGTGAAGCATGGAGGTGGAAATGTTATATGGCCATTTTACATCACAGGGATAATTTTTCATAATGGTTGAACAAATGAAATCACATACTGAAATATATTGACAAATAATTTCCTTACATCAGTCAAGGTTTAAAAAATGACATTCAATTGCTTCAACTATCTTAAACATGACATCTCCATAAACAAATAGTGGTTTGAAAATAAGAAAAATCAACCTAGTGAAGTGACCCAATCAGTCTCCTGATCTGATCTTTCATTCAGTTGAACAGTTAATGGAAAATGTAATTAATAGATTTGAACTTGAACTGGAAAAGTAGATAGCTTAAGGTTTGCTAAAAGAGAGTAGAATTCTAGATATTAGAAGAATATTGTAAAAGAAAATTAAATTAATAACTGGAAACAATCAATTTATCAAAACTAGAGATCTTGGAACATGTTGATAGACATTTTGGACTGAATCAGGGAAAGAATTCCGTTGATCAAAAACAAATCACTCCTGTCCAGAAAACCAATATAAATGCTAGTTTTCATTGGCTTCAACAGTTGTTGTTGCTTGTCATTCATAATAGCAATTGCACCATAGCCCAAAACCTATTATAATTAATGCTTTACATTATGAGTTAATATCTTTACTTTCAAGTGGCTGGAACAGCTGAGGCACAATTCTGTCTATAGACATCAAGACATGAATAGTTTGTTACCTTGTTAGTATAATTATCTATACTCTTCCTCTACTTCAATGCATTTTAGAATTAACTCATTAGCTAGAAAAATTGCATGACAATAAAGATATCAACATGAATGCTGTATTACCTGGAATAAACTATTGTCATAAATTTAACAGTAGAAAGCCACTATTCATTCTTTCTTGTGCCCATGTCATTACATTATTTGGTGAACTATCTGAAATGCAATGGCAAACTCCACACAGTTGACTTTTTAAACAAAGATTAACACAACATGGAGATGTTGTAATGTACAGCAAGAGTGTGTTGAGGTTGGGGGAATCTCCTAACTGATTACTCTCCCAACAACTACAGGGTAATTGGTAGAGAGGTGAAAGAGACAGGAGGTAACAAAAATAACACTATCTTGGAAATCACAGCAATTTGATGAACAAAAATTCCCTTGGGACTGACTTCACAAGACATAATGTCTTGCCAACTGCCAGCTGCTGTTTTTTTCCCCCCGCTTTTATTGGCATGAGACATCTTACAAAGACCCGGGATCTTGACCAGTTGTAGAGAGGCCCGTATCTGGACATGCCAAACTGTCCTGTCACTAACGGGGAAAAAACCCAAATGTAACTGGCGTTGACAAACATGTCCGCATGCAATTCAAGGCCTTTTTTGCATCACTATTGGTGTTCACCACAGGAAGTGATAGGGATATTCATATGCTCATTTTAATTAAGCAGCCAATGATCACAAATAACCATTAGGCAAAGGAAAGGAATTTCATAGATGAAATAAGGATTTATTGTTAAATATCAAGCAAATTTTGTATATGTTTTATGCTTTATTAAAAACTGCTCATTTCCACATCTATGATTCATAAATTTGGCAAATACTGCATCTGGCAAGCAGTTTTATTTAATTTTTTTATTTCAGATAAGTCGTTTGCAGATAGAAAAAGAGCAGCTTGAAATTTTAATAGAAAGTGTAAAGAAAAGGTGCTCTGAGGAGATTGAAGCTATTGAACAATCTTACAAGTAAGTTTATTTTTCAGTTAATACACCCTTTAACAAACCTCATTAGATATCATTCCCTTTTAAATAAACATCAAAAAGTGAATTCTCTAAATTTAACAGTCTGTGTTGTTTACATTGAAGTTAAATTTTGTGGTACTTTGTATGCATTCCTCTTCTTCTCTACCCTATTATATTTGTGCACAATATGGAAAATTCTGTATTGAAATCAGAAGCTAGAACTGGCATGTGGGTATCACATGCATGGTTAATATTTTTGCAATTTTCATTTACTTATATTAACAAAGAAACTGTTAAGTTCAGTGTTTGCACTCTAAAATAGCTTGTTATAAACAACCAACTTACATATACAGTTGCTTTAGTTTGGAGAGAATGACTTGCAATGACAAATGCTTTTAATGACAGAAAATTTCATCTTTACCACTTTCTTAAGCAACTAAATATAATTAAGTCTGGGTTTTTACTCTCACTTCTAAAAAATTCCTTTCATAATTATACAAACTGAAAACTGATCGTTTAACTCCTTCCACACAAAGAAAAATGATGAATGATATTATTCATAAAACTAAATTATATATATACTTTTAACACATAAAAATAAGGGTTTTCATTATGCATGAATTAATATAATAATCATTTAAAACTGAATTCATTCTTAGTGACAATGAAACAAATGAATGAAAACTTAGTCTACACAAGTTGTTCCAAAAGTAATACCTAACTTGTCCTAATATTTTCAGTAAAAAAACATACAGATTTAATAAACACATGCATTGCATTACATGTAATGTTCAATGTGTTCACCATCAATTTCAATGCATTTATTCAGTCAGCAAGACCTGCATACATTCTGACAAGTTCAATGTCAGAGGTGAAAATTTTCTTTTTTATTTTGGTTTTCAATTTTTTGTATGATGTCTGGTGTTGCACCATATGCCTTATGATTGTGGCTCAGAATTAGGAATCAGAAAAGGTATGAATACATCTATTATCTTCCAGCTATGGGTTAAATAACAGTAGTTGTAGCTGGAAAAATCATTGTTATCTCTCAAAAATTGTTAATGCATTATTCAGTCACATAAGAACCTGAATTATTCTTAAAATCAAAATATGTTTCAGCTTTAAATAATCTACAAAGGATTGATAAACCAGGACAAAACCAAAACAGAAACAAATTTAACCATATGCCATGTTCTTTAAGATTCCTCACAGAAAAAAGAATCTAGAGAGGTTAGATGATCTTGCTGGTCATTCAGCATCACCACATTATTCTAGTCCTTTAAAATTATTCAAGACTGTTTTGATAATAATGTGGCCATAATGTGATAGTGTTGTTTTGTTAAAAATAACAATCAGTATATAATGATTTGCAGCTACAGAACATTTCAGAGAAGATTTAGATAAATTTAAGATCATATTACCATCAAAGAAGTATTATTCTATGATTAAAGTTGATAAAATTGCACATCAGATTGTTATGCTAGGCAAATCAAGTATTTTGTCTAACTGTACATGAGATTCTCAGAAGCTCAATACACGCAATAGCATTTATCTGTCTTTTTGACTTGATGGTCCTAAACCTGATCTATGATTGTCTTGCATCATGGTCAAAAATATCTCTGCAAATCCAATATATAGATCAGTATTATGAAGAGCATGAAACAATCTTGGAATGTAACTTTTCAGTTGCCTCTGCTTTAGTAATCAAAAAATGTTTGACTGACACAAAATTCAGCTGAATTCAGATTTGAAGGGTTTGTTTTAAATGTTCTATTATTTTTTCACCCTTTTCTCTTGTGATAGCTGCAGGAGGTCTTCCCAAATTTTTCCTATTGTGGTTGCATTTCTTCAAGATTGCTTTCGTATTGTTTCCTTTGGGCATATGGCAATGTCACTGCTCCAATGTCTGCTAACCTCCATTGCATCATGTGCAGCTACTTGCTGTTCAGTTGTCAGACAAGGATCTAAAATGAAATAAATATTTCATTACTTACATACCCTATTATTTCATAGATCAATACAATAAGTTACTAAAAATACTATTGTATGATGTATTGATGAAATAGACTGCTAAGATATATAGCGATCAACTTCAAATTGAGTGACTTTTGAGACACTCCGTATATTATTTGCTTTTTGTAGATCAAGACTTCAACTGCTGGAGGAAACTCACCAACACAAGGAGACACGCTGGAAGGAAGAGAATGAGCAACTGCTAAAACAACACTTGCAGAAAATGCAACAGTTAGAGCAAGAAAAAAGTGAACTAACAGCACGGCATTACAACATTTTGCAGAATGCTGTAGATGAGAATGCAGCAGAAGTTCAACGCTTGAAGGAGTCTCACCAAACAGCTATGGAGTTACAGCGCAAGGAATTTGAGGAGGCTCTTTATCGAATGAAAGAGGTCAAGCAACGAGAGGTGGACAGTGTAGAAAATTTCCAGTCAACATCAAAGTAAATAATACTTTTTAAATGTCTTCTATTCAGTTGAGTCATAAGTAATTTCAGTTTTGGGGAAGCATTTGTAATATTTTGAAGAATAAAGTTGAAACCAAGAAAGTACTCCAAAATAAATTCTGATGTTTAGTCATTTTGTCAGATTTTGGGAAGTGGGTTGGGTCAATAACTTTTTGGTTCCTCCCTGTAGGGAGGAAGCTACTTACTCTGGTCACTTTGGGACAAAATCATTTAAATAATAATAATCAGCAGGTAACATTAGGCTAAAGATGATTGAAAACAATTTACATTCTTTGTCATATTAAATTAATAATAATTTAATTTACATTTTTTTGTTATATTAATTGATAAATTAATTAAAAACTAGTAGTACTAATGAAAATTTCAGTTTTGCTATTTTGAATTTTCTAATGAATCATAATTCTTATGTTAATGATTGAATACCATATATGCTCACAGATAGGTCATCACACCCCTACTTTTTGGCTTAATAATTGATTTACTGTTGACTCATAGTTAGGTCACACTATAATCTTGGGAGTTACACAGCCCTTTTTAAATGTAAGAATTATCAGATATCTACCTTTATTTCAAAACTTACAATTATTAATACACTTTTAAATTACATTTCATCAATCATCATGTAAACAAAAGGAAATAACTGTTGTACTGATATTTTTATATTTACCGCATATTATTTTTATATAGAGTCAACAAAAAAAATAAATAAATACAGAAGAAAATGTTACCTACATTTAGAAAAGACTCCACTGTCTTTCTGCTGATCAATTTCCATGTTCTTCTGCATAATTTAGTACTTTTAATTTAAAACCTACTTCATAACTTTTTTTTTTTTACTTATGATTAGGGTTTGCAACAATTAAAATGATAAACTATAAATTTGGCTAGGCTACCAACTATATCACTGCGCAATGCAAAATAGTGCAAACGTTTTGGGTACTAGATTCATGCATTGTTATTTGTAAATAACGCTTAAGAATGCCTTTTAATGTTATATGAAACAACCATTAAAGAAAATTATTTCATAAAGAATATATTTCATTTCTTTAAGTCATATTTTACAAACATATTTTTGACAAAATATATATATCTAGCAGAATGAATCGTGGGACTATTTTTTCTTTGTCAATAAACATCTACACATGGTTCCTTAATTTATGTATGCATGTTCACTGTTCAGGGTTTCTATATCAGTCTAGTGTGAGGACCCTGACCAAATGGTGACTGATGGATCAATGAATATTTTATAATTTTATTTATTGTGATGGATATATGAATCTAGCAGCATGAGATAAGTTTAAAGCAGTGAGTCAGTATAGATAATAGATAAATTGTTTCTATATGGAGAAAAACCACAGCTTTAGTGTTTATGGGTATCATTTCCAATTTCTCAGAAAACAGGATGACAAGGTAGAGTTGTTTTACATTTATATTTTGTGAAATTTTTGGTAAAAAAAAAATGTGTGACCTATGTGCAAGTGTATACAGTAAGTTCCTTTCAAGTTCCACAACTTTAAATCACTCCTGGAAATTCTCCTATTGCCTTGTTAAATATTTGAGCTTACCAACTCTAATAAAATATTTCAGTAACAATCATAAGTATGAATGTAGGTCATTATTTAATGAAATAAGAGTACAAATGAAACCATTTGAAATTGACAGGCTTTTTCCATTTCACTGAAGCACATTAAAACATATGAGAGTATTATCATCTCCTCAATCTTTTTTTTCTTCTTTTTCTTACTGAAACCAAACATCTTTGATATGTCTTTTCTGTCTATCCATGCAATTAAAATGGAAGAGTTCATTATTTATGAGGTATTGGCTGGCTGTAATGTACATGATAACTAACTAAAGAACAATCAGAAATATATCTGGAGCTTTGATCATAATGACCAGAAAAATTTAAATGAAGTATTGGATAACAATAATAGTTTGATAATGTTATCTGTGATCAGAATATACATCTATCCTGTAACTGCAAAAGATAAGGTTCACCAAGAACTACTAACTCCTGGTTAGATTTGTCCCCGCCACCCCAAACAGTTGATTGTAATTATAGTGTTTTATATCTTTGTTTAAATTACAGGTCACTGCACTTAGTGATTGAGCAGATCCAAGCCAATGCCAAAGATCTGAACATCTTCCAGCAAAAGCTTGACCACTGGCAAATTGGAGGAATGGATGAGCGAGAAATGTCAATTCGGGCACGTGACCAGCAACTGAAAACTTTTCAAGAAAGGTTGAATCGACAGCAGGAAGAGAACGCTCGTGAACGCAGCCGACTGGAAGAGCTGATTTGTCGCTTGGAAGGGCAACTGCACAGCCAAACACAACTGCTGGATGATGAGCGGTGGAAGGTGAAACAAGAAGTCAACAAATTCCATGCACTGCAGGCATCAGTGGAGGCTGAAAAGAAGCAGTGGGGAGAGCAACAGGCCAGGGAAAAGGCAGCCATGGAAAAGAGTCGTGTAATATATTATTTACATTCAGACTAATATCCTTATCATTGTTGTAGTTATCACATTTCTGCTCTTATGCCTGCCACTTTCTTCATTATCTCTTATTTGTATGTAGAATTGTCACCTATGCATCTACAAAAATGAAGGCCATCAAATGTATTCATGTAAATCCATTGTAACAATGTCTGATATTGTTAAAAAGTATTCAGATTCTGCCACAGAGGCATATTGTCACTAAGATATTAGTTAAAGTGAGCAAACAGTACTACAAAGCATATTCATGGAGCACTCTGTAAGAAACATACTATCAATGTATTTTAAGTCTAGTACACTATTTAACAAACCTAGGTCTCACCTCACATAAGACTTTGGCAAGTTTTCTTTTTCTACTATCTAATGTTTTGAGTTACTGAGTAGCAAACCACCCACATTCCCTCTGTATTCCATCAGCGAGAAGTAAGTTCCACTCAAACAGATTCTCCCTGCAAATCACTGCTCTATGGAACAGACTCCTAAGATGTTTTCCCCAATAACTACAATCTTAACCCGTTCAAGTCTAGTGTCAACTGTTATCTTCTCCTATCCATATAAACTACCCTTTAATGTAACCCTATACCACGAATGGCCTCCAGGCCTTGTACAGGGTGACCCTTACTGCAAAAAAAAAAATTCTGACCTACTAATATCGTAGAAGAGTGAATTGTGGGGTTAACAAATGTTATAACTCATTTAAATGTGACTATGCCAGGTAACTTGAGCTATTACATATATTCATGTCAGGCAGTATCCAAAAAGTTACTGGACTAGACCTTAAAAAATGTACACCATTACTCCAGTAAGTAATTAAATTTGGCCACCATCCCCTTCGAAATAGTCCTTTTGGGAGCTTAAATTTTTTTTAATTGGATTTACCCCAAGCAAAGCAGTAAAACCACTAAAGCACAAGGGGTTCTTGGATATGAAAGAATTAGAAAACAGAAACATTATTAAAAACCAAGAACAATAGAAGAGTGATTAGGAAGACAATAAATAACAGCTGACATTGCATTTAAGTTTTTGAGGATCACTGTTAACTGGAAAGCATGGAGCTGGAAGAGAGTTCCACATGTGAGAAGTGTGAGGAAAAAAAAATGTTATCATAGAAGTTACAGTTACATCTAACCAATTTAACTGTAAATTGATGAGAACTGGTTGTTAAACTATGACTGTGCTTAAACTCATAAAGTCAAGGTACCATAGCCTTTGATGTGTCCTAGGATAGAAAATGCATCTTTGAAAAAATAAGTTTGGAGGTAATAATGACCTGTATCTACCTTTTGTTGTAAATACAAACGAATGATGAAATATATTAAAAACTTATTTGGCTTTGTAGAATTGCAACAAAGACAATGTTCATCACCATTATTGAGAAACTTCTGGCAAAGTCTCCTCTTAGATACCTTCTTGTAAGGGCATTTGCATGACTGAACCCTGGATGTACTTGCAGAAAAAAATTAGCTATAGAAGACAGTCTAAAAAGATGTCTTTCTCACCTGATGGATTGAAAGCAAGTCAGCAAGTCTGATTTTGGTGATATCATCAGTTAGTACAAAGAGTTGAGGAGGAAACTGCTGAAAATATTGCTTTCAAGAATTTCAGGAAGAAGCAGCTGGACAAAAATGGAAATCCATGCTTGTGGAAATTGAAAAACTGAAGACTAAAAAACACAAGCTTGGCACACAAGATTTGCTCAAGTCAGCTGACAGCTGTGCAGAGAAAAGCTGACCAAACTCAGAACTTCGCACATCGTCCAATGCCATGTGAAGATCTGCAAAAGACAAATCCATAGAGATCCATATTGGAAGAGTACATGATGGCTAATCTAGATGAACTAAAAAAAATGTTAGCATCACTGTGTTCTGTGCTATGTGCAGTGAAAGCCATGAGTAGTAGGGGTAGCTAAAATGTGTAGTCTTTTTGTGAAAATTTCTGTTTGTAGTTCTGTTCATTAAAATCATTATACTTAAGTTCACAGGAAATGTGCAGCAGTCATTAATTTTTGTGACATTCAAAAAACAATGAGCAATCTAGATAGCTGAAATGTAACGGTAAGAATTAAAGTGCATAATTCAAAATTTTCAAGTGTAGTAGAACTCCAAACTGTAAAATGCTACACAAAATGTATAACATAACCAGGTCTGCATTCAGTTGTATTTTAGCCTTCAACACTTGAATTTCTTCACTGCTCTCAACTGATTCATGTGGCATGAATTATTGGAACCAGTTGTAGCTTTTCTTTGAACATCTCATCTGTCAAACTATTAAAAGTTAAATCACAGAGTTTGTGTTTTTGATATTGTTGACCATTCATTTTGTCTGTTTGTGTGCACGTGCGTACCAGTTTCAGTCCTTGAAATTTAAAATAGTCATGGAAAGGTCCTTGAATTTTTATTTCCAATGTCTCTTCTATGCCTCATTGAGTATCAAGAGCTGAGAAACAAGCTTCAAGTCTCTGCATGTTCAGGTTTTCCATGAGGATCTCCTGGCTGACTATAACTGATTTCAATCATGTAAGAGAGTTGATAGATTGTTTGGGAACAATCCTCATGGTTATGTTCATAAATCTTTAATAGATTTTCTAACATTTTGCCAGTTATTGATCATTCTGAATGCTTGGCATCTTGAACAGTTTTGAAATGTGCCAAAAAAACAAATGAATGTTCTCCAAAAGACTGAAACATCATGATGATTTGTCTTGGTAGCAGATTTGCCATGTTCCATGCTAACTTTGATGCATGAATGTTTGCTGGAATTTATCAGCCATTGTACAGATTACAGAGCTGTTCAAGCATATTACAAAAGCTCACATGAATATTTAACAAGAGTAGAAAGGACAAAGCTGATTAGATATCAGTCAACATTAGCTGCTGTTCCTATGAGTGGGCTGATTCAAAACCAGTTCACTGCCCAGGAAAGAAAAGTAACTCACTCCAATACTATAAATTATGGAATTCATGGTACACAATAGATCGTAGTCACTAGAAATCTTCTCTAAACCACTACTTGCAATATACTGCATGCCTGTTCAAGCAAATCCTTAAATACAGACCAAACTCATGAATATTCATCAGCTTGATCTCTATCTATAAAAGGCAGGATGTGTGTGTGTGTGTGTGTGTGTGTAATGAATGCACGGCCGCAATTTTTGACAGATTTGCACCAAAATTTACATGCACATGCTCCAAGTTAGCGGGAAGGCCAAGACAGACTTTGCATTTCCCAACTCCCATCGATAGTGGAAATAATCAATTTTTTTCATGCTTCTATGACAGTTTTCATGTAATTTGCAGCCATTTTGTACTGGCCAGAGTGAGAGCCTATAGCTGGCTGCCAGGAATAGGCAGGAAGATTCTATTGCCCAGCGTGAGAGCCAACAGCTGACTGACACAAATGTTAACTAGCATGCAAAAAAAATCGATAGCTGCATTCATCACAAGTGGGAAAAATTTAAATCTGCATGGCACTTTACTCCAATTGGCTCATTCGCTTGCTTAAACTCAACGTTGATTCTGATTCCGCAGAACTGGGTTGGGTGTGAAAAAGTACTTGTTGTTAACATTCTTTTTTTCATTCGGTTTTTCCAGTTATGAGTCCTTTTTTAAAGCTGATCGTTTTGTGTTCATTTTGTTTAGTTCTTTTTTCATAACAGATTTAATGTTTAGTATAGAACATAGAAAAAATTTGCTGTGTGAGATAGGCAAGAAGTAAGGCATGTAGCAACATCAGCACGGCAAAGGGCACTCCTTTAAAGGCAAGGAAGAGCAAAAATATTTTAAGTCAAGTGATAGCAATTGCTGTATGAGTCCTACAATTTTTGAATCAAGCACGGGCAATGCTGGGCCATGCTGCTAGTGGTATTATAAAGATCACATTTACACATGTAAGCTTCCCACATTGCAAATGGCCATATGCACACAAAACAAGCTCAATTACTTTCTAGGAATTTGTCAGAGCTGTATTTCCATTAAACAGTTCAATCATGGTTATGTACAGTGTAGGAAATTTATAATACCACATCACATATCAAGTTGCTTACAGCCATGTCACATTGAAACACCAGTTCCTGTACAATTACCAAAGTTAAGCAACATTGAGCCTGATTAATATCTACATGGGAACCACTTGGGAATATCAGGTGCTGTAGGCTTGGATGTGTGGGTGATATAAATGATAACAGCTCAGAATTGGAAATCAGAGTTCAAATTCCAGTTGGGTTCATTATATTATGTGCAAATACCCTTGGGAAAGGTATGTATCTGCCTCTTCCCCCAAGCTATGGATTAATTAGTTGGACCTCTATCAATAAATCATCATTATTTAAAACTATTCTCTGGCTTTAAATAACCTTTAAAAGGTTGATAGGCTGTTAAAAATCAATCAGTCTTATATTGTTATAAATTTACAGACATTCTCATATGCTTCCACATAAATAAAATAAATTTAGTTAGAAATGGCTTCATATTTTTCTTTTATTGTTGGACTTTTTCAGAATGCTTTGGTAGAAGAACAGCGCCAGTTGATGACACAGCTGTTTGAAGAACGGCGAGCCCTTGCTGAAGAAAAGGTCCACATGGAAGTTTCTCGAAAATTGTGGTCAGAACGTGAGCAACAGAATTCCATCAAGGCTGTAAAGGTAACACTTATTTAGAAATTCTGATACTTCTGTTATGAACTTTAAAGTTAATTAGATTAGTAGTCCTAGCATAGAAATAAATACAATATGGGAGCTGCTAATAAAGACAAATGTGGTTGAAACATGACGGCAACAGCATTTGCAACTCTAATCAGCAGCCAAGTTAGGTTTAAAGCTCCAAGTTCACTACAGCAAATTCCCCTATGGTTTAGTGGATTAATTTGTTAGTTTGTGACATAATGATTGTGAGTTCAATCTCTGGGTGCTTGCACACAGTGGAAACGGTTAAGTAATAACTGAGCAATACTAAATAAAAACAAGAACTAGATGATATCCTTAGACATGAGCAGTGGAAAAAGAACAGTTTATTCCTGCACATTAAATAAGGGGTTCAGTTCAGAATTCCTTGTAGGTTACTCAGATCAATATACAATATTGATAAGCCTTAGAAAACTAAATCATATACACCTGAGGAAGGCTGAAACATTGTAATAACAACAACAAAGATGAGGACAATAGTTCAAATATAAATAGTGTAAAAAATAACTCAGAAATTCTTTGGTTGGTTGATTTTATGTGTCAAATTTTGTATGGGGCACCCTCTGAGGATCAAACTCACTACTCAGTAATAACTGTTAACCAGTCTAGCCTTATTGACCATTACTCCATATCAAGGCATCTGGTATAAAGATACTTTATAAGCCCTGGTATGGAATTATATTTAACACATGATCACCCATAATCCATAGAGTTGGAGTATGACATGTACTGCAGTCATAGCTGAAGTAGGCATGTTAAAGGAAAGATAGCCTAAAACTCATCCATCTTCAGGTTGGTTTTGAATTCAGTTTTCCTTTTGATATTACTGGTTGCCACTCAAGGCAAGAGAGTCCAGTTTACCCTGCTATATAATTTATAGCTTCAGGATGATGGATTCGTGCCTTTTCTGTGGGCTCTAATGCAAAGTGAAAGAAACAGACTCTGTCAGAATTTGAACTCTGCCAACTAATTTTTGCATTGATAACCGTAACATAACTTGCACATAAGAACTAGTTGTTTTTTTTTGAGCAACCTCTTTGCAAAAACAAAAAAAAAATAAAAGAACAAAAACAAATGAAAGTATAAACTTGACCTTCTGTAGTTAGTAAAGTATTAATATTTTTAAAATTATTACAAGGAATTTTTCTTTACAAGTTCTGCTATAATTGTGTCCCCCAATTCTAACTATCTTGAGAATTGATTTCTGTCTGAATTTATAGGATGAGGAGTTATTTACATGCAGACTATTGTCCACATC
This sequence comes from Acanthosepion pharaonis, assembly GCA_903632075.3. Lineage (NCBI taxonomy): Eukaryota > Metazoa > Mollusca > Cephalopoda > Sepiida > Sepiidae > Acanthosepion > Acanthosepion pharaonis. Next base: position 2,926,469 of record CAHIKZ030003431.1, read on the forward strand.
TTTGTTATTATCACAGCATTTCAGACCTTGTGCTCTCTAGATTTCATCAGGGTCTTGTTAATCCTGAGTAACCTTTATTTAATCTACCAGAGTAATTTGTTCTTGTCCTACTGAGCATGTCTGGGAATATCTCATTTAGTTCTTAGTGCTGCTCAGTTATTGCTTGCCCTGTTTCCATTGAGCCCAAGTCTGCACAGCCCAGCTCAGGGATTGAACTCATAATTGCTATGACCAAATTCATGAACTCAAGTTCTACACCCAGGATTGTCACACAAAACAGTATACTAGTGTATTAAAAGATTGGTTGGTGAAAGCTGTAGAGGACTTTTCTATACAGTTTTCTAAATAAAAGGGATACTGGAATAAGAGTGAGGTCCCAAAAGGGAAAAAAGTTACCCATGTCAGGCTATTTCATTTTCATAATAATATTAAATGACTAAATATTTTCCAAAGAAACCTAAAAAATTACATTAATAAAGTACCGTGACAGTTTAATTTTTGTTTCTATCATTTATTTAACTGATTTACAAATCTACTGAAAACAGGTAAAATATCAGTTAATTGCAGTAGATGATGCACAAAATAATATTTGTTGGTTCTCAAAATTAAAGATTACTTCACAGGTTAAGTTTTACAATTGCAGACATCTTTTTTTCCATATATCTAAACTAATTATAAACAGTAATATTGGAAAGTGAAATTTTTACTGAAATATTTTAGAAATTTTCCAAGTTTTCATCTGAAATCAAGATAATACAAACTTTAAGCAAAATGGTCCCAATATATGGAAAAATAAAAGAAAGCCTCAGTTTAAACAGACTAGGAAGATTTGGATTAACCCATATCCTTCTGGCATCAATCAATCTATTTCTCTTGGAGTCACAAATTTGCAAAGTGGGGTTGGTATTTTTCTTATTTTTATATTATTATAGGCATGGTGGAGTAATGGATAGATGCATGGATTGAGGAATCAGAGATCTGAGTTCGAATTCCAGTTGAATCCATTACATTCACTTACATGCTAATACCCTTGGGAAAGGTATGAAAACCTCTTCTCCCTACAGCTATGGGTAAACAGCAGGACAGACTTGGTTCTATAGCCTTGGATGGCAACTGGTCTATCACAGAAAGAAATGGCAATTTACTGTGGGAAAAATCTGCCTCGTCAGTCATGTATCAAAAGATAAATGATCATCTAAGCATGTATCATGCATAGCACATAACTGACTGATGTAGATTTAATTTCTATTCAATTTTGATTTCAAAAGACTTTTCTCTTCTGTGAACATTAAAGTATTTGTAAATCTATAATCACTGCAATAGTAAAAATCAACATGATGCCTTATGTATTTTTCGATAGATTGAAACAGAATTTCATGCAACAATGAAAGCCCTTGAAGAAGAACGCAACAAGTTGAGTGCGCAGGTGGAACTTGTGGAGACTGAAAAGAAAGCCTTGCGGGAAGATCACAAGAAGTTTGAAAAAGAGCGCAAGAATTTTGAAGAGGAAAAAATACAGCTTACTGACCTGGCATCACAAATTAAAAGGCGTTCAAAAGAAGTAGAATCATTGTTTGCTGTGAGTATTTTGTAGTTATTTTCTTGGATTGATTTTATAATTAAAGCCTAAATAATTTTGACTAAATCTAGTTTGCTTACTTTGAAATACACCTGTTCATACCTAAAATATTACACCACAAATATTAATTCTCCTCCCATGTTACTTACTTCTTATATACCTATTCTATATGAATTGATTTCCACCAATAGGAGTAGATAGGTTTGTAGTGTTCAGTGAGGGACACTTGCTTATGTGGCATAGACTTAATGAGCAACATCTTTCAGGATTTATTTGCCCTTGACAAACGGGCCCAAATCATGATGTGAGGATGCCATGTTACAACTCTGAGAGAATGTTGAACACTGGCATGTATTTCCACAACACTATTCAAGCAACTCTACTGCCATTTCTGCAACAGGAAAATTGTGACACTGGGGTCTCTGGCGATTGATCAAACAAAAAGAGAAGAAAGGAAAAAGAGAGAATCTACTAACTGGAGGATAATTGTTGAAATTGCAGGAAGATGGGTTGAAAAGTTGAGAAAAAAATTAGAAACAAAATGCATTGAAAAATCATGTTTCAAGATAATTCCGAGGAGAATTGAGCCCAAGATTAACTAGATGAAATTCAGTAAGATTGAACAAACCCAAGATTATCCGTCCTTCTCCACTTCCGACCAATAAGAAAGAAACCATTAACCATCCACAAAGATTTCAGATAAAATAAAAACATGTTGACAAGAAAGAAACCAGGGTGGTCGTGGAAATAAATAACATTCATGATTCCTCTGGACAAAGGAAAAAAAACATGTTTTGAATCAGCCACCCAGAAGAAAAGTACTCCCGCAGAGATAGACCGACTGGACATTCATCATTATAATTTCAGTGACATTCACCTAGAGGAAATTTTATATCCACACATTAATTTGGATTCCTTTGGATACAAGTAGTAAGGAAAAATTAATTACTATTGCTACTGGAATCTACATCATTTGCCAAAACCTCCTGACAGACATGAAGACCAGAACTTAGAAATTTAAGTTACTACTAAAAGAAGCTGAAGACTTCAAGGGGATTCCAGTGTCATTTGATTATAACAACAAGTGGGAACAATTAAAACCGCTGTATACAACAAATCACATATAAACCAAATCATTGTTACATATTTAACCCAAGTTAATTCTCTATTCCAAAGGATTCTTGTTTTTTTGTGTAGCTCCCAAATTATTGAACTGTCTTCACTTCAAGTTTGCTTCATTAGCAATCTTTTCACTCACTGAGTTCAAAAACACAATGTGGATGGTTGCAAACAAACAAACACCAACAAAGTCAAGTGGAACCATGCCACCATTACAATACCAGTGACAAAACAGATCACACGCTAACAAGTGAAGAGTCAGCTAAATGGTAACCACAGTAGTCTGAAGGAACTTGAAGGCCAACTCAGAGGTTACATTATTGACCACCACTGTCTAGAGCCAACAACTGGGTGACATTATTGGTTACTGATGATTAGGACTGACTAAGAGGTTACTGTGATACCTGTACTATTCAACATATTCTGCAACATGGTCAATAAATTTGCTAACCAGCACAATCACCAAACCTGTCACTTACTGAAAATGTATGGCATATGATGGAACAATGTCTAACTCATTTAGTTAACCCAAATACAACTCTTGCTGTATGGTGTTAACAGAAGCAAGAGGCATGGAATGAAGTAGTGTAGGATGGTATTCACCATTTGTACAATCACATGTATGTTAGTGTAACATCCAGAGTATTAAAATGGAGTCTGAATACTTGTTGGGGCCACCCACCTTCTGATGAGAATGGACTGATCTACGATCTACGATATAGGACAGTGCTAGAGAGTTCTAGGAAGATCAGGTGACAATCACACTTCCGTCTCTCTACCGGAAGATACAGTTGGACTTTAGACTCTTGCTGATTGTTACTAGTAACCTGCGTTCATTTGACTACTAATCTCTCTGTTGTAAATACCTCTTCAAATATACCAGTATTTTTCCCTACATATGTGTTTGTCCTTATTTGAATACACGCACACGGAAACACTCCCAACATCTTAACAATACTTATTTTGAAACTTTGTTCACATATTAGTTTATAGATGTGATCTAGGCATATTAATTGTATGTTTAATCAATCTCCTATCTTCTAAATAAGTAAGTAACACATTCTGTCTGTCCGTCCGTCCATCTGCATGTCTGAAATCTTAACTCAGGCCACACTTTCTATACATAGATATATTATACCATTTTGGATTCAGGATAGTCCCAAGATTGAAAATCTGCTCTTCATTTGGTGCTTGAACATCCAGCATTAAGATTTGTCTGGATGAGGAGGGAACAGTTAAAAATTCAAATTTTAAAATAACTGAAAAAATTAGTAATTTTAAGTTTTTAATTTATATTGAATTTAAAGTTGCACAAAAACTTTGTGAATTTAAAAACTTTTGTTTTAAATTCAGTTTGAAATATCTCCAAAACTTTGAATTGAGGAAATCAATCTTATTTCTTCAAAATGTCAAGGAATCAGAGTTAAAGGGAGAGGTTTTGTTATGTGTTTGTTTTGAAGTTCCACAGAGTTTGTGATTTGAAGAACTCGGTTGAAGTTCCATGGAATTTGTGATTTGAAGAATTGGAATTTCAGCCCAAATCAGACTTTCAGCCAGAATTGGAATTATAGCCTGAAACAGAGTTAAAGTGAAATTTTGAAGTTCCATGTAGTGTATTGAGGAATTCAAAGGTATTTGTCCAAAATTATCATTGCTGTCTTCTAAGCTGGACCAGAGATCGCTTTAATTTTGGGTCGGAGGCCCAATTGGCCCTCCACAGGATCTAGCTTAAAAATCTGCATGGAGTGCGGCTTCTAAACTAGTCTTGAATAAATTGGAATAAACTTTTTCAAAATTAATTTATTAGTTCACTTTGAGCCAGACTTTCTCTTCCTGAAGGTTTTATATATTTTCATATATTCAATAACTAACAGCATGGCCCGGCGTTGCCCATGGTTGATTCAAAAATTGTATGACTCGTACAACAATCACTATCACTTGACTTAAAATATTTTTGCCCTTTGCTGTGCTGATGTTGTTACTTGCCTTACTTCTTGCCTATCTCACACTGCGAATTTTTTCTAAGCTATATGCCAAACATTAAATCTGTTACAAAAAAAGAACTAAACAAAATGAACACAAAACGATCAGCTTTAAAAAGGACTCGTAACTGGAAAAACTAAATGAAAAAAGAATATTAACAACAAATACTTTTTCACATCCAACCCAGTTCTCATGGAATCAGAATCAATGTTGAGTTTAAATGTTTAATGATCCAATTGGAGTAAAGTGCCATGCAGATTTAAATTTTTCCCACTTGTGACAAATGCAGCTATCAATTTTTTTTGCATGCTAGCATGCTAGTTAACATTCGTGTCAGTCAGCTGTTGTCTCTCACGCTGGCCAATAGAATCTTCCTGCCTATTCGTGGCAACCAGCTATTGGCTCTCACACTGGCCAGTACAAAATGGCCGCAAACTACATGAAAACTGCCGTAGAAGCATGAAAAAATTGATTATTTCCACTATCGATGGGAGTTGGAAAATGCAACGTCGGTCTTGGCCTTCCCACTAACTTGGAACATGTGCATATAAATTTTGGTGCAAATCCGTCAAAAATTGCGGCCGTGCATTCGATACACACACACACATCCTGTCTTTTATAGATAAAGATAATAACAAAACTAACACATTACTGCACATTACTATTTCTTAAAATTTAAGCTCTTTTTGCCTAATCTACCTTGCTGGCTAATGGTAATATTAGGACTGGCAGATTTCAAATTTTAGGTAACCCCCTTTTTAAAAAATTGTATGCCATGCACTAATGGATTAAACAGTTTCAGCCTCCAAAGAAGGTATGAAATTTACTAATTATTAAATTCAGATGGTGGCCACAAACCTTTTGCCTATATTGTATACTAAATTGCTGCAATTCTATTTTCTGTCAATCTATATGCATGCACATTTGTTTTTGTTTTCATCTCTCTTATCTATGTAATAAAATAATGAGACATACAAATATGCACTGATAAAGAACATTTCATTAGCAACAATCCAATTTTTATTGTAACTTTTGTAGGAGGCTCAGAAGGTAAAAGAAGAAGGGGAAATGGCATTGGCCAAAAGCAACAAGATGGATTTGGAATACAGTCAGCGTTGGAGGGATTTGATGACCCAAATGGATAACCTGACAGAGCAAGAGAAGCAGGCTGCGGCTGAGAGAATCACAATGGCTCAAGAGAGAGACCATCTGGAGACATTACGCAAAAGCCAGATGTGCTTCAACTGCCGGAATTCTCTATCTGGAGGAATTGGTTCAGTAAATGGAAGAGTGCCCAAAATGACTGCCACTTTCACTTCAGTGAATAATGGATCTGCCTTTTGGGGAGGCTATCAACCTGAGACTATTCCCGTTCAGGCAACAGAAGATTCCTCTCCTATTATTCAGGAGACCCTCCATGCCATCCGTACTGACCAATGGCTAAGACAGCTCAAGAAACAATCCCTAAAGGTATGTTGTTTGTCCATTCTATAAAACCAGTCTAGGCAAACATGTTTACCATTTTGCTTCACTTTATATCTTGTACTATCACTCCATACAGATGGTGCTAAATTCTCCCTCTTTCCTCCTGCCTTCTCAGCATTCAACCTCAGCCTACTTCCCAGGGCAGCATAACTGTCTTTGTGACAATCTAATTTTAAAAATATGTGCATGAAAGGGTATAGTTTTATTCTTGTCATTAATTTTACTTCTCTTGATTCTTCAAGGAAGAGATAAAATTATTTCTCAATTCGTAGTCTTATCTTTGTCCAGTGAAAATATAAACCAGATGGTTTCTTTCCACCAAGGAAAATGTCTCCACCCTCTCTCTTTCTCTCAGCTTATATTCCATTTTATGCTTAACCCTTTCCAGCTCATGATTAACATTTAACCACTTCATGGCCTCAGTATTACACTTCTACCTTTCCTTCTTTATTTCTTTCTTTCATTTTCTCACGTAAAATCAACTAATGTTTTTCCCCTTTTTCCGCACACTCAAAACAGAATAGTCCATTATTTAGGAGACATTAAACACTTTTATCTTCCCTTATTTCATTCTGTCTAGCCATATCCCTGTCTTATGAATATTTCTCTTAATAGTAATTTAAAAATTATTCAGCAAACTGTTACTTTTATTTAATTTAATGTTAATTGAATTTTTGGTGATTATTTACTTGATTTCCATCGTTTGATATTTCACAATATCAATCATTTTTAAAGTACTATTAAGAGAATTATTGTATTGAAAAATTGGTACTTTTATCATGGTCACTATAATATCCCAGCCTTTTGGCTAAGATCAAAGTGTAGCATCTGTTCTTATTCACGTAATCTGATTCTCTCTCTCCACTTCTATTTTCCCTTCTTTCTTTCATTTCCTGACTTAGACTAAGTAATATCTTTTCCCCTTTTTCCACACAATCAAAATGTGGAATAATCTATTATATGAGATATTGATAGGATGTAATAGTCTTGCTAACTAACAAAGGGACGGACAAGTACAATTATAGTAGGATATTTTTCACTAAAGCTAGAGGTTAGTGTTCAAACCTAGGTAAATAGCGACTATTTCATTGATGATTTGTTTTAGGTAAGCAGATTCTTTACTTGAAAGATTGGCATAACAATCTACCTCACTTCTCTTTCTCTCCATTTACCTTTGTACCATACAAAACCTGATAAATAATTGAAATAATGAGAACAACTGCAAAAGAGGCTAAGAGGAATTATTACTGGAAATGTTTTGTAATTTTTTTCCTTTTTCTCAAGATAATTATGAATTCTTTGATATTTCCTTTTTTTTTTCTTTTTGTAGGACAAAGAATTTCTTTTGGGAGAGAAAGTCTATTTGGCAACACTGGAAAATTCTCATTATCAACCTGTATAAAAATTTTTTTTTTTTTTTATTTTATCATAAGTTCCTGCTACTGGTTAAATTGACTATTTTTACAACTAGGCTCCTTGGGCTTATTCCTTTTTTTCCTACAGATAATCATTTTTTAACATATCTGAATATATATTTACAATTTATCTAATTTACGTTTATATTATACACGAACAATATACTTTTTTATGTAATAAAAGAATAAAAAACATTTTCATTGCTCATACTTTTTAATAAACATTAAGATTTTATATCTATTACTTTCATCCATTTATGATTCACAGGACATTGAACCAAAGAACAACCGTGTAGCAATTAGAAACTTGAAAATAAGAAAAATATTGCTTTGGTAAATCACTAGATTTTAGATTTAATATGCAATCAAGGAATGCTTTTTATACATTTTTCTGAATTATAATGTATTGCAGACCAAAGTCCTTGAGTATTGTACTGACAAAAGAGAGGTGGGTTGAGGATCACACTAACCACAGAATCTAGGGCAGCTCATTATGGTGTAATGGTCGGCATTAGTAGAGAGTACAATCCTCGCTAGATACCCCATACTTGCGGTCTTGTGTCAAAAGTAAACTTATGCTTTATAAATAATTATAGAAATGAATACTTTTATCCATTTGTACAATATGCAAGAAGCAATTTCTGACTTACACTATTTACATTTGGACTATTGTCCTCATCTTTGTTGTTGTTATCACAACGTTTCTGTCATTGTGCCCTCCAGCCTTCATCAGGTCTATATTGAAATGGGTAACCTACAGGGAATTTTGAACTGAACCCTGTAGAATAAAGGGTTCAGTCCAGAATTCCCCGTAGGCAATAATGGCACCCCAAATTTCCAAGAACCGGTTCTATAAAGGTAGGTAATCTTTAGTAACCTATACTGCTTATTTTTTTTTCAATCTGAGAATGGAAGCAAATCACTTTTTTATAGGTACCTCCACTGAATTTTCGATACCTAAGGTTTAAAATGAATTCTTAAAAACAAAAAACACATTCTTGAAGCTTTGTTTTTTAGCTTTAATTGAAAGCTAAATGATTAAATTTAATATTTCCAGTAAACAAAATACTCTGGTGTATTTCAAATAGAAATTATATTGGTTAGAATCTTAACTTTTCGCTCACTTTCAGAAATCATTTAAATTTAGCCATTTTTGACACATTTGTAAGCAAAAGTTAAGTCTCAGTTTTAAAAATCTTCCAAAAATAAAATATACTTTTCTGAAACTTTATTTGAGAAATATTAGTTGATTTAAAATATAATTAATCCAATTTGAAAAAATATTATTTTAAGTTCAAAATGAAAGCAAAATGAATTTTTAAAACAAATAGTAGCATGATTAAGTGCTTGTCAACATCTTGTAAATCACTTGATGAGTGATTTACAAGGTGTTGACACATTTGTTATTGTTCTAAGGAGACCTTGTCTGTTAAAACATAATTTAAGAAAATGACAGGTGAATGATTTTTTTATATAATTTTTAAGTACTTGATAATCTTAAAAATTTTGGAAAATGTTCTCTGTAATCTAATTTTAGAAATGTTGAATTTAAATTTACTATAATCATTTCTCTTATTTACTGATTATGTTGTGTATGATCAACATACTTTCAAACGGGCGCGTTTTAAAAATTTTTAAATTTAAAAAAAATATTGGTAGTAAATGACTTATTGAGCTTTCCAATTTTTGATTTGTAAATATAGTTTTCACTTAATAACAATATCACCAAACCAGATTAAAGTAATGCAGAATTTTAAACAATTTATAATATAAATTAGTACAATTAAAATTTTAAAAATGAAAACAATCTTGTAAAAATTCATTGTTCATTGAAAAAAATTTTTTTCTTCAGACAATAGTGTCCTTATTAAATCTTATTTATAAAAAGCAATTAAAAGCTTCTCTAATTAAATAATGTCATAGTTTTATTGTATTTTTTTATTTTACAATTTGGAGCAGATTTTCAGGAATTGATTAGTAGTTTGAAAAAATAAAAATAAAAAAAGGAGTACTGCTTTTAACTAATAAAACAAATTTTAGGATTGAAATTTAATTTCTCAAAATGTCATGAAATTAAGTGGGGGATAACATATGTAAAAAAAAAAAAAATATTTTTTACCAAGATTTTCTAAAAAAAAAAATATTTAAAAAATAATTCCATTCATTTGTGAATAAGTCCTGAAAGTCTCATTAAAATCTGATACTTATTAGATTTTTGCAAGAATTTCTAAATCGATGTTTTTTTGTTTTTTGTTTTTTTTACTGAAAAAAAAGCACAAAAACACTAATAGTAATTATTATGTCAACTGTGATGTAAAAAAAAAAGGTTTTTAGCCAAAGTTTCAAACGTGCTAGAAAGAATTAACAAAATTTTAAAAAACAATTATAAAATACTTTGCTCTTTCCTCTTAACAATAACAAACATTTTAACAATGAAACTTTGTTTTTAAGTTTGGGGCCTTTTTTCATCATGCTATGCTGTTTTTCGGTGAAAAAGTGGAGGTACCTAATTTTATGATATCAAAAAGAATTAAATCATTTTGATAATTTAATAAAAAAACATTTATCAAGATTGAAATTCTGTTCTCATCATATTTCTGTTCAGAAGTATGAAGCTTTTTGACCCTAGTGTATTATGGTTTCTTAGCCACATTCGAACTGACCTACTAAATTTATGACTAGATTTGCCACATTTTTAACTTTAAGACAATTTCTTTTGTAATTTTAAGAATCGGTCTGTGCAAACTGGTACGATGACACCACTGACTGTAAGTTACCCATTTCAATATAGACCTGAAGAAGGCCAGAGGACACAGTGGCTGAAACATGATATTGACAAAGATGGGGATAATAGTTCAAACATAAATTGTGTAAATAATAACTCTTCATCCCAGAAATTCAGATAGAAAGCAATTTTTATTTTTTTAAACAATTTAAATTTACTCTATGAATAAAAAATTTTCTGTATTATATAAATTAGTCTGTTAGTACCTAGTAGAGATTTTCCAAGCATAGCTTAGATGTGGCACAAGGCCGAAAGTATGGGTCATCCACAAGCTTGCTAACCATTACACCATGCCGAGGTGCCTCTGTTAGTACCTAGTATGCTGATTCCTTAAAATAGGTGTGCGTCTTCATTTTTTTTCATACATGATCTGTTGTATCAGATTTCTGCTTGTTGAGACACAAATTAGTTGCTTATTATAGAGCAATTACATGTAAAATACAATTCATTGCTAACAAGTTCAGTCTTTAGTTAGAGTTCAACTGTTTGTTACAAGATGAGATCTTGCCCTGCTTCGATAAACGGAAGTTACCATCACAAGTCCCCAACTCAAAATGAAAACTGCACGTCTACGCATAGGCTTGACGCAGATACTTCCATTTGGGACAAACTCAAAAAAAAAATGAAAGAATTAAATCAACCAATCGAAACGTCTCCCGCATAGTCAAAAAATTGCCATTTGGAGCTGATAGGCGTGTATAAGTTCAACACGGGAAAGTCAAAAGGCAGTCCCATTCAACGGTGGAGGTAGAAGGGTCACGTCGCTCGCTCCTGACACACTGGCCCGGCGACCAAACGAAGCATGTGACCGCTGCTGCTAATGAACTCTCATCCGACACTTTGTCAAAGGGTACCTTTCCCCTTCCATAAGTCAAGTTAACTCCACGAACTTTACTTGCCACTACCATAGACATTCAACTTCTTAAATACGAACCTTTTACTTGTTCTTATTTTCCTCACTAAAAAGACTATAAAATATATTTACAGTCTTTCTTGTTCTTTCGATTCTGAATTTCATTGTTTGCAACCAAACGCAGTATTTCGCCCACATTGTTTTCACATCGCCCACGCATCTAAATACGGAATATATGTTGAAGTTGGAAAATAGTAAAATGAGTCTGGTTATGTTTTTCTCACTGATAGTTTTCATCTCTAAGGTATGTCTAAGGGATTAAGGCTTCATAGATCCTGCTTCCTGCTAGTATTTTCTTCATTGCCAATGTGATCAGACTTCAGTTTAAATAGAGCGAATGGCATATAAAAATCCCATTCTCAATCAATATAATTTCATGAAGGACATGCAAAAAAAAAAAAATCAGTAACTCAATATATCTACCATCAAACATTTCTTTTTCAATTTCAGAGGGGCCAAGAACTTTGATCTTAACTGTGGTGAGAATTTTAGGTGGTTTAAATCAACAAGACATGTCGAATTAAGTTTTTAATTTAACAAAAACCTAAATGCTTTCTAAAAGAACTGTTCAATTATTGCTAGTTCTGTTTTTACTGGGCTTGATTCTGCACTACACATTGGACAATAACTTAGATCAGCATTTCTCACCTGGTGCTCCCAGGCACACTAATGTGCCCTAAAAAGTAGCCTGGTACTCTCCAAGTTAACAGAAGTGTAATTTATGACTTATTTTTATATTTAAAAAAAAAAAAATCTTTTTATTTTTAAAATGCTAGACACACCAATCATATGGCTTCCAAGTCTTTGCCATTTGATATTTAAAACTGGATGCTAAATTCTTTAATCTTTAAGGAGTGGATAATCCTTTCCCTTTTGCCTTCCCCTAGTGATTTAAATCTATCATTATCGACTTCTCTAAACAAAATAGCAGATTCTTCATAAATCCCTTTAAATTAAAATTGTATTGTTAATCTTCTTTGGAAATGCTAAACCAAAAATTTTTCTTCTTTGCCAAAAGTCATCAAGCACAGGTTCCACACTAGCATACTTAAATATACAATGTAATATCTTAAAAATAAACAAATATCACCAGAAGAAGGCCGAAGCATACACCGGCCGAAACGTCGTGAATGTGTCAATAAAGATGAGCACAACAGTCCGAACAATGTAAATAGTTACACTACCTCATCTCAGAAATATAGACAAATGTTGGATATATTTTAGTTTTTAAGTTTACGACTTCGGAACGATTTCCATGACTAAGGGAAGTAATTTTTTAAGATTATTAAATTAGCATCCTTTTAAAACTATAGTTACCTCCCTTTTAATATTATTAATAGTTGCCTCTTAAATTGTTTCAGCAGTTAACATACAAACGTAAAATTTGTAAAAGTGAGGACGGACGGATGAATGGATGTTGAAGGCTGTTCATTCAAAATATTATAGCCTTTCCATTCTGTTTTAACATATTCCATATACATTAGCTTAATGAGAGGTTACTATTAAACTGTTTAAGAAGAGTAACTTTTAAAATATAGTGGCATTTTCTCATATTCTTTCACAAGCATATGAAAAAAAAGTACATTAGAGAAGGTACTTACAGGTTATATACACGCACAATAGGTTTCCTATAAAGCAGGCAGATACAAATTTTTAAAAAATATGAAGGGCCACATTAAATTAGCCACATGACACAAGAAAAGATTTATTGAGTAAATTACTGAAAAAGGATTTCTTCACATCTCAACAGTTGTAAACCAAGATTTGATTCAATTGTATTCTGAATGAAACCACTGAATAAGATTTTCGGTATGAATGAGACACACACACACACATATATATATTATTTTTTATTATAGGATATTACATTCAAACACATAGATAAATGCTGCACAAATACAATGATGTTTCGATGTGTATCAACACATCTCATCAGGCGTTAGTAAATGACTGATTAGCACAATTAGGATTTCAACCACATACAACGTTTTTTCATGTGAAAAAAGGCAAGATAAGAAAAAGAGCATTGAGTTATCAAGAGGAATTAAACTGAAATATCCAAATACTTTGCTCTCTTTCATTTCTTTTTCCTTTTATTCGTGTGAAAAAACGTACATGGTTGAAATCCTAATAAATTGTACTAATCAGTCATTTACTAATGCCTGATGTGTTGATACACATCGAAACATCAGTGCATTTGTGTAGCGTTTATCTACATGTTTTAATGTAATATCATATAATAAAGTATAATGCTCTACTATTAGATTGTATTGAACCCTGTTTTAAATTTGAATAAAATTATGCTTCCACAGAATTGATTAGTTGCTGAATTTATTTTGATCAACCCCGAAAATTTATTATTTTGAAAATGCCTAGGTAGCAAAAAAGGAAGCTCATCAGAACAATTGCCATGAAAATAGTTACAGAAATGATGAAAAGGTTGTTTTCCTCCATGACAATGCAAGGCCACATATAACAAGAATAACAGAGAAAAAAATTTTGGAACTCCATTGGGTTGTTCTACTGCTATCCCCGTCCCCATCTATATTCAGCTGACCTTGCACCAACCAATTATCATTGCAAAATGCTTTGACAAGGCAAACTTTATAATGAAATCCCAGATTCAAGAGTTCTTCAAAAACCTTTTCACATCAAAGTCTGCTGAATTTTACCCAAATGTATCAAAGAGCAACAAGTCTTTGCAAAGAACAGTAAATATATAATTGAATAAAATTTAATTCTTCCATTTTATTGATTGTTTTTATTTATCATACAAATGACGGAGCATTGTTCACATTAGTGGACCCCCTTCCAGGTAACTGACTAGCAGCATGAATGGCAGTTTTCACTCCAAATCTCCAAATGTATCTGTCATGAGGGTCAAGTGCAGAGAGCTTCCACTCTCTGCAATCATGTTCTGTCAGCCCCATCCATGACATCTTGGGCCCCTCCCAGGCACTCACTTTCCTTTAACCTGAAAGTCTTGGGCACACTTTATAGCACTGCTGGAACGCTCCACATGTCCATATGTGTGAAGCCTTCTCTCTCTCAGAATGGGGGTGAGATCCTTGTGATCAAGCTGTACCAATAACTCACTTGATCATAGTGTGGCCACATCCTCTGATTTGATGTTACAGATCTGTCTGATCATGGTCCTGTCATAACACTGCAAATGCTGGAGGTTTGGCCTGGTCATGGGCCAGGTTTTACTTGCATGGAGCATCATGCTCCGAATACAGTTCATTGAACTTCCCCCAGGCATTTTTTTTTTTTTTTTTTTTACCCGTATTATGGTTGCAATTGTGTGTTATTTTTGAAAAATAATGTTGATAAACAAAAACAGAAATTATTCACGACACAATCTAATGTTTATTTTACCTATCTAATTTTATATATTTATTTCTAAATTTTGGTATTTGAAATAGTTTATTAGATTTAGGTCATAGGATATTACTTAGTCTTTTCAGTCATGATTTAGTTGTAGGTAGCATACTAGAAACTTGTTTTTATGTCTGCATATATATATATATATATATATATATATATATATATATATATATTTATAAATGACAATAGGAAAACAAGTTATTGCTGATGCATTTTGTCCAATGTGGACTTTCTCAAAGCAAAAAACGAAATGAATTTACTTAAAGAATGTATCTAATAATAACAAAAAACAGAATGTTCTTAGCAACTGGAGGAATGTAGAGAAACGCTATTTTCATATTGTTAACTGAAAATAATCTCAACCATTTTCTTTTGATTTTATGATATTGTTGTGTACATTTGTTTGGGAGAGCAGTAATTTTGTTAAGAAAGGTGAAATAGAGAAAAAGCCTGGACATAGATTAATATTTGGGTAATATTCTATGGTGGCACTCTCTAGAATTTTCCTTCTGAGTGAGTTATTTTCTTTTTTTATGAGTGTAGCATTTTTAAAATCAAAATTATTGTTGAATTTATTTCTATGCATGACTAGTGCATTAGCTAACTGCTCTCCCAAACAAACGTACACAATATCGTAAAATCAAAAGAAAATGGTTCAATCCGCCAACACAGTTATAATGACAATATTCTCCACACGTGACAATTATATATTAGTTATTCAAATTTATAACATATGCATGTTATAAAATCACTTGTCAAGTGATAAGGTTCAACATCATCACTTGACAAGTCACCTGAAGTGTCTTTTATAACATGCATATGTTATGAATATGTTATAAATTTGAACAAATATTATTAGCTCTACTTGGTATTGAGCACCCTCTTAAGAATAGTGTTTTTGGTCATTGGAATTTAATTCCATGTGCACCAACCCTGTACTTATATATACAAGATAAAATACATGAAAACCAGCTCCTTTTATGTAAATACAGGGTGTGTCAAAAATACCTCTAAGACAGTAGCAAATGTGTCTTCATCTAACTAATACTTACCATTATGTGGGTGATATTTCTGCCGCACACTGTATTATCCTATCACATAAGAGGAACAAAATATCAACAAGAAAATAAGAATTTTCAACCTCCAACTGGTTTTCTTGTATTCCATCATACCTACTTTGTTCAGATATTTCATATCAATCATTTATCATATATATTTAAAATTTGTTATATTTCTATACAGGGAATGAGTGCTTAGTACCAGGAGGGATAGAATATTTTTAAATTTAGTGTGAACAGAAAAATCCACACTGATGATCTGATGAATATTTAAGACATCAAACTGCTTGTCAATATGCATTGTTGATTTCTATGTCAACAACATATATATATATATATATATTGATGCATGTTTCATTAAATAATATAGACAAGTTTTGTCTATTTATTTTAAGTTCCTTTCATATTGTCTGGTAAGATTAATAACATTATCATTGAAAGACGAAAGGTAATCATATACTACACTAAATCTAGTATATCCAAGTTAATTATTCGCAATGATTCTTCCTCCCACCCTGTTAGAGATTTGCAAAAAATCAACATAGTTTGCAAATTCAAGTGCCCTTTTAGAGATTGTATCTCCAATGTATTAAATAATATTTATGTTGGTCACACCACAAACTCGTTTTCACAATGCTTGACTCTACATTAGAATGATAACTCTAACATTTTTAGACATTTAAAACAACATGCCTGGCCACATACACAATTCTGGAAAATCCTTGTTGAAAACACAACTATACTTATGAAATAATATGAAACAAATAAATAGACAAAACTTGTCTATATTACTTAATGAAACATGCATCAATGAAAAATTGCTGCCTAAATATACACAATATATATATATATATATATATATATATATATATATATATATATATATATATATATATATATATATATAATGATATATAATTTTGTATAATTTTATACATCAACAGTATTTAGAAAAAAATGTGACAAGCTGCAAAGGATTTTTTTTTGTGATGCATTTCATCTGTTAAAGCCCAGTCTGATGAAACACATCACAAAAAAAACCTTTCCAGTTTGTCATATATATATATATATATATATATATATTTTAGAGTTTGTTTTTTCTGGTTGTTGCTTGTTATAATTTATTTGGCCTGATAATAATATGTATTGTGTGTTGTATATTACTAATATATTAATGCAATATATATGTGTATGTTTAAATTCATCTATGTACTAATACCCTTGAGAAAGGTATGAATCCTCTTCTTCTCCCCCACCTCCTATGGGTAAATAGCAGGACAGATCAGGTTCCATAGCCTTGGATGGCAACTGGTCTACCGCAGAAAGAAATGGCAACCAACTGTGGGGAAAAAAAATCTGCCTTGTCAGTCATGTATCAAAAGATACATGATTGCCTAAGTGTGTATCACACATGGCACATAACTAACTGATGTTTATATAATACTGTCAAAATTATTTCAATATTCAGATGTGTATTTTATCAAGTAACATACTTTCGACCTTGTGCCACACTTTATTTTTTTTTTTAAAGAGATCACCTATTCTTATGGTATTTGACAGAAGTGATGTTTGGAACAGTTTCGTTAAAAACTAAACCCACACCCCTTAATCCGACAAGATATCTTTCTCTCCCTTCTATTTTTCATTTTTACCCTTTCCTGTCATTTGTTGCCTCCTGCTACCACAAAATATTTTTTTCTTTTTTGTATGTTTTTTTAAAATCCTTTTATTTCTTGTGTTTGGTGCATTTAAACCAACCTGAAGATGCAGTATAAACCAACTGCAGAAATAAATTTAAGTTTATAGTTGGAAAATTCAAATGGAAGGTTATTTCTTTGAAATTTCTCTTAATTTTATATATATATATATATATATATATATGAAGAAAAATTTGGAAAAAACAAACAAAAATCCTTAAATGCAATTATGTTGTTTAAAATGAATGAAATATCGAGCGTCTGACGTTTA
This sequence comes from Acanthosepion pharaonis, assembly GCA_903632075.3. NCBI lineage: Eukaryota > Metazoa > Mollusca > Cephalopoda > Sepiida > Sepiidae > Acanthosepion > Acanthosepion pharaonis. Next base: position 2,944,161 of record CAHIKZ030003431.1, read on the forward strand.
GGGTTTAATAAACCTTCTTCAGGACAATATTCATTAAAAATACAATTCAGTTCAATTTGACAAAGATGATGGACATAAAAAACAAGTCTTATCCAAAACAGATAACTGAAAATCTTTGTCAAATTGAACTGAATTGTATTTTAATGAATATTGTCCTGAAGAAGGTTTATTAAACCAAAAACGTCAGACTTTCATTTCATTCATTTAAACAACATAATTGCATTTAAGGATTTTTGTTTGTTTTTTCCAAATTTTTCTTCATTCTGTCGGATCTATATCCATTTACATTTGCTTACATATATATATATATATAATTCTCAAAATGTCTGTATGTATGCATGTTGATCGGATGTTGTTTATACATTTCCACAGTTTTCATCTGATTTGGATGAAATTTTTTTTGCTTGATAATTCTTCACTGCCGGGTTTGAGTCCAAATTGTTGGCGACAATGGCTCTCCACTACTTCCTGTCCATTATAACTCTTAGCAACGTTTTACTATTTACTATCTCTTCTTGGATATATATCTTTCATAAAAACTTTAATAAAAATAAATAGTTTAAATTATTACAATAATATTATTTATTATTATATAGTTCCCTTTTCAGGGCCACCCTCCATTCAAATTGTTAACCCCCCATTTGAGGATGTGCCTCAGTTGCATCCAAATGTTGTTACTAATATTGATTTTCAGGTGGGATGACTTTAAACTTAAACTGCTCCAATTGAACGGCAAAAAATTCCCAGTAATGAAAGACCCGGCCAAAGATGGGTTATACTGCTAGTATATATATATATATAAAATCTGAAATAGTGCACATTGAGTGCAGGTAATAATAAAACAGTGCTCAATATAAAATAACGGCCGAAATTTGTATATATATGGTGGTAAGGTTGAAGAGGAAGGAGGAAGGACCAGACAGAATGTGACCAACCCCTGATGACCCCAACAGAATAGGCAAAGATCTACACAACCTCGATAGCCAAATCAGTGGAAGAGGTCAGCACCAGTCGGGCTGGCATAACCAACCTTGACAAACAAAGCACCTGACAGCCTGATGCAACCATGTTTGCCAGATCTTGCTTGTCTCAACCCCCTCTTAGCTATAAAGGAGGTGCTTCTGGCCAAGTGTATGGGCTTCAGAGTTGTCAACCAAAATCAAATTCACTCTCTTTAATTCACAACCAACTCTGCCACCAGGAGAAAGAAAGGAAATAGGGAGAGATGATGACAATCCCAATGTGAGCAAGTTCCAACAACAAATATATATATATATATATATATATATTATTTATTAATAATTGTATTGTCATGAGTCCTTACCTATAACTACAGAATGAATGCTTCCTAACATTATGTATACTACGCCTCTCAAGAGAGAGGGTCGAATCGAATCGAGTCGAGCCGATAGTAGTTCACTCCAGACCAGACTGACAGTCATACTAACACCTTCCACATATTGTATTATTATTTCGTGTAATATACCTTCATTATTTCTACTCTTGTGTTCATGTTGTTCTTCCTTGGTCCTAACCTGGACCATAACATATATATTTGGGCAACGATCTCTTTTATACAAATTTCACTAAAGACTGACACAGCAACTGTGACTGAGCTTCTTATTAAATTTTTCTTGCATTTATACAAGTGATTTCTTTTCTGGACATATCTAGATGATCTATAGACTTGAGTGCTTTCAGCTAATCTATTAGCCGTGATCCAAACTACATAGGACCAACATTATTCATGAATTTACATGCTTCTTATAGAACTGCATTCCTGATGAAAATAAATTCATGAATAATAATTACAGTGGACATACAACTACATGCATATCAAGGAGACTTACTTTGCATTTCTCAGATCATAGTTCCATAAGGACCCATTTAAACATACATGAAGACCTTCCAACCTCTGTCTGCAACATACTTGCGAAAAATATGAACATAATGGGCTCGTCCACATACAAAAAATAATTAAAAATAATGGAAGTGTAAATAATAAAAAAGAAGCCAACTCTCAATAATATCAACTAGTTTTAGACCATGAAAATTTCAGTTTTCCCATTTTAATATCCTGTTGAGTTTTAATTCTTAATTTAATGATTAGGTAAGCTCATAGTGAGGTCTACGACATTAAAATATCTGTAGAAATTCCCCAATCACACCATTAAACATTAAATATCTGAGCTTAACAACTTTAACAAAAGATTGCAAAATCAATCATAAATATGAATGCTGGTCATTATTTTAAAAAGTGGGTACAAATGAAAAGATATGAAATTGAAAATTTTTTCATTTCACCAAAACTGCTGTTAAACACTTGTTTTCCCTTTTTCTTTCTTTCTTTCTTTCTTTCTTTCTTTCTTTCTCACTGAAATCAAGTAATGACTTTTCCCCTCTTTCAAAATCAAAATGGAATAGTCCATTATTTATGAGGTATTGGCAGAAGATGTTAAATATTTTTTCTTTTTTTTTACTCATTGAAACCAAGTAGTGTCTTATCCTCTCATTTCACACACTCAAAACAGAATAGTTCATTATTTAAGAGGTATTAGCAGGGCGTAATGGTTGTGCAAACTAACAAAGGATGAGACAAGCACAATTATAATAGGATTATGAAGATGGCCATCACATGCTGACTGTATTTGGAAATTACAAACATCCTCATCCCTATATATATATATATATATATATACATATAAAAAAATAAATCTACATATTCAGTTAAAGAAAATCATCCTTGATAATAGCTAATAGCTTAACTGAAAGCATATGGACCTACAGATCATTTGAATAGTTTTTACATACTCTATGTCTAGAAAAGAAATTACTTGTATGAATGCAAGAAAAATTTAATAAAAAACCTAATCTTAGAGCCTTGTCAGTTACTTGCATATAGTATTATTTTTCTGTAATCATTTCACCCAAAGTAAGGCATTAAAACCACTAAAATGCTAGGGTTACTGAGTGTTAGAGAATATGAGAAAAAAAAACACTATTAACAAGAGAGAACAATAAAAGAACAGGAATTAAGAAGACTGAAGATAATTATTGACATTGCATTCAAATTATTGAAGATCAAAGTTGACTGTAAAGCAAGAAATCAGAAGAGAGTTCCACATGCAAGAGGTTTGATAGAAGAAACTTATGGTTCCATCTAGCCATTTCAACTGTCAAATGATGAGACTTTCCTGCCAATCTCGTACTGCACTTAAATTCATAAAGTCTAGGTACCATAGAGGAAAGTTCATCAGAACAATTACCATGAAAGTATTTATAGAGAAGGTGAGAGAAGAAATTGTTAGCATTGAACTTACAGTTACATCTAGCCATTTCAAGCATAAAATGATGGGATCTTGCTTCCAACCTTGTACTGCATTTAAATTTACAAAATCTAGGTACCATAGAGGAAAGTTTATCAGAACAATTACCATGAAAATATTTGTAAAAAAAAAAGCACAGGAAAGCTATATTATGGTGGTGGGTGAGACTGAATCTGAAATGCCAGGTCAGGGCCAATAACATTGCAGATTCTTTGGATTTTATCAAGAATTTCTAAATAGGAGCACCAGACCAGATGTGTCAGCAATATTCATAGCCAGGGCAAATATTATCAGTATTATTACAGCTAATTAATTAATTAATTTTTGCATTTGCTTGAAATCAAAAATAACAATATGGAAAATTCAATATATGTAAGTGGTCTTAGTGGTACCTGCCATCAGTGTATACCCAAACATTAAGTATGAAAAAATAAAGACAGCGAGGAAGAATGTAAATGAAGATCTTATTTCTTGGAAAGAGAACATGCAAACAAAGTAGAGAAATATGTTACATCCATTCTCTCTGACCCTGAAAAGGAAAGCTAGCAAATGTTTTATGCATAATTCCAGCATGTCATGTTGCAAGAAGCAATATTTTTATCCACATGTCAGGGAAGCATCCTCTCTTTGTAGTGTCAACCACAGAATCCTCCTCCATACAGACTGGCACTTCACTCACTGGCTTTTAAGCATCATAGCCATGCAGTGCATACAACTTAGGGAAAAGGAAGTAAAGATAACTCAACATGAAGGAAATTGAAAAAAGAATTTAATGAAATGCCAAAAGAAATATATTGTTAAATTGTTATTTATTCTTTAACTAGTGTACCTGTGCTGTTAAAAATGATGGTGATTGTTAGAAAGTTTTAATAGTGAGATGCAATGAAACAAAAGTCTTGAAACAATGTATTTAGATTCAATAAAGCGGAGATAAAGAATTCACAACTGAAATAGATGCCAATGAACCATTTCATTAATCCATTCCTTTTTTTAATTTTTAGACATTCAATGGTATCTATGATTCATTGATTACTCCTGGTACTATATAAATTGTTTTTACTCAATATATTTTCATGTTAAAAATTGTATGTGTTTAAATTAACAGTGAAATGGAAATATTTCTTGGAAGAAAAAGATTAGCAACAGAATGACAAAAAGGGCAATGAAAAGCCCTATTTAAAGACCAAATTGAAACTAATCAATTAATAGACAAACATATCTGAGTGATTTACATGAAAGACTTCAACAAATAAAACTGCAATCTAAGAAACGTAGGAGTAAATGAACTGATTAATTAAACAGTTCATTTAACTCAGGGACTAATCTTGTCTAAAGGTTGATAAATATTTTATTTGCATAGATTATTAAAATGACTAAGGGAAGTAATCACTCACAAATTTACTAACTTAAGTTGATTTACCTCCCTTGCAACTAAGGATGGGACAGTAAGTATATAAATAAATACATATGGGTAATTATTATATGGTTTTATATTTAGATTTTGTTTTCAAATGCAAGAAAAGTTATTTTCCTTGGCAGTATTATTTTTTTTATTTTATTAAAGGAATTATTATCAACTGTTATTATTAATTTGGGCACTACGATGTGCTGTAATGGTTAGCAGCAAGTATATCTTGCTAGATCAATTAAGACTGAGTAGTGTGTTGGCTGTTCCATACTTTCAAACTTATGCTACATCTAAATTATGCTTAGTAAATCACTATTATTATTAATTTTGCCTAATATTTATTTTAATCTTAATTTTTTTAGTTCTGCCATGTTAATTTTACTCAGGCTGCCAATCCTGCACTGTTGACTCAGTACCATAGGTTGATGACCCAAGTAAAGTTGTAATAAAATACAAATGAAAAATAAGAAAAAAGTAATTTCTAATCAAAATTATTATTAATGGTAATTCTCCTTTTCAAAACCAAGCAGGTACAAAAATTCAACCATTGGAATAGTGTAGTTACTGGCAACAGGAAATGTGATATGGAAATCTGAAGGCGAATAAAAATAGCAAAAGATGTCTTCCAGAAACTAAACAAAGTATTAAGACAGATGAAAATATCAATAGAAACAAAGAAAAGAGTGTTGAACTATTATGTAATATCTACCATATTTGATGCCATATAAGACACACTTTTTTATTAAAAATATCTTTTAAAATTCTCCTGCATCTTATATGCCATATGTAGGTTTAAAATTTGCGATAGTCGGCCGAAATTAGCTACCTGGCAACTCCTCTTAGCTTAGACTTTAGAGTAACTTTTATATACCTATTGTCATTATTTAAAAGGCTATTATGTAGATTAAATTGTTATCATTGATAATATTCATTATATTAATTTCATCATGTTTAATATTAGTACTTTGTTTCACTAAAATTATATGCAATAAATTCAAATTAAATATTTGTAAAATATATTTGTTTCATTAATATTTTTCTTGCAATAACTTCCAGTTGTATTGTTATAAATACAATCAGAATTTTTATATCCTAATTATTCCACTAAGACGTTTACAAGATGCAGGTTGTACAGATCATATAAAGGAAAATTTTTGACTGGGTTTTAATGGTAACTGTACTGTTTTATCTCAATGGTAATAATTGCTTGATTTTTATTTTGTTTTCTTACCTTTGGATATAATAAATTTTTTATAGGGTCGTGTTCTTTTTTTCCTATTATTTTGTAATCATGGCTTGTTTAACCAAAATAATACCTCATAAATATAGTATAGGCTGTGCCATTTACTAATAATTTTACTATTTTTACTAATTTTTTCTTGATTTGCCCTGCTGAAATTGGGATGCGTCTTATACACCTTCAAATATGGTAATCTCGTATATGGCAGTAAATGCTGGACAATTTATTACTTATTTATTTTCTGCAGGAACACTTATACAAAATATGCATTTCTGAAGTGCACCAAAACAAAAGAAAGTATACATTTACCTTTTCTCCCAGAAAAATTTGTAATAATCATATTATTAACTGTTTCCTTGTAAGGAAACATTCAACATTTCACTGACCGAGCAGCCAGTGCTACTTTTGTTTGAAATTTAAATGATCTTTCTCTTAAAACAATTTTTCAAAAAAATAGGTTTCTCAAGTCCAGTAACTATTATTTGGTTTCCATCCTAACCTTTTCTTTGAAGTTGTGTGGAATGTCAGCCTCTTGATTATGTCATTATTTTCTCTTCAAGTTACATATAGTATTTATTTTAGTTGTTCCTGCTGATGAAAGCCTTCAAGTGATGTAGTTTGTATTATTTGATACAGTTCTTTGTGATTGTGCCACCAGTCTATAACATTTAGAGAAAAGATGGTCCTCACTAAAACCTACAGGCTTCATTTACTCAAACCCATTTTTAATACTGTTTTATTTAATATACATCACTGAATTAAGTTAATGTTGGGAAATAAATTCTGGAGAGCCATGATCGTCCAATTAGGAGGCAGAGGAGGAGGAGAAGAAGAAGAAGTCTGCTACTTACAGCTTAAATTTATAAAAACATTATTTTCTCTTCAAATTACATGTGCTCTCCATTTTAGTTGTTAAAAGTCATCAAGTGATGTAGATTCTGTTATTTGGTACAGTTTTTTGTTAGTGATAGTACCAGTCCACGAGGCACAAAGAAGGGTGAATTAAAAGTTTCATTTGCTTTAACCATCAATTAGAGAAACCGGTTGGATAGAAATCAATTAGATATTTCTGAACAGGTTTGGTGTCATGCATGACATTCATATGAAAGTCACAACCCGATGAAGCTATTTAAAGAAATATTCAATGTTCAATTTCTTTATTTCTTATTCTAAATTTGTTATAACTGATCCATACACCAAAGTATTTGAAGCTACAAACAGAAATATTTTTCAGTTTTTATCAGTTTAGTTTTCTTCTAAGTGTTTAAATTATGCAACACTTCTTAAACTTCAGATCTGATATATAAAAAACAAAGGCTTATGATCATGTTCAAATATCAAGTCACTCCATTTTCACCACTAAAGGACTGAATTTTGACCAGTAGGGTGCTACCTTTATCTCCCATGATAAACAGATGCCTACTATTATATATAAATCCTCTCAACAGAGAACAGCAAAAAATTGTTGCTATGCCTAATGTTTGTTTTTTAAGACATTTTTAGTTAAAAATGTTTGTTTTTGAATTTTAAAACCTAAGCTTCAGTTACTGTCATATTGTAGCTATCTTTCTGCCAACACAGATTTGTTTCTAAAACATAGAATGTGGGTCTCATAGCAATAATGAGAAACAGTGTATACAATACTAATTTGAACTAATTATTTGATTAGATGGTTCATACTATGACCAGTGGACATCTTTGGAGTGTCATTTTGTACTTGGCTGTCAACACAACTAATTAAGCAAAAACAAAGAGATTCAATAAAAATAGATGCAACTATTGACTTTTGTAGCTGAGTAACAGTAAGACAGGTTTCCCAAGAGATGACAGTTATTTGTTTGTTTTGTTTTTTAATGAAAGCTTATTCCTTACTTCCCATCGACACTGTTTATAAATGTCTATAGAATATTGAATTGATTAGCTGCAATAAAAATCAGCTGAAATTAAGATTGAACATATATCACATCAGCATGTATGCTAGGCCAAAAAAAAATCTCCTGAGCCAACCAAGCATAGAAATGAATATAATATGGGAACCAGTAATACAGAGTGCTAGAGAAAAGCAATGAACAACAATTAAAATTGCAATATAAGCTCTGGTAAAAAAAAAAAATGCAATAATAATAATAATAATAATAAATTGCAATATGAGCACTGGTAAAAAAGGTTTGCTGAGACATTAGGTTTATAAGTCGCAGAAATTTATACACCAATGTCCTCAAGGACACATGGCCCTGTGGATAAAGACATTGGTTAGATCCAGTGACTCAACCCCAAAAAGTTGTGAGTTCAGTGGTGAACAAAAATTTGGAGAGAAATGAGATATCTCGAAGATGCATGGCATGTGGAACTAGAACAATCTACCCTGGCAAACAAAATAAAGGGTTCGGTTTGAGATTCCAATCAGTGAAATGTGAATCTCTCAATGAAAATGAGGATAAAAGTCCAAATAATGTAAATAAAAATATACGAGTTAAAAATAGATAATTGATAATGCTTCATTGAACAATTATAAAATTCATGATAATATTACCATATTATATTATACTAATATTATACTTGTGGCTTTGTTTAAACTTCCACAAGTTTATTCTAAACTGAAAATTGATGAATGCCAATTTTGTTGTGTTTTACAAAAACTTGTTCAATGTTTAACCTGCATGCCTACAAAAAACAATGTATCAAAATGAGGTTATTTAACACTGCTATTACTGTATATAATTGTGACTCATTTGGCAATGTTTATTGTTTTAAAAAATGATTTTTATATTTACAAGATTATAAAAATATGTGAACCAACTATAATGAAATACTCAATACTTTTATAAAATAATGTAGATCTATAATTGATCCCAATTCATCTTGTCTGAGCATGGAAACTACTAGACCTAATAATGTAGATCTGAAACTGATCCTAGATCATCTTGTCCAAACATGGAAATTACTAGAGTTAATAACATTGATCTATATCTGATCTCAATTCACCTAGTCTGAACATGGTAACTACTAGAATTAATAGCAGAGATTCCAATTCATCTTGTATGAACATGGAAAATGCTAGACTTAATAACATAGATCTATAACTGATTCCAAATAATTTTGTCCAAACATGAAAATTACTTGAGTTAATAACATAGATCTTTATCTGATCCCAATACGTCTTGTCTGAACATGGGAACTACTCGAGTTAATTACATAGATCTGTAATTGATCCCAATTCATTTTGTCCGAACATGGAAACTAGTAGAGTTAATAATGTTCATGTATAACTGATCCCAATTCATTTTGTCCGAACATGGAAACTAGTAGAGTTAATAATGTTGATGTATAACTGATCCCAATTCATCTTGTCCGAACATGGAAACTAGTAGAGTTAATAATGTTGATGTATATCTGATCCCAATTCATCTTGTCCGAACATGGAAACTAGTAGAGTTAATAATGTTGATGTATAACTGATCCCAATTCATCTTGTCCGAACATGGAAACTAGTAGAGTTAATAATGTTGATGTATAACTGATCCCAATTCATCTTGTCCGAACATGGAAACTAGTAGAGTTAATAATGTTCATGTATATCTGATCCCAATTCATCTTGTCCGAACATGGAAACTAGTAGAGTTAATAATGTTGATGTATAACTGATCCCAATTCATCTTGTCTGAACATGGAAACTAGTAGAGTTAATAATGTTGATGTATATCTGATCCCAATTCATCTTGTCCGAACATGGAAACTAGTAGAGTTAATAATGTTGATGTATAACTGATCCCAATTCATCTTGTTCAAACATGGAAACTAGTAGAGTTAATAATGTTGATGTATAACTGGTCCCAATTCATCTTGTCCGAACATGGAAACTAGTAGAGTTAATAATGTTGATGTATAACTGATCCCAATTCATCTTGTCCGAACATGGAAACTAGTAGAGTTAATAATGTTGATGTATAACTGATCCCAATTCATCTTGTCTGAACATGGAAACTAGTAGAGTTAATAATGTTGATGTATATCTGATCCCAATTCATCTTGTCCGAACATGGAAACTAGTAGAGTTAATAATGTTGATGTATATCTGATCCCAATTCATCTTGTCCGAACATGGAAACTAGTAGAGTTAATAATGTTGATGTATAACTGATCCCAATTCATCTTGTCCGAACATGGAAACTAGTAGAGTTAATAATGTTGATGTATAACTGATCCCAATTCATCTTGTCCGAACATGGAAACTAGTAGTGTTAATAATGTTGATGTATAACTGATCCCAATTCATCTTGTCCGAACATGGAAACTAGTAGAGTTAATAATGTTGATGTATAACTGATCCCGATTCCTCTTGTCTGAACATGGAAACTAGTAGAGTTAATAATGTTGATGTATAACTGATCCCAATTCATCTTGTCCGAACATGGAAACTAGTAGAGTTAATAATGTTGATGTATAACTGATCCCAATTCATCTTGTCGAACATGGAAACTAGTAGAGTTAATAATGTTGATGTATATCTGATCCCAATTCATCTTGTCCGAACATGGAAACTAGTAGAGTTAATAATGTTGATGTATAACTGATCCCAATTCATCTTGTCCGAACATGGAAACTAGTAGAGTTAATAATGTTGATGTATAACTGATCCCAATTCATCTTGTCCGAACATGGAAACTAGTAGAGTTAATAATGTTGATGTATAACTGATCCCAATTCATCTTGTCCGAACATTGAAACTAGTAGAGTTAATAATGTTGATGTATAACTGATCCCAATTCATCTTGTCCGAACATGGAAACTAGTAGAGTTTATAATGTTCATGTATATCTGATCCCAATTCATCTTGTCCGAACATGGAAACTAGTAGAGTTAATAATGTTGATGTATAACTGATCCCAATTCATTTTGTCCGAACATGGAAACTAGTAGAGTTAATAATGTTGATGTATAACTGATCCCAATTCATCTTGTCCGAACATGGAAACTAGTAGAGTTAATAATGTTGATGTATATCTGATCCCAATTCATCTTGTCCGAACATGGAAACTAGTAGAGTTAATAATGTTGATGTATATCTGATCCCAATTCATCTTGTCCGAACATGGAAACTAGTAGAGTTAATAATGTTGATGTATAACTGATCCCAATTCATCTTGTTCAAACATGGAAACTACTAGACTTAATAAATCATTTACGAACTTTAGGAAAATATGTAGTATGATAAAATTTCAAGAGTATTGGTTACACATGAGTTTATGGATATGGTAATGATATCAATCATTTCCCGATAAGGAAATATTTGACATTCATTGACTGAGCAGCCAGTACTACTTTCTCTTGAAAGTTATAAGATCTTTCTCAGAAAACAATTTTTCTTTTATTTTATTTTATAAAGTAGTTTTGAATGCTAACATCTTAATCATGTTATTATTTTCTCTTTGTCTTACATCTGCTATCCTTTTCAGTTGTTGCTGATGTTGGTAGTCCTCAAGTGATATTGTAATACTTAATCAGTAATGAATTAATATTTTTTATTGAAAAGTTTATTCCATTAGAAAACTTTGTTTTGAAAATCTGGTGCATGACGAGTGTGAGGATAGTGTAGTATTATCGCAACAGAGTTACCAATATTGTAGCAGGTTGTCACCATTATGATTTATTAAGTATTTGATGTACATGCATGTGAACTGAAAAGTTTAGACAGAGTTGTGTCTCTTAGATTTCGTAATATTTGTGCCTGAGCTCATAAAGAAGAAGTAATTATTAAACTGTAGTTTAGAAGAATAAAGTTCCTTTAGCATGTTAGGAATTGTGGGTTGTGAACCTTGGTAAGAGTTCAGAAGAGATTTCAGAGTTCGTACTTGCGTGAATGTTGGTAATGATCTTTAACGTTTGACTGCATGGTCAAGACAGGAGTTCTTGGAGATTACATCTTGGCAGCAAGGAATGAGACGTGAGAGAGAGAGAAACACTCGTGTTTGGTTTTTATAATTTTGTTGTACCACGTGACAGGCTCCGACAGAGTTGGCGCCAAAATAGATCTGTTGTGTGGAGGTGATTTGATTGGTCAAAACTGACCAATCAGCAAGCTAGATTGAAGGTGATTAACCAATGAATGCTTGTTATATATTTTGTAAGGTGGTGGTGGTGGTTAGCACAGTATCATTCTTCATGACCTTGGGCGCCCAGGTTTAAATGTCTCACTAATGATGATGCATCCCTCATCTAGCTGGTGATTTGAAATACACTCTGAACTGACAAAAAGTACCTATCAGCAGGACTTATTTCAAAGTGTGCCCATTGCATTGGAGAAATCTATCGGTATTATCTTATTTCGATAAAAATTTCAGCGATTATTTAATAAATTATTGAAAACTTTATGGAAATATATTTCAACTTAATTACATCTCCTTAACTTATTCCATGTTACCCATGTGATTTTTTTTTATCTTTACTTTATTTCTAATGTTATTATAATAAAAACAAAAAATTTATTAATCAGGCAAAAAATACTATTGGCATGAGTAACTTTCAATAATTCTTGGTGATCTCAAAAAGGGTCATTATTTTTTCTATGTTACGAAACATAATTCAGATTTTTATTTTTGATCTTCCATAGAATAAAAATTCAGAGTTGTAAAATTAAAAAATAGATAAAATTATTTTAATAAATCCTTGCACTCAAAAATGGCATCTGTATCTTAAATTATGTTTACCAGCAATGACCAAGATTTGAAGGAGGTTTAAAATTGTACTGTGAAAATAAATGCCAATTTTTCACTATCAGATATTCACTCAGTTTCTTCTCGGTGGAAACAAAAAAACCTACATTATATTTTATTAAAATAAAGTATCAGCAACTCTCCACAAAATAATCTTTGTGAGGATTCTTTTCCTGAGATTTCGTACCATATTTTTATGCGTTCATGGTTATATTAGATATTTTTTAATGATATAATATTTTGGGGGATTTAGATTTATACAAATTAGAAACATCCAAAATTCACTAGCATGGATTAGCCATAAATTAAGTTCAGACCAAGGAAAAACTGACCTAAAAATGATTAAATAAAAATAAAAAATATTCACTATAAAGATCTTTAATTAGTGAAGAAATGCTTAAAACTTCAATGTTATCTGATAATTCTTATATTATCAGTAAATTTTAAAAAATGCAGTATCGTTTTTTTTTACTTTTCTTTTCTAAGTGTCGAAATTGCATGCACATATTTTTGGAGTTATTTATATTTTATATATTTATTTTTCAGCTGTTTCATCCACACTTATGTTAGAAGGGAAGTTGCTTAATATTTAGTTGCTTATTTTTAAAAAAAAAATTGTGTAACCAATTAATGCCCACCTTCAGTATCATAAATATTAAAATAAAACTCTTGTATCAATTATAGATTTTTACCTATAACCTGCTAAAAACTATTATCACATTTACTCTAATAAACACATGATAATCTAAATATAATTCATAAAAAAAGAAATATAGTATTACCTCTTAAAGATTTTAGTCAATTATTGAATCATTTCACACACAAGCAAGGTGAAAATGCTAATAGGACAAAGGGGGTTACAGAGAGTGAAAAAGAATGAAAAAACTTTAATGAATAGAAATGATGAAAAAGGACAATAAAGGAACAGGATTCAGAAAGAAGATGAGAATTGGTATCACATTTAAAAATTTTTAAGGTTTTATGTAGCAGGGAACAAGATATCAGAAAGGAGTTCAACAGGTGAGAAGTGCAAGAAAAGAAGCTATTAGAATAGAACATACAGTTGCATCTAGCTACTTCAACGGTAAAAGAGTGAGACCTAGTTGCCACCCTAGTGGCACTTAAATTCATGGAGTTGAGACACCAAGGAGGAAAGCTCATGAGAACAATCATCATGAAAATATTTGTGAAGACAGAGGGAAGCTATGGTCACATTGCTAAGAAAATGACAAGCGCACACTTAAATTCATGTAGTTGAGACACCAAGGAGGAAAGCTCATGAAAATAATCATCATGAAAATATTTGTAAAAAAGACAGATGGAATCTATGGTCACATTGCTAAGAAAATGACTGGAGCACACTTAAATTCATGTAGTTGAGAAACCAAGGAGGAAAGCTCATGAAAATAATCATCATGAAAATATTTGTAAAAAAGACAAAGGGAAGCTATGGTCACATTGCTAAGAAAATGACTGGAGCACACTTAAATTCATGCAGTTGAGACACCAAGGAGGAAAGCTCATGAGAATAATCATCATGAAAATATCAGCAGAAAAGTCAGAGGGAATCTATGTCACATTGGTGAGAAAATGTCTTGAGCGTACTTAATTTCATGAAGTTGAGATACCAAGCTGCTTAAGATGTATTTGTTTATTTAAAAAAAAATAATTCAGTATCATATAAATGAAATTTAAACTCTTGTCTTAATTATAGATTTCTATCTATATCCTATTAATTTCTACTATTGCATTTTTTACAACAGTAGGTATTACTGTGTTGATAGTCCACTGTAGTCTAATAGATATTGTTGTAGAAACTAGGTAAGTAATAGTCATGGCAACATCTCTTTACTTCTTACTCCCTAGCCATACTGTTATTTTCAGCTGGAATTGTCAAGCCAGAAAACACAAGATATCTTCCAACAAGTGCTGAGCTCTGTGGTTGTAAGTGGAAAATAAAACAAAGGAGACCAACAGAATAAACATACATTTCTCAGGACAGATTCCAAACTAACCTAGCAGAGCATTATGACTGTACTGAGTTACATCCTCACTGAGTTCTCCATATATGTATCCTTGTGCCAGATAAAACACATAATAGTAAATAAAAAAACAGACTGGCAGAAAGAAATTAACACACTGAGCTTGATTAGTTGATCCAATTAATCTTTAGATAAATATAGACACACTTTATGAAAGGATGTTGAAGGCAATCAATAAACTTTATATCATCACATGTTGCTGTTTCTTCACTTAAGTACCAACTTTGTTTGTTTGTAACCTTCTTTAAGGGTACAACAAAAATAAAGTAACCCAGGAAATAATGATAGATTTATTTTTGTAAAATGAAATTAATTTCTATATAAAAACTAGCTGCATGGCCCAAAGTTGCCCGTGCTTGATTCAAAAATCGTATGACTCATACAGCAATCGCTATCACTTAAAATATTTTTGCCCTTCCTTGCCTTTAAAGGAGTGCCCTTTGCCATGCTGATGTTGCTACATGCCTTACTTCTTGCCTATCTCACACTGCAAATTTTTTCTAAGCTCTATACTAAACATTAAATCTGTTACGAAAAAAGAACTAAACAAAATGAACACAAAATGATCAGCTTTAAAAAAGGACTTGTAACTGGAAAAACCGAATGAAAAAAGAATGTTAACAACAAATACGTTTTCACACCCAACCCAGTTCTGCAGAATCAGAATCAACGTTGAGTTTAAGCAAGCGAATGAGCCAATTGGAGTAAAGTGCCATGAAGATTTAAATTTTTCCCACTTGTGACGAATGCAGCTATCAATTTTTTTTGCATGCTAGCATGCTAGTTAACATTCGTGTCAGTCAGCTGTTGCCTCTCACGCTGGCCAATAGAATCTTCCTGCCTATTCGTGGCAGCTAGCCATAGGCTCTCACTCTGGCCAGTACAAAATGGCCGCAAACTACATGAAAACTGCTGTAGAAGCATGAAAAAATCGATTATTTCCACTATCGATGGGAGTTGGGAAATGCAAAGTCGGTCTTGGCCTTCCTGCTAATTTGGAGCATGTGCAAGTAAATGTTGGTGCAAATCCGTTGACAATTGCAGCCGTGCATTCATTACACACACACACACACATCCTGCCTTTTATAGATAGAGATATATAATAAAAATAATTTTAATAAAGCTAAAGTATCATTATTTTATGCAACAATTAGTAATCTTTTTGTTTCTTTTTCTCTTTCAATATTAATATGCTTCTATTTTCAGTTTTTGTAACAAACGCATTTGTATGTACAGGTAGTATAATAGATATCAACAAGAAAATATGGAATTGGAGGGCCAAGTTCAAATTCTAAGCTAGTCTCTTGCATTCCGTTTCCCTTGGAAAAGGCATGAATCCACCTCTTCACCTTCTAGTTAAACTTTTTTTTAAATCAATTCACCCCAAGCTAGGTAACAAAGCCAATAAGATGCAAAGTATTACTGGGTGTGAAAGAGCATGAGAATACTTTAGAAGGAACCAGAAACCCAATCCTAAACAGAAAACAAGAGATAAACTTCTACTCCTGTTCAAAAGACTGATGAGGAATGTGAACTGGATGAGAGGCAATCCTATCTACTCCTATTAAATATGTATTAAATAATACAGTAGACTGGCCACTCTAGCCTTTGGTGGCAATCAGTATAAGAGAAGGAAAACTCTGAATTCCAAATGGTGGAAAAGGCAATGGGAAACTACTCCACTAACTTTCCCAAGAATGCATGGTAATTCATAGATAATAAAGAAAAAGAATCTGAGGAGAGTCATGATAACTCTTATCCTGAAGGGACATAGAATTAATGCTCCCCCCCCCAAAAAAAAAACACTATATTCTTCAATTACAAATTGGACTGGAAATTTCTTTGTTCTTCTGGTTGGAATGCTTAACAGGATTGTTCTAACAAAAATCTTGCTATGATGTGCCATTTTTGCTATGTTATTGTAATAAACAAATACACCAGAAATCAGATTATAATATAGATGTATATTAATATGAGAGAGAAAGATGGATAAATTGCAATGGACAGAAAAATTCATGCATACATAAATTGAGAGATATGAAGAGACTGGAATCAATTAATTGATTGACTGATCAATCAAAATATAATTATTGATGTTGTCTCAGTAATCCAGTATCATCATCAATGTTATTAATATCTTTTTTGTTGTTGTTGTTGTTTAACCAAACTAATTCTTATATAGTAATAGTTTATTACTTTTTGCCTTGTTGCTATGTTGGAATGCTTACAAACTGAACTAAATATCACTCATACAAAGTGTGTTGTATTCTGCATGGCTGCTTTTTGCCTGTTGCCAAGGCTACATAATTTGCTCAATAAATGCAACTGGTGGCAGTTCATTTTGTGGCATTCATAATTCCACAGATGTGCTACTCTCAGTTCTTCCTTTATATCTTTATATTTGATATTTACCAAGCTTAATTTAAGCAAGATCTCAATGTGGTATCATACAAGCTGGTAGTGAAGACTATTAGAAGTGAGTTTGATCTTAACTGGCTGCCACATACTTGTAACCATGTACTGAATCTAAATTATTCTTAATAAATAACTAAGTTTAAGTTAGTATAGTACAAGATCAAATTAAAGAAAGTTGATTAAGGAAGATTCTGTTATTCTGTGTCAGTCTACCTACCTCCCTTGAAAATCAGCTTTTAAAATTCTGGTTATTTCTCTGGTTTCAGACACTGACCTCTGGCACTGGTGGGAAATATGAAAATATTTCAGTTGTGGTATTGACTCTGATTACATATTTATTTTCTTTTTACACTTGACATTTTTTATTATATTATTTTCCATAAATATTCTTTCTTTCTTTCTTTCTTTCTTTCTTTCTTTCTTTTCTTTCTTTCTATTTTATTTTTTTTGATAATACTTTTTTTATTTTCCCTCTATTTTATTTTTTCTTTCTTTAATACTTTCTTTTTTCTTTTTTCCCTAGTATTTTTTTTCTTTTTGAATTTTTCATTTTTTTTGTATTTTCTTTCTTTTTTCTATTTTTCTTTATTTCTTTCTAGTATTTTTCTTTTCTTTTTTTTTATTCTTCTTTTCTCATTTTCTTTGTATTTTAGTTTCTTTGCTTCTGCTATTTGTACTTATTTTCCTTAAATATTATTTTCTCTCTCTCAATTTTCTATTGTTTTTCTTTTACTTACGTTTTTTTTTTCTTTCTTTCCTTCTTTCTTTAATTGCTTTTCACTCTTCTTAGAGTAGATTTTCTTAAATAATATTTTCTTTCTGTTAATTTCCCATTGTATTTGTCTTTCATTCATTCTTTTTTATCCTTTCCCCCTCTTCTATTTTTAATGTTTTCTTTAAATATTAGTTTCCAATGTTTTTCTTTCTTTTTCATACTCTTTTCCTCATTTTTATCATGTTTTCTTTGAAAATATTTCTCCTTTTAATAATTTCCTCTTTCTTTTTTTCTAGTATTTTTCTTTCTTTTTTTTGTCATATTTTCTTTTTTTTATACTTTTTATTAATTTTTCATTTTTTTTTTTTATTTTAGTTTCTTTGCTTCTGCTTCTTTTGTACTTATTTTCTTTTCTTTCTTTGATTTTCTTTTTCTTTCTTTCTCAATTTTCCATTGTTTTTTTTACTTTCTTTTTTCTTTCTTTCTTTTTTCTTTCTTTCTTTCTTTCTTTCGGTTTTTTTCTTTTCTTTTTTTTATTTTCTCTTTTTTTTTCTCTTTCTCTTTATTTTTTCTTTTTTTTTCTTTGATAATACTTCTTTTATTCTTTTTTTCCCTTTCTTAAATATGATTTTCTGTCTCTCAATTTTCATTGTTTTTTTCTTTCTTTTCTTTCTTTCTTTCTTTCTTTCTTTCTAGTACTTTTTCTTTTTTTTTTTTGAATTTCTTTCTTTCTTTCTTTCTTTCTTTTAGTTTTTTTTCTTTCTTTCTCTTTTTATTTTCTTTTTTTGAATATTCTTTTCTCTCTTTCTTTGTATTTTGGTTTCTTTAAATGATTTTCTGTCTCTCAATTTTGATTTTCTTTCTTTCTTTCTTTTTTCTTTCTTTCTCAGGTTTTTTTTTACCTCTTTTATTTTTCTTTTAATACTTCTTTTATTTTTTCCCTTTCTTTCTTTCTTTCTTTCTTTCTTTCTTTCTTTTTTCTTTCTTTCTTTTTTTTACCTCTATTTTATTTTTTCTTTGATAATACTTCTTTTATTAATTTTCCCTTTCTTTCTTTCTTTCTTTCTTTCTTTCTTTCTTTCTTTCTTTCTTTCTTTCTTTCTTTCTCGGTTTTATACTCTTTACCTCTATTTTATTTTTTCTTTGATAATACTTCTTTTATTAATTTTCCCTTTCTTTCTTTCTTTCTTTTTCTTTCTTTCTTTCTTTCTTTCTTTCTTTCTAGTATTTTTTCTTTTCTTTTTGAATATTCTTTTCTCTCTTTCTTTGTATTTTAGTTTCTTTGCCTACACTTTTTTAATTACTTTCCTTAAATATGATTTTCTGTCTCTCAATTTTCCATTGTTTTTTTTTACTTTCTTTCTTTCTTTCTTTCTTTCTTTCTTTCTTTTCTTTCTTTCTCGGTTTTATACTCTTTACCTCTATTTTATAATACTTCTTTTTTAATTTTTCCCTTTCTTTCTTTCTTTCTTTCTTTCTTTCTTTCTTTTTTTTTCTTTTTGACTCTTTACCTCTATTTTATTTTTTTTTTATTACTTTTCCCTTTCCTTTCTTTCTTTCTTTCAGTTTTTTTCTTTTCTATTTTATTTTTTCTTTCTTTCTTTCCTTTCTTTTTCTTTCTTTTTTTAGTTTTTTTCTTTTCTTTTTGAATATTTTTTCTTCTCTTTTTTCTTCTTTGTCTTTTTAGTTTCTTTGTATTTTGACTTTTTTTCTCCTCACTTTTTTAATTACTTTCCTTAAATATGATTTTCTGTCTCTCAATTTTCCATTGTTTTTTTTTACTTTTTCTTTCTTTCTTTCTTTCTTTCTTTCTTTCTTTTTTTCTTTTCTTTTTTTCTTTTTCGGTTTTACTTCTTTTACCTCTTTTTTTCTTTCTTTTTTCTTTCTTTCTTTCTTTCTTTCTTTTTTATTAATTTTATTTTTTTTTTCTTTCTTTATTTTTTTTCTTTCTTAATTTTCTTTTCTTTCTTTTCTTTCTTTCTTTCTTTCTAGTATTTTTCTATTTTATTTTTCTTTGATAATATTTGAATCTTTCTTTTCTCTTTCTTTCTTTCTTTCTTTATTTTCTTTCTTTTAGTATTTTTCTTTTCTTTTTGAATATTCTTTTCTCTCTTTTTTTATTTTTTTCTTTGCCCTTAAATATGATTTTCTGTCTCTCAATTTTCCATTGTTTTTTTTTACTTTCTTTCTTTCTTTCTTTCTTTCTTTCTTTCTTTCTTTTTCTTTCTTTTTTTTTTCTTTGATAATACTTTTTTTTAATTTTCATTTTTTGAATATTCTTTTCTTTCTTTCTTTCTTTCTTTTGTATTTTAGTTTCTTTGCCTTTTACACTTT
Source organism: Acanthosepion pharaonis (assembly GCA_903632075.3). Classification (NCBI taxonomy): domain Eukaryota; kingdom Metazoa; phylum Mollusca; class Cephalopoda; order Sepiida; family Sepiidae; genus Acanthosepion; species Acanthosepion pharaonis. Next base: position 2,964,354 of record CAHIKZ030003431.1, read on the forward strand.
TTTTTAATTACTTTCTACACTTTTTTAAATAAATGATTTTCTGTCTCTCAATTTTCCATTGTTTTTTTTACTTTTTTTTTTTTCTTTCTTTCTTTTCTTTCTTTCTTTACCTTATTTTATTTTTTTCTTTTAATTTCTATTATTTTTCCTTTCTTTTTTTCTTTTTTCTTTTGAATATTCTTTTTCTAGTATTTTTTCTTTTTGTATTTTAGTTTCTTTGCCTACACTTTTTAATTTTTTAATTATTTTTTTCTCTTAAATATGTTTTTTTTACTTTCTTTTTCTTTCTTTCTCAATCTTACCCATTGATAATACTTCTTTTATTTTTTTTTTCTTTCTTTTCTTTCTTTCTTTCTTTCTTTTCTTTCTTTCTTTCTTTCTAGTATTTTTTCTTTTCTTTTGAATATTCTTTTCTCTTTTTTCTTTGTTTTTTTAGTTTTTTTCTTTCTTTTTCTTACTTTCTTTTTTTAATTACTTTCTCTATTTTATTTTTTCTTTGATATACTTCTTTTATTAATTTTCCCTTTCTTTTTTTCAATTTTCCATTTCTTTTTTTTTTTTTTTTCTTTTCTTTTCTTTCTTTCTTTTTTTTCTTTCTTTCTTTCTTTCTTTCTTTCTTTCTTTCTTTGTCCTTTTTTCTTTCTTTCTTTTTTAAAATGGTTTTCTTAAATTAAATATTTTAATTTCCATTGTTTTCTTTTTCCTTTTCTTTTTTCTTCCATGAGTTTTTTTATTTTATTTTTTTTTCTTTTTTACCTTTTTTCTTTTTTCTTTTTTCTTTCTTCCATTTGTATTGCATTTGATTTTTTTTTTATTTTTCTTTCCTCATTTTTTCTCTCAATTTTCCTTTTTTAGTATTTTTTCTTTTCTTTTTTATTCTTTCTTTCTTTCTTTTTTTCCTTCTTTCTTTTTAATTTATTATTTTCTTTTTATCTAATCATTCCCTTTCTTTCTCTTTCTTTCTTTTTTCTAGTACAAAAAGTATTTTAGAAGACTATTAGCACAGTCTCAAATTTTCCACTTTCATTTCTTTCTTTCTTTCTTTTCTTTTTCTTTCCAGCTATTTAAATCTTTCTCTCTTTCAACATTTTTTTCTCAATTTTCCATTTTTTTTTTAGCTTTCCTGTGACTTTTTTCTATAAATATTTTCATGGTAATTGATTTTTTGATGAACTTTCTTTCTTTTGATACCTTTTTTGAATATTCTTTTCTCTTTTGTATTTTAGTCGCCAGTACTTTTTCATTTGACAAATAGGTCTCATCATTGTTTTTTTTTCTTTTTTTTGCCTCAATGTAACTATAAGTTCTATTTTCTTTTTCTTTTGCAGATATTCTTTTCTCTCTTTCTTTTATTATTCTCTGGCACTAATGATTTTCTCTCTCTCAATTTTCCATTGTTTGTTTTTTTTTCTTTCTTTCTGGCCTTTTTGTTCTATTTTTAAAATGGTTTACTTAAATTAAATATTAATTTCCTTGTTTTCTTTCATCATGAGTTTTTAAATTGCTTTCTTTTTTACCTTTTTTTTCATCTGTGAGATGATCTTTTTCTTTATTTTCTTCCTCCTTTCCTCTCTTTACTTCTTTGCTTCTTTTTCCTTTTTATTATTTTTCTTAAATTTTGACTAATATCCTCATCTTTTGCTATTTGTTATTATCTCTTGATTTTCATGGTCATTTTGAGATGAGGAGTTTTCAGATCTCATCATTTTTTGAAATTAATTAAATTCTAGACTAATATCCTCATCTTTGCTTCTTGTTATTATCTCTTATTTATCATTGATTGCCTTTTTCATCTGTGAGATGAGGAAGTTTTCATTTTTATTACTTAAATTTTGACTTATCCTCATCTTTGTTGTTATCATCTCTTGATTGCCTTTTCATCTGTGAGATGAGGAGTTTTCATTTTTATTACTTAAATTTTGACTAATATCCTCATCTTTGTTGTTATTATCTCTTGATTGCCTTTTCATCTGTGAGATAAGGAGTTTTCATTTTATTACTTAAATTTTGACTAATATCCTCATCTTTGTTGTTATCTCTTGATTGCCTTTTCATCTGTGAGATGAGGAGTTTTCATTTTTATTACTTAAATTTTGACTAATATCCTCATCTTTGTTGTTAGGTTTTATCTTGATTGTCTTTTTCATCTGTGAGATGAGGAGTTTTCATTTTATTACTTAAATTTTGACTAATATCCTCATCTTTGTTGTTATTATCTCTTGATTGTCTTTTCATCTGTGAGATGAGGAGTTTTCATTTTATTACTTAAATTTTGACTAATATCCTCATCTTTGTTGTTATCATCTCTTGATTGCCTTTTCATCTGTGAGATGAGGAGTTTTCATTTTATTACTTAAATTTTGACTAATATCCTCATCTTTGTTGTTATTATCTCTTGATTGTCTTTTCATCTGTGAGATGAGGAGTTTTCATTTTTATTACTTAAATTTTGACTAATATCCTCATCTTTGTTGTTATCATCACTTGATTGCCTTTTCATCTGTGAGATGAGGAGTTTTCATTTTTATTACTTAAATTTTGACTAATATCCTCATCTTTGTTGTTATTATCTCTTGATTGTCTTTTCATCTGTGAGATGAGGAGTTTTCATTTTTATTACTTAAATTTTGACTAATATCCTCATCTTTGTTGTTATTATCTCTTGATTGTCTTTTCATCTGTGAGATGAGGAGTTTTCATTTTATTACTTAAATTTTGACTAATATCCTCATCTTTGTTGTTATCATCACTTGATTGGTTTTTCATCTGTGAGATGAGGAGTTTTCATTTTATTACTTAAATTTTGACTAATATCCTCATCTTTGTTGTTATTATCTCTTGATTGTCTTTTCATCTGTGAGATGAGGAGTTTTCATTTTTATTACTTAAATTTTGACTAATATCCTCATCTTTGTTGTTATCATCACTTGATTGCCTTTTCATCTGTGAGAAAAAGAGCACCATGACGCAATTCACTCTGCGAGAAATATAGAAATGGCATGCTGTACTGCATGGCATTTGCACTGGAAGCTCCAATGCAAACATTTCAGAGTGCTTGGGTGTCAATCTGAAGACAGTGCAGAGGATTCAGAAAGAGTTGGATGAGTCTAATGGTGATTATGAAGCTACAGCAGTTCAGAAAACTCACTCTGTTTTGATAAGAAAAGAGCTCACAAATTTGTTGGTGAGAGCCTTAGGCTCAACACAGAGGCCTACATCAAGTGCCTTGAGGGGTAGTGCTGCCCTGGGTCAAGAGGGTAGCTTCTAAAAGACCCTATGTCTTATAACAGGACTCTGTGCCATGCCACACAAGCAGAAGAACCCAGTCATGGCTGTCAGACAATTTCTACAACCACATCACCCCTTACATCTGACCGCCTAACTCCCCAGACTGCAATCTCCTTGATTATTATGTGTGTGGGGTGCAGTTGAGCAAGACCAGCAAAACTCCTTGTAAGACCAAAGATGAACTGAAGGCAACGATTATGGCAGCATTCACCAACTTAAACAAGGAAACTGTGCAGAAGAGTTGCAGGAAATTCTGAAGTCAGTTGGAGACCGTGGTTGAAACCAACGGCGATTTTATTGACTAAATTTACTCTTTAGTATTTCATGATATTTTTGTGTAATTTTCGTAAATATATCTGTTTAGATTAGATTATTTTCATTTTTGTGTAATTTAGACAACACTTTATCCATCACATCTTGTAGATGTTTGTCCTCTAGTTGACACTGTCTTTGTTGAAAGAGTGTTGTGAAATTAATAAACAAGAACAGACATGATATGTATGGAATTAGTAATTTAAAAAAAATTTTTTTACAGTAAAGTTCATCCTTTACAAGGCCCAGAGACCAATTAAGGTAGAGGGTTGTATAAGGAGGTCATTTCTGCATATAGGAGGGGAAGATAACAGTTAAACCTAATCTTGAACAGGTTAAGATTGTAATGATTGGGAAAACATTCTGTTAAGAGTTGGTTCCACAAAACAGTGGTTCTCAAGAAAAAGCTGTTTGAGTGGAACTTACTTCTCACCAATGGAATATGGAGAGAATGTGACTGGTTTACCACTAGGTAAGTGACATGGTTTGTCCTTGTCATGAAGGTTTGACTTGGTGGGACCAAGAAAAGTAGTTTGTCCAAGCACTTTATGTGGAAGTAGCAATAAAGCAGAGAGAAGCTTGCCACATCCTGCCTGTGGGCGAGTGGGAGAATAATTTGTCACCCACAAGTGCTCGGAAACACTTTTGGATTCAAGACTGGAGATTGAGGTTTGGGCAGCTTCTGCCCATATATAACAAGAGTACTCCATTTTTGGCCTGATCTGGCTTTTGAAAGGTAGAGGATAGCAAGAGGAGTCAGGTACTTACTCGAGCAGTACAGGGAGATGAACATTTTGCCTGCATCTTTAGTAATGGATGATATGTATGAGTTTCACTTGAGGCCGGGTGTAAGTTTCAGGCCCAGTAGTCTTTCATGGCACAATGCTGCTTTGAGAGGACATCCATTCATCCTGATTGGTGGTAGTTCAGGATCAGATTAGTGATGATTGAATGTAACTAGCTTGAACCATAACTGTATTAAATACAGCGTTAAATATTTTGGCCAGGTTTTTAAGAATCTGATTACAGAACAAAGAAAAGAGTACTGTACATCTATGTAATATAAATCTTTCTATATGGCAGTGAATGCTGGAAAATTTCCTCGCAGATGAAAAGATGTATGGCAGCAACAGAAATGTGGTTCTTCAGAAAGATTCTGAGAGTACTATGGATGGAGCACATAAGCAATAAAGAGGTCTTAAGGAAAATGGAAAGAAAACAGGCACTTATAGAATCAGAAAGAAATAGCTGAAATTTCTTGGACTATAATGAGGAAACAGGGTTTGAGGAATTTGACACTCACAGGGTATATCAAGGGCAAAATGGACAAGTGAAGGCAGTGGGCTTCCTACCTGATGATCTTATGTGAATGAATGGCTATAAGGGATAGGAGGTCGTGGAGACCCATGATAACCCAGGTCCTGAAGAGGCATGGCACATAAAAAAGAAGAAGAAAAAGAATCAAGATCAGTAATGATCAAATTACATAAATTAATTCAGATCAATCTGGAAATTTGACAAGGCATCATCTTTTTGGAAGTTGTTTCATCTGTGGTCAGCCTTTGGGTACACCTCTTAGATGCAACCCTTGATACTGTGGTGGAAGTGAAAAGGAGAAAAGTGTCATACATGCTACATTCTTGCATTGAAATACTTCCTGCACAAGTGATGGTAAACCTGGTCTTGTGCAGAATTGCATTATCTCATGGTGTGAGTAATGAGAAAGTTTTAAAGAAAATAGAAACTTCTGTGTATATTTCTGACATTAAGTAATATAACTATTTACACTATTTACATTGACTGTTGTCCTTATCTTTATTGATATATTCACAACATTTTGGCAGCTGTATGCTCGGGCTTTCTTCAGGATCTCTCTATATTTCTGAGGAGAGATATTCTACCTATTTACACTATTTACATTGTTCAGACTGTTTTCTTCATTTTTATTGTCATGTTCACAACGTTTTGGCCATTGTACACTTGGCCCTTCTTCAGGATCCCTCTATATTTCTGAGATAAGGTATTATAGCTATTTACACTATTTACATTGTTCAGACTGTTGTCCTCATTTTTATCATCATATTTACAATGTTTCAGACAGTGTACGCTTGGGCCTTCTTCAGGATCTCTCTATATTTCTGTGATGAGGTAGCTATTTACGCTATTTACATTGTTTGGACTGTTGTCCTCGTCTTTATTGCCATATTTACAATGTTTTGACCATTGTATGCTCAGGCCTTTCTTCAGGATCTCTCTATATTTCTGAGATCAGGTATTGTAGCTATTCACACTGTTTATATTGTTCAAACTGTTGTCCTCATTTTTATTGTCATATTCATGACATTTCGGCCATTGTATGCTTGGGCCTTCTTCAGGATCTCTCCTTATTTCTGAGATGAAATATTGTAACTAGTTACACTGTTTACATTGTTTGGACAGTTGTCCTCATCTTTATTGTCATATTCATAATGTTTCGGTTTTTGTACTCTCTGGTCTTCTTCAGGTGATATACGTTGGTCCTTCAAACCGAACCCTTTCTTTAGTCCACTGGGGTAGATTGTTCTCATTCTACATGCCATGAAAAGAAATTAAAATATAATCTATTCTAACAATCAAATGCTTGTTTAAAATATTTTCTTAAAATAAAACACATCCAGAATGTATATATCTGTTTATTCTTAATTTAAAAGATGACAATAGTTTGAACAATGCATCATCTTTTTGGAAGATGCATGAAGACAACAGTCCAAACAATGTAGATAGTGGAAATAAAATAGGAACTATAAAGAAAATTGATGTTAATAATCAGAAAGAGCTGAAATTTATGGAATACATGATGAGGAAAGAAGACCTAGAGAATTTAACACTCTCAGAATATACTGAAGGAAAGAGAAATGTAAACAGCAAGTAATCTACTTAATGAGTTTGAGTGAACAGATAATAAATCAAAGAAAAAGAAGGATGGTAAAAGGTCAAAAGTTATTTAGAGCAGTAAAACACAGGAAGTTGTGGAGAGCCTTGATTGTTTTTGTCCTTAGCTATCTATCTATCTCTGTCAGTCTCTTCATATCTATCTCAGCCTATTCAAATTTATCTATGTTAGTCTATTATATCTAAATAGATATAATATCTCTCTCTTTTTCTGTGCCTATCTATCTATCTATCTATCTATCTATCTATATATATATATATATATATATATATATATATATATCTGTCTCATTATGTCAGACATGAGTTCTGTGTCTCTTTATATTTATTTATCTATCTATATTTCTCTCAGTCTCTTCATATCTCTTCCATCTATCTATCTATCTATCTCAGTCCCTTCATATCTATCTATCTATCTATCTATCTATCTATCTATCTATCTATCTATCTATCTATCTATCTATCTCAGTTCCTTCATATCTATCTATCTATCTATCTATCTATCTATCTGGTATGAATCCACCACTTCTCTCTCCCTCCAGCTATAGTTTAATTAGTCCAAGCCATGAAGTTTAGACCTGGCAGAACCAAGGAATGCAGTTCTTTCAGGCACTTTCCATGGAATTAGTGATAAAGCAGTGAGAGGCTTGCCACATCCCATCTGTGAGAGAAACAGCCCTTGGCTTGTATGATAAGATAAAACAGAACCAAATAAGTAATTGCAAATATTTATAATAAAAAAACAGATCAAGTGAAATTCAGTCCCAGTAAATCATTATTATTGCCAAAAATTTCTTACAATCTAAAAATATTTACCGGCTTTATTCTTTTTTTGAAATGATGTTCACTGTACAAGGCCTAAGAGCCACTCAAGGTAGAGGGTTACAGAGTAAGAGGCACCACTCCAATCAAGGTGCCAATGCCACCAAGACTCAAAAGAAAACTTTAGAGTGAACTGGAAACCCAATCCTAAACAGGAAATGAGGAATAAACCTTACTCCTGTTCAAAAGACCACAGAGGAGTGTGAACCAGATGATAGGTGAACCTATCTACTCCTATTGAATAATCTGCAAATGGTTGATAAACCGTAAAGAACAAATCAATTAATCAATAAATAAAGCATTTCAAGCACTTGAACTTTTGATGATTTTGTTGCCAGACAGTTTATCTGCCTATCTGTTCCTGTATCGATCTCTTTGTGTCCATTCATCTATCTATCTATCTATCTATCTATCTATCTATCTATCTATCTATCTATCTATCTATCTATCTATCTATCTCAGTCCCTTCATATCTATCTATCTATCTATCTATCTATCTATCTATCTATCTATCTATCTATCTATCTATCTCAGTCCCTTCATATCTATCTATCTATCTATCTATCTATCTATCTATCTCAGTCCCTTCATATCTATCTATCTATCTATCTATCTATCTATCTATCTATCTATCTATCTCAGTCCCTTCATATCTATCTATCTATCTATCTATCATCCATCTATCTATCCATCTATCTATCTCAGTCCCTTCATATCTATCTATCTATTCATCTATCTATCTATCTATCTATCTATCTATCTCAGTCCCTTCATATACATCTATCTAAATCTATCTATCTATCTATCTATCCTATATCTATCTATCTCAGTCCCTTTCATCTATCTATCTATCTATCTATCTATCTATCTATCTATCTATCTATCTATCTATCTCAGTCCCTTCATATCTATTCATCTATCATTCATCTATCTATCTATTCATCTATCTATCTATCTCAGTCCCTTCATATCTATCTATCTATCTATCTATCTATCTATCTATCTATCTATCTCAGTTCTTTCATATATATTTATCTATCTGTCTATCTATCTCATCCCCTTTATATTTATGTCAGTCTCTTCATATCTATCTATCTATGTCAGTCTCTTCATATCTATCTATCTATCTATCTATCTATCTATCTATCTATCTATCTATCTATCTATCTCAGTCCCTTCATATCTATCTATCTATCTATCTATCTATCTATCTATCTATCTATCTCAGCCTCTAAATTTATGTTAAATTCATGTATTTGAAATTGTTTCAATTTATGAACTCAAGCTTTCCGGCTGCTTTTGTTTGTTCTTCCCATGTGTTTTTGCTTGAGAGGATTAAGCTTATTGTGTATACTATACAAGGATTTGCCACCCAGCTGTTTTACTCTCACCTGCTTAATCTACATCAAAAACACTACACAACCTGCTCTCCATAAACTGTTAATCTATTTAGAATAATAACATTCAATTTTATGTCTTGTAATCATCATTATCATTGTTACTTTCTTCCACATTTCTAGCTTTGTATTTATAGTGAGAACAGTTATTTAAATTTACTTGAGCTAAATCTTGTTTGGCACAAGGCTACATTTCTAGAGTACTCTATGTTCACCAACTTCAGTTTAAAATTTTTGTGCTTTCAAAGACATTATACTTTTATATATTTGTTAACATCATTAGAAATAATCCCTTGTAAAATTTAACAAAATACTTCTTTAGGACCTAGGCAATCGTGGCTCTCCACTATTTCCTGTCCATCATAACTCTCAATAAATTTTGTCTTTTTGTTATTTCTCATAAACCTTGTTCTGCAAGCTCACTTGTTATGTTATGTATTGTTTTTCTCTGTCCCTCTTGCCTTTGATCTGTCCTGTAATTATCAGATTTTCCAAGTTCTCTTTCCTCGATATGAAATTTCAACTTCCTCTTCCTGATTTTAGGTATAAGTTTCCTTTTTGTTCCCATTTTCTCTAAAACTTTGTTGTTGCTTACATATTCAGAACATGGTATCCTCAGCATCCTTCTATAAATTCATTGGGTTTCTTTTAAAAGCAGTCTCACCAGTCTACCACTATTTTCATGAAGTGTGTTCAAATGAATGTCATTCCTTATTTCTACCAGTCTTAGCCTTCATGGCTAAGACTTGCCATGCCACAAATATTGTCACAAACCATCCTCATTCTCTTTGTATTCTCCTGGTGAAATGTAAGTTCCACTCAAGCAGCTTCCCATGGACCACTGCTTTGTGGAACCAACTCCTAAAACATTGTTTCCCCAATCGCTACAATCTTGGCCTGTTCAAGTTTAGGTTTTACTCTTATCTTCTATACATATCCGCATCAGCCGTGCTTCTTACTCTGTAACCCTCTTCTTGAGCCTTGTACAGGTGTAGTCTTTTTCAAAATAATAAGTATATTTTTTATCAATTATTATTTAATAATAAATAAAAAAAAATTTCGGTCTGAAAACCAATGTAAAGCACCCAGAATGTCTTAATGTAAATCTATCCTGATTTAAAGTATGAAAATAAATTATTTTATGATATCAATAGGTATATGTTATAATTCTTTACATTAAAAGAGAAATTTCTTACATAAAATATACTTTGAATACAAAATTAATAATTAATACTCAAGATGGTAAAAGAAGGTTTATTGTTCCACTGGCCTTCATAGATAACACATTGCATGAAAATTTGGTGTAATAGCTTAAAACAGGTGTACACTTTTTTCAATTAAATGTAAATTACTCTTTTTGCATAGCTACACGTCTACTTATCATCTCTCAGTTGTCTTTGGGCAGAGTGCACTCATGGGCTTCTCTGTCAAAGGACAGAGGGGCAACTGAGGAAAATAATACTGAAGTGGTGCCCAGTCCTGGGGAACAGCTGCCCGAGGCTGCACCCTCCCATTGCACCAGAGGGAGGGATCAGTGCTCACTCTGAGGCCAGTGCAACCGTCAGTTGCAGGGGCTGAGGGGAATTTTTGTTCCTGCCCCGGGCGTACACACTTGGGTCTCCACCTAAAAATAGACCTTGTGTCACATCACATCTTAGTGGAGGGACAGAGTAAATACCATGTACACTTTTTTTAAAATAATAAGTATATTTTTTATCATACATACTTGTTTCTTCCTTGCATTTATTTCAAAGTACATAACAGCAGTAAACCAGCATACATCCATTTATTTACTAGCAGCATGGCCTGGCGTTGCCCGTGCTTGATTCAAAAATCATATGACTCATACATCAATCGCTATCATTTGACTTAAAATATTTTTGCCCTTCCTTGCCTTTAAAGGAGCGCCCTTTGCCGTGCTGATGTTGCTACATGCCTTACTTCTTGCCTATCTCACACTGCAAATTTTTTCTAAGCTCTATACTAAACATTAAATCTGTTACGAAAAAAGAACTAAACAAAATGAACACAAAACAATCAGCTTTAAAAAAGGACTCGTAACTGGAAAAAACGAATGAAAAAAGAATGTTAACAACAAATACTTTTTCACACCCAACCCAGTTCTGCGGAATCAGAATCAACGTTGAGTTTAAGCAAGCGAATGAGTCAATTGGAGTAAAGTGCCATGCAGATTTAAATTTTTCCCACTTGTGATGAATGCAGCTATCGATTTTTTTTGCATGCTAGTTAACATTTGTGTCAGTCAGCTGTTGTCTCTCACGCTGGCTAATAGAATCTTCCTGCCTATTCGTGGCAGCCAGCTATAGGCCCTCAATCTGGCCAGTAGAAAATGGCCGCAAACTACATGAAAACTGCCATAGAAGCATGAAAAAATTGATTATTTCCACTATCGATGGGAGTTGGGAAATGTAATGTCAGTCTTGGCCTTCCCGCTAACTTGGAGCATGTGCATGTAAATTTTGGTGGAAATCCGTCAAAAATTGCAGCCGTGCATTCGTTACACACACACATCCTGCCTTTTATAGATAGAGATTTACCATCAAGTCATGTAAGACAACATAGCCTCTTATCTTTTCAAGTAGTTGTTTATAAAAAAGTTCTAATTTAGTGTAGCAAATTGTATGAATATATATTGTATGATGCATATTTAAATTTACTTAATAATTTTGTTATAATGTATTATTAATATTTATTATTTTTCACACACATAATAGTTGGAATATAATATGCAGATGTTTGTTTATATCTGCGAACTGATAAGAATGTGTATCAAAAACACATACTGAAAAAATGCCATAATTACAGAAAAACGGACCTAGCTCAAGTACTCCTTGTTTAATTTTAATGAAACTTGGCACTGCACTCAGCAGGGATTCATGGGACAATATGCTTCTAAATTTGTTGGAGTATTATGAATCATTTAAATTGTATTTCAGGAACACACATACATACATACAAAATTAGAGTTTTAGTATTATATAGAATTGTATGGATTAAAAGTATTCTTTGATACCTAATATAACTCAGAGAATAGTAAAGCAACTTGTTTGTACAACTTATGAAAGAAAGTACCAAAATCTTGAACCAATTGTAATAATTATTGTTTCCTGTTTGAACTCTAAGGAAAATTTGGATCTTAACCTTTATTACTCTGTATGTGACTTCATTTGCTGTACAAAAAGTTTATCCTGCTACTGAAGGTGACTCTGATCTCTGAACAATAGTGTGTTTGAATTTCATAGTTGTGTTGTCATATCCTGCTATGGCAGCAGATAACAATGTGGCAATTTAAGAATTTTTTTGTTGCAGGAGTTTATCAGTCAATGTGCCATGAACAATAAGTAGAGCAATGTCTCAGTTGTTTTCCTGAAAATTTGAATGTCGGCTCAGTTCTTTTAAATCAAATATGTGGTGTAGTTTAATTTATATTACAATGAATCATTCATACAAAAAGTAAATTAGTAAAATTTGAGATAAAATGGTGAATATATATATATATAAAAGTGAACATTGAAGTCAACACTTAGAGGCGACAGGCTGTTTCATGCTAGACACAGTCGTGGCCTGACGATTGCATCTAGCATGAAACAGCCTATCACCTCTAAGTGTTGACTTCAATGTTCACTTTTATATTTACTCACACTCTATCTCTGATATTAAGCACTTTTATCCCATAAATATAGCACACCTTAAGACTATATTCCTTTATATTTTATATATATATATATATATATATATATATATATATTGTATAGTGTGAAGATTGGTAAAAAAAAATGCTATAAATACAATATTAACCTGAAAACTGAAGTCATGTTCTTAAATAGCTTCATCAGATTGAGACTTTCATATGGATATCTGATGTAATGAATATGCATACACCTGGGTTCTCCCTCACATTAATATGATTGACTGGTGTCAGCCATAAATACAGACTGATGTGGAGGTACAGGACGATGCCTATTGTCTTTGCCTATTGCCTACCACTACGACGAGGACCAGTCCATTATGGTTACCTGCTAGATTATCCTACCCAATTACAGTAGTGAACAACCACTTTGCTACTTCAAACAAATATATCCCTTTCCAGGACATATCAGTATCATGCATGGTATGAGACATGTTCAGAAATATCTAAACTGTCAGCTGCATACAACCGCATTCAAAGGTAAAAATGGCTTTGAGTGAATAAACTTTGAGGTAACAATAATGGAAAGGGAAGTAATATTAATTATGCAAACTTGAACTTCAAAATTCTTTAGTCTCTCTGCAGCTGGCTGGCAACCTTGTACCTTCTTTATGCTCTCTTCTTGATATCAAATATGTTTTGCTCCTTGATGTTGATTTGCCTTGTCCGTTTGCTGTCAAAATATCTTCTCATACTGACCTGAGTTCTATTTATTCCATAAAATAGGCTCAGAAGGCCCGTATCTGGGTTCTTACAAGGGCATCAGACCACGTTTCTCACTGGTCAGTATATACGAAAAAATAATTTTCCATAAACTTGAAGTGGATCCTTCACAATTTTGGCAGTTTTTTAACTGCTGAGCTTAAAAAGATATACAAGTGAAACAACTTTTTACACAAACCTTCATAAAAATACACTTCTCTCAAAAGAACATGTACTAAAAAGCAATCTAGACAAGTAAACAGTTATTCAAGACTAGCATCTTAAAAGTAGTAAAAATAAAAGTTTTAGACTTCTTTTTTTTAGCCTTTGTATTACATGAAACTATGGAATTTGAATGTTGTGCATTCACATATAAACATTGATGAAACTATAGAGTTTAAAGGTGGTGCGTTCACATTATAAACAATTATGAATCTATGGAATTTAAAGGTTGTGCGTTCACATATAAACAATTATGAAACTTAATGTTCACAAAAACAATTAGAAAAGAATTTAAAGGTTATTTGTTTTATAAAAGGTTCCGTGTTCACATATAAACAATTATGAAACTAGGAATTTAAAGGTTATTTGTTCACATATAAACAATTATGAAACTAGGGAATTTAAAGGTTGTGCATTCACATATAAACAATTATGAAACTAGGGAATTTAAAGGTTGTGCATTCACATATAAACAATTATGAAACTAGGGAATTTAAAGGTTATATGTTCACATATAAACAATTATGAAACTAGGGAATTTAAAGGTTGTGCATTCATATATAAACAATTATGAAACTAGGGAATTTAAAGGTAATATGTTCACATATAAAAAATTATGAAACTATAGGAATTTAAACAATTATTAGGAATTTGTTGTGTTTACATATAAACAATTATGAAACTATGGAATTTAAAGGTTGTGCGTTTACATATAAACAATTTGAAACTATGGAATTTAAAGATTGTTGTCACATATAAACAATTATGAAACTATGGAATTTAAAGGTTGTGTGTTCACATATAAACAATTATGGAAACAATTATGTTTGGGAATTTAAAGGTTGTGTGTTCACATATAAACAATTATGAAACTAGGGAATTTAAAAGGTTGTGTGTTCACATATAAACAATCATGAAACGAGAGAATTTAAATGTTTTGTGTTCACATATAAACAATTATGAAACTATGGAATTTAAATTATTTGTGTGTTCACATATAAACAATTATGAAAACTATGGATTTTAAAAGTTGTGTATTCACATATATAAACAATTATAAAAATGGAATTTAAAAGGGTTATTTGTTCACATATAAACAATTATGAAACTATGGAATTTAAAGGTTGTGTGTTCACATATAAACAAAATATGAATATATGGAATTTAAACTGTGTTAACATATAAACAATTATGAATATAGGGAATTTAAAGGTTGTGTGTTCACATATAAACAATTATGAAACTAGGGAATTTAGTTGTTATGTGTTCATATAAACAATTATGAAACTAGGGAATTAAAAGGTTATTGTCACATATAAACAATTATGAAAATAGGGAATTTAATCGTTCTGTGTTCACATATAAGCAATTATGAAACTATGGAATTTAAAGTTTATTTGTTCACATATAAACAAATATGAATATATGGAATGTAAAGGTTGTTCATTCACATATAAACAATTATGAAACTAGGGAATTGAAAGGTTGTGCATTCACATATAAACAATTATGAAACTAGAGAATTTAAAGGTTATGTGTTCACATATAAACAATTATGAAACTAGGGAATTTAAAGGTTTGTGTTCTCATATAAACATTTATGAAACTAGGGAATTTAAAGGTTCTGTGTTCACATATAAACAATTATGAAAACTAGAGAATTTAAAGGTTATGTGTTCACAATATAAACAATTAAATGTTTGTGTTTATAAACAATTATGGGAATTTAAAGGTTCTGTTTCACATATAAAGCAATTATGTTAGGGAATTTAAAGGTTATGTTCATATAAACAATTATGAAACTAGGGAATTTAAAATGTTATGTGAAAACATATAAACAATTATGAAACTAGAGAATTTAAAGGTTCTAATGTTCACATATAAACAATTATGAAACAGAGAATAAAAGGAGAAGGTTTGTTAAAATATATAAACAATTATGAAAACTACTTGTTTTGTGTTCACATATAAACAATTATGAAACTAGGAATTTAAAGGTTATGTGTTCACATATAAACAATTATGAAACTAGGGAATTTAAAGGTTCTGTGTTCACATATAAACAATTATGAAACTAGGGAATTTAAAGGTTATGTGTTCACATATAAACAATTATGAAACTAGAGAATTTAAAGGTTATGTGTTCACATATAAACAATTATGAAACTAGAGAATTTAAAGGTTCTGTGTTCACATATAAACAATTATGAAACTAGAGAATTTAAAGGTTTATGTGTTCATTTATAAACAATTATGAAACTAGAGAATTTAAAGGTTATGTGTTGGACATATAAACAATTATTAAAAACTAGGGAATTTAAAGGTTATGTGTTCACATATAAACAATTATGAAACTAGAGAATTTAAAGGTTCTGTGTTCACATATAAACAATCATGAAACTAGAGAATTTAAAGGTTATGTGTTCACATATAAACAATTATGAAACTAGAGAATTTAAAGGTTATGTGTTCACATATAAACAATTATGAAACTAGAGAATTTAAAGGTTATGTGTTCACATATAAACAATTATGAAACTAGAGAATTTAAAGGTTCTGTGTTCACATATAAACAATCATGAAACGAGAGAATTTAAAGGTTCTGTGTTTACATATAAAACAATCATGAAACGAGAGAAATTAAAGGTTCTGTGTTCACATAAACAATTATGAAACTAGAGAATTTAAAGGTTCTGTGTTCACATATAAACAATTATGAAACTAGAGAATTTAAAGGTTATGTGTTCACATATAAACAATTATGAAACTAGGAGAATTTAAAGGTCATGTGTTCACATATAAACAATTATGAAACTAGAGAATTTAAAGGTTCTGTGTTCACATATAAACAATCATGAAACGAGAGAATTTAAAGGTTCTGTTCACATATAAACAATCATGAAACTAGAGAATTTAAAGGTTCTGTGTTCACATATAAACAATCATGAAACAGAGAATTTAAAGGTTCTGTGTTCACATATAAACAATTATGAAACTAGAGAATTTAAAGGTTCTGTGTTCACATATAAACAAATCATGAAACTTAAAGAGAATTTAAAGGTTCTGTGTTCACATATAAACAATCATGAAACTAGAGAATTTAAAGGTTCTGTGTTCACATATAAACAATTTGTTACTATATAAAACTAGAGAGAATTTTAAAGGTTCTGTGTTCACATATAAACAATCATGAAACGAGAATTTAAAGGTTATGTGTTCACATATAAACAATTATGAAACTAGAGAATTTAAAGGTTCTGTGTTCACATATAAACAATCATGAAACGAGAGAATTTAAAGGTTATGTGTTCACATATAAACAATCATGAAACTAGGGAATTTAAAGGTTCTGTGTTCACATATAAACAATCATGAAACGAGAGAATTTAAAGGTTATGTGTTCACATATAAACAATTATGAAACTAGAGAATTTAAAGGTTCTGTGTTCACATATAAACAATCATGAAACTAGGGAATTTAAAGGTTCTGTGTTCACATATAAACAATCATGAAACGATGGAATTTAAAGGTTCTGTGTTCACATATAAAACAATTATGAAACTAGAGAATTTAAAGGTTCTGTGTTCACATATAAACAATCATGAAACGAAAGAATTTAAAGGTTCTTGTTCACATATATAAACAATCATGAAACGAGAGAATTATGTGTTCACATATAAACAATTAAAACTAGAGAATTTAAAGGTTCTGTGTTCACATATAAACAATCATGAAACGAGAGAATTTAAAGGTTCTGTGTTCACATAAACAATTATGAAACTAGAGAATTTAAAGGTTCTGTAAAACATAAACAATAAACTAGAGAATTTAAAGGTTGAAACTAAACAAATTTAAATTTCTGTGTTCACATATAAACAATCATGAAACTAGAGAATTTAAAGGTTATGTGTTCATATAAACAATTATGAAACTAGAGAATTTAAAGGTTCTGTGTTCACATATAAACAATTATGAAACTAGAGAATTTAAAGGTTCTGTGTTCACATATAAACAATTATGAAACTAGAGAATTTAAAGGTTCTGTGTTCACATATAAACAATTATGAAACTAGAGAATTTAAAGGTTATGTGTTCACATATAAACAATCATGAAACGAGAGAATTTAAAGGTTCTGTGTTCACATATAAACAATTATGAAACTAGGGAATTTAAAGGTTCTGTGTTCACATATAAACAATTATGAAACTAGAGAATTTAAAGGTTCTGTGTTCACATATAAACAATTATGAAACTAGAGAATTTAAAGGTTATGTGTTCACATATAAACAATTATGAAACTAGAGAATTTAAAGGTTCTGTGTTCACATATAAACAATTATGAAACTAGAGAATTTAAAGGTTCTGTGTTCACATATAAACAATTATGAAACTAGGGAATTTAAAGGTTCTGTGTTCACATATAAACAATTATGAAACTAGAGAATTTAAAGGTTCTGTGTTCACATATAAACAATTATGAAACTAGAGAATTTAAAAGGTTCTGTGTTCACATATAAACAATTATGAAACTAGAGAATTTAAAGGTTCTGTGTTCACATATAAACAATTATGAAACTAGAGAATTTAAAGGTTCTGTGTTCACATATAAACAATTATGAAACTAGAGAATTTAAAGGTTCTGTGTTCACATATAAACAATTATGAAACTAGAGAATTTAAAGGTTCTGTGTTCACATATAAACAATTATGAAACTAGAGAATTTAAAGGTTCTGTGTTCACATATAAACAATTATGAAACTAGAGAATTTAAAGGTTCTGTGTTCACATATAAACAATTATGAAACTAGAGAATTTAAAGGTTCTGTGTTCACATATAAACAATTATGAAACTAGAGAATTTAAAGGTTCTGTGTTCACATATAAACAATTATGAAACGAGAGAATTTAAAGGTTATGTGTTCACATATAAACAATTATGAAACTAGAGAATTTAAAGGTTCTGTGTTCACATATAAACAATTATGAAACTAGAGAATTTAAAGGTTCTGTGTTCACATATAAACAATCATGAAAAGGAATTTAAAGGGTTCTGTGTTCACATATAAACAATTATGAAACTTAAAGGAGAATTTAAAGGTTCTGTGTTCACATATAAACAATTATGAAACTAGAGAATTAAAAGGTTATGTGTTCACATATAAACAATTATGAAACTAGAGAATTTTTCTGTGTTCACATATAAACACAATTATGAAAACTAGAGAAAAAGGTTATGTGTTCACATATAAATTTAAAGGTTCTGTGTTCACATATAAACAATTATGAAACTAGAGAATTTAAAGGTTCTGTGTTCACATATAAACAATTATGAAACTAGAGAATTTAAAGGTTCTGTGTTCACATATAAACAATTATGAAACGAGAAATTAAAGGTTATGTGTTCACATATAAACAATTATGAAACTAGAGAATTTAAAGGTTCTGTGTTCACATATAAACAATTATGAAACTAGAGAATTTAAAGGTTCTGTGTTCACATATAAACAATCATGAAACTAGAGAATTTAAAGGTTCTGTGTTCACATATAAACAATTATGAAACTAGAGAATTTAAAGGTTCTGTGTTCACATATAAACAATTATGAAACTAGAGAATTTAAAGGTTCTGTGTTCACATATAAACAATCATGAAACGAGAGAATTTAAAGGTTCTGTGTTCACATATAAACAATTATGAAACTAGAGAATTTAAAGGTTCTGTGTTCACATATAAACAATCATGAAACTAGAGAATTTAAAGGTTCTGTGTTCACATATAAACAATTATGAAACTAGAGAATTTAAAGGTTCTGTTCATATAAACAATTATGAAACATGTGTTCACATATAAACAATTATGAAACTAGAGAATTTAAAGGTTCTGTGTTCACATATAAACAATCATGAAACTAGAGAATTTAAAGGTTCTGTGTTCACATATAAACAATTATGAAACTAGAGAATTTAAAGGTTCTGTGTTCACATATAAACAATTATGAAACTAGAGAATTTAAAGGTTCTGTGTTCACATATAAACAATTATGAAACTAGAGAATTTAAAGGTTCTGTGTTCACATATAAACAATCATGAAACTAGAGAATTTAAAGGTTCTGTGTTCACATATAAACAATTATGAAACTAGAGAATTTAAAGGTTCTGTGTTCACATATAAACAATTATGAAACGAGAGAATTTAAAGGTTATGTGTTCACATATAAACAATTATGAAACTAGGGAATTTAAAGGTTCTGTGTTCACATATAAACAATCATGAAACGAGAGAATTTAAAGGTTCTGTGTTCACATATAAACAATTATGAAACTAGAGAATTTAAAGGTTCTGTGTTCACATATAAACAATCATGAAACGAGAGAATTTAAAGGTTCTGTGTTCACATATAAACAATTATGAAACTAGAGAATTTAAAGGTTCTGTGTTCACATATAAACAATCATGAAACTAGAGAATTTAAAGGTTCTGTGTTCACATATAAACAATCATGAAACTAGAGAATTTAAAGGTTATGTGTTCACATATAAACAATTATGAAACTAGAGAATTTAAAGGTTCTGTGTTCACATATAAACAATCATGAAACTAGAGAATTTAAAGGTTCTGTGTTCACATATAAACAATTATGAAACTAGAGAATTTAAAGGTTCTGTGTTCACATATAAACAATCATGAAACGAGAGAATTTAAAGGTTCTGTGTTCACATATAAACAATTATGAAACTAGAGAATTTAAAGGTTCTGTGTTCACATATAAACAATCATGAAACGAGAGAATTTAAAGGTTCTGTGTTCACATATAAACAATTATGAAACTAGAGAATTTAAAGGTTCTGTGTTCACATATAAACAATCATGAAACTAGAGAATTTAAAGGTTCTGTGTTCACATATAAACAATTATGAAACTAGAGAATTTAAAGGTTCTGTGTTCACATATAAACAATCATGAAACGAGAGATTTTAAAGGTTCTGTGTTCACATATAAACAATTATGAAACTAGAGAATTTAAAGGTTCTGTGTTCACATATAAACAATCATGAAACTAGAGAATTTAAAGGTTCTGTGTTCACATATAAACAATTATGAAACTAGAGAATTTAAAGGTTCTGTGTTCACATATAAACAATTATGAAACTAGAGAATTTAAAGGTTCTGTGTTCACATATAAACAATCATGAAACGAGAGAATTTAAAGGTTCTGTGTTCACATATAAACAATTATGAAACAGAGAATTTAAAGGTTCTGTGTTCACATAATTTAAAGGTTCTGTGTTCACATATAAACAATCATGAAACGAGAGAATTTAAAGGTTCTGTGTTCACATATAAACAATCATGAAACTAGAGAATTTAAAGGTTCTGTGTTCACATATAAACAATCATGAAACTAGAGAATTTAAAGGTTCTGTGTTCACATATAAACAATTATGAAACTAGAGAATTTAAAGGTTCTGTGTTCACATATAAACAATCATGAAACTAGAGAATTTAAAGGTTCTGTGTTCACATATAAACAATTATGAAACTAGAGAATTTAAAATAAACAATTATGAAAATTGTGAAACGAGAGAATTTAAAGGTTCTGTGTTCACATATAAACAATTATGAAACGAGAGAATTTAAAGGTTCTGTGTTCACATATAAACAATCATGAAACGAGAGAATTTAAAGGTTCTGTGTTCATATAAACAATCATGAAACTAGAGAATTTAAAGGGTTCTGTGTTCATGAAACATATAAACAATTATGAAACTAGAGAATTTAAAGGTTCTGTGTGTTCACATATAAACAATCATGAAACTAGAGAATTTAAAGGTTCTGTGTTCACATATAAACAATTATGAAACTAGAGAATTTTAAAGGTTCTGTGTTCACATATAAACAAATCATGAAAAGAGAATTTAAAGGTTCTGTGTTCACATATAAACAATTATGAAACTAGAGAATTTAAAGGTTCTGTGTTCACATATAAACAATCATGAAACTAGAGAATTTAAAGGTTCTGTGTTCACATATAAACAATCATGTTCACATATAAACTAGAGAATTTAAAGGTTCTGTGTTCACATATAAACAATTATGAAACTAGAGAAATTTAAAAAGGAAACTAGAGAATTTAAAGGTTCATCACATATAAACAATCATGAAACGAGAGAATTTAAAAGGTTCTGTGTTCACATATAAACAATTATGAAACTAGAGAATTTAAAGGTTCTGTGTTCACATATAAACAATCATGAAACGAGAGAATTTAAAGGTTCTGTGTTCACATATAAACAATTATGAAACTAGAGAATTTAAAGGTTCTGTGTTCACATATAAACAATCATGAAACGAGAGAATTTAAAGGTTCTGTGTTCACATATAAACAATTATGAAACTAGAGAATTTAAAGGTTCTGTGTGTTCACATATAAACAATTATGAAACTAGAGAATTTAAAGGTTCTGTGTTACATATAAACAATCATGAAACTAGAGAATTTAAAGGTTCTAAATATAAACAATTATGAAACTAGAGAATTTAAAGGTTCTGTGTTCACATATAAACAATCATAAAACGAGAGAATTTAAAGGTTGTGTTCACATATAAACAATTATGAAACTAGAGAATTTAAAGGTTCTGTGTTCACATATAAACAATCATGAAACTAGAGAATTTAAAGGTTCTGTGTTCACATATAAAACAATTATGAAACTAGAGAATTTAAAGGTTCTGTGTTGTTCATATAAACAATTATGAAACTAGAGAATTTAAAGGTTCTGTGTTCACATATAAACAATTATGAAACTAGAGAATTTAAAGGTTCTGTGTTCACATATAAAACAATCATGAAACGAGAGAATTTTAAAGGTTCTGTGTTCACATATAAACAATCATGAAACGAGAGAATTTAAAGGTTCTGTGTTCACATATAAACAATTATGAAACTAGAGAATTTAAAGGTTCTGTGTTCACATATAAACAATCATGAAACTAGAGAATTTAAAGGTTCTGTGTTCACATATAAACAATTATGAAACTAGAGAATTTAAAGGTTCTGTGTTCACATATAAACAATCATGAAACGAGAGAATTTAAAGGTTCTGTGTTCACATATAAACAATTATGAAACTAGAGAATTTAAAGGTTCTGTGTTCACATATAAACAATCATGAAACTAGAGAATTTAAAGGTTCTGTGTTCACATATAAACAATTATGAAACTAGAGAATTTAAAGGTTCTGTGTTCACATATAAACAATCATGAAACGAGAGAATTTAAAGGTTCTGTGTTCACATATAAACAATTATGAAACTAGAGAATTTCATGAAAAGAGAATTTGTGTTCACATATAAAACATATAAACAATCATGAAACGAGAGAATTTAAAGGTTCTGTGTTCACATATAAACAATTATGAAACTAGAGAATTTAAAGGTTCTGTGGTTCACATATAAACAATCATGAAACTAGAGAATTTAAAGGTTCTGTGTTCACATATAAACAATTATGAAACTAGAGAATTTAAAGGTTCTGTGTTCACATATAAACAATTATGAAACGAGAGAATTTAAAGTTCACATATAAACAATTTGAAAAAGAGTTCTGTGTTCACATATAAACAATTATGAAACGAGAGAATTTAAAGGTTCTGTGTTCATATAAACAATCATGAAACGAGAGAATTTAAAGGTTCTGTGTTCACATATAAACAATTATGAAACGAGAGAATTTAAAGGTTCTGTGTTCACATATAAACAATCATGAAACTAGAGAATTTAAAGGTTGTGTTCACATATAAACAATCATGAAACTAGAGAATTTAAAGGTTCTGTGTTCAATTACAAAAATATAAACAATTATGAAAATCAGAGAATTTAAAGGTTCTGTGTTCACATATAAACAATTATGAAACTAGAGAATTTAAAGGTTCTGTGTTCACATATAAACAATTATGAAACTAGAGAATTTAAAGGTTCTGTGTTCACATATAAACAATTATGAAACTAGAGAATTTAAAGGTTCTGTGTTCACATATAAACAATTATGAAACTAGAGAATTTAAAGGTTATGTGTGTGTTAAACAATTATGAAACTAGAGAAAGGGTATGTGTTCACATATAAACAATCATGAAACGAGAGAATTTAAAGGTTCTGTGTTCACATATAAACAATCATGAAACGAGAGAATTTAAAGGTTATGTGTTCACATATAAACAATTATGAAACTAGAGAATTTAAAGGTTATGTGTTCACATATAAACAATTATGAAACTAGAGAATTTAAAGGTTCTGTGTTCACATATAAACAATCATGAAACGAGAGAATTTAAAGGTTATGTGTTCACATATAAACAATTATGAAACTAGGGAATTTAAAGGTTCTGTGTTCACATATAAACAATTATGAAACTAGAGAATTTAAAGGTTATGTGTTCACATATAAACAATTATGAAACTAGAGAATTTAAAGGTTATGTGTTCACATATAAACAATTATGAAACTAGAGAATTTAAAGGTTCTGTGTTCACATATAAACAATTATGAAAAGAGAATTTAAAGGTTCTGTGTTCACATATAAACAATCAAGAAACGAGAGAATTTAAAGGTTCTGTGTTACATATAAACAATATGGAAACTAGGGAATTTAAAGGTTCTGTGTTCACACATAAACAATTATGAAACTAGGGAATTTAAAGGTTCTGTGTTCACATATAAACAATTATGAAACTAGAGAATTTAAAGGTTCTGTGTTCACATATAAACAATTATGAAACTAGAGAATTTAAAGGTTATGTGTTCACATATAAACAATCATGAAACGAGAGAATTTAAAGGTTCTGTGTTCACATATAAACAATTATGAAACTAAGGAATTTAAATGTTCTGTGTTCACATATAAACAATTATGAAACTAGAGAATTTAAAGGTTCTGTGTTCACATATAAACAATTATGAAACTAGAGAATTTAAAGGTTCTGTGTTCACATATAAACAATCATGAAACTAGAGAATTTAAAGGTTCTGTGTTCACATATAAACAATCATGAAACGAGAGAATTTAAAGGTTCTGTGTTCACATATAAACAATCATGAAACGAGAGAATTTAAAGGTTCTGTGTTCACATATAAACAATTATGAAACTAGAGAATTTAAAGGTTCTGTGTTCACATATAAACAATTATGAAACTAGAGAATTTAAAGGTTCTGTGTTCACATATAAACAATTATGAAACTAGGGAATTTAAAGGTTCTGTGTTCACATATAAACAATTATGAAACTAGAGAATTTAAAGGTTCTGTGTTCACATATAAACAATTATGAAACTAGAGAATTTAAATGTTATGTGTTCACATATAAACAATTATGAAACTAGAGAATTTAAAGGTTCTGTGTGTTCACATATAAACAATTATGAAACGAGAGAATTTAAAGGTTCTGTGTCACATATAAACAATTATGAAACTAGAGAATTTAAAGGTTCGTGTGTTCACATAAACAATCATGAAACTAGGGAATTTAGGGAATTTATGAAAAGAGTTCTGTGTTCACATATAAACAATTATGAAACTAGGGAATTTTAAAGGTTCTGTGTTCACATATAAACAATCATGAAACGAGAGAATTTAAAGGTTATGTGTTCACATATAAACAATTATGAAACGAGAGAATTTAAAGGTTCTGTGTTCATATAAACAATCATGAAACGAGAGAATTTAAAGGTTCTGTGTTCACATATAAACAATTATGAAACTAGAGAATTTAAAGGTTCTGTGTTCACATATATGAAACAATTAGGTTCTGTGAAACTAGGGAATTGAAAAGGTTCTGTGTTCACATATAAACAATTATGAAACTAGAGAATTTAAAGGTTCTGTGTTCACATATAAACAATTATGAAACTAGAGAATTTAAAGGTTCTGTGTTCACATGAAAAAACAATCTGTGAAAACGAGAGACAATTTAAAGGTTATGTGTTCACATATAAACAATTATGAAACGAGAGAATTTAAAGGTTCTGTGTTCACATATAAACAATTATGTGTTCACATATAAAACAATCATGAAGAGAATTTAAAGGTTCTGTGTTCACATATAAACAATTATGAAACTAGAGAATTTAAAGGTTATGTGTTCACATATAAACAATTATGAAACTAGGGAATTTAAAGGTTCTGTGTTCACATATAAACAATCATGAAACGAGAGAATTTAAAGGTTCTGTGTTCACATATAAACAATCATGAAACGAGAGAATTTAAAGGTTATGTGTTCACATATAAACAATTATGAAACTAGAGAATTTAAAGGTTCTGTGTTCACATATAAACAATTATGAAACTAGAGAATTTAAAGGTTCTGTGTTCACATATAAACAATTATGAAACTAGAGAATTTAAAGGTTCTGTGTTCACATATAAACAATTATGAAACGAGAGAATTTAAAGGTTCTGTGTCTACATATAAACAATTATGAAACTGAGAGAATTTAAAGGTTATGTGTTCACATATAAACAATCATGAAACGAGAGAATTTAAAGGTTCTGTGTTCACATATAAACAATTATGAAACGAGAGAATTTAAAGGTTTCTGTGTTCACATATAAACAATCATGAAACGAGAGAATTTAAAGGTTCTGTGTTCACATATAAACAATTATGAAACTAGAGAATTTAAAGGTTCTTGTGTTCACATATAAACAATCATGAAACGAGAGAATTTAAAGGTTCTGTGTTCACATATAAACAATGAAATGAAACTAGGAGAATTTAAAGGTTCTGTGTTCACATATAAACAATTATGAAACTAGAGAATTTAAAGGTTCTGTGTTCACATATAAACAATCATGAAACTAGAGAATTTAAAGGTTCTGTGTTCACATATAAACAATTATGAAACTAGAGAATTTAAAGGTTCTGTGTTCACATAAACAATTATGAAACGAGAAGAATTTAAAGGTTCTGTGTTCATATAAACAATATAAACAATCATGAAACAATCATGAACGAGAGAATTTAAAGGTTCTGTGTTCACATATAAACAATCATGAAACTAGAGAATTTAAAAAGGTTCTGTGTTCACATATAAACAATCATGAAACTAGAGAATTTAAAGGTTCTGTGTTGTGTTCATATAAACAATTATGAAACTAGAGAATTTAAAGGTCTTGTGTTCACATATAAACAATCATGAAACTAGAGAATTTAAAGGTTCTGTGTTCACATATAAACAATTATGAAACGAGAGAATTTAAAGGTTCTGTGTTCACATATAAACAATCATGAAACGAGAGAATTTAAAGGTTCTGTGTTCACATAAAAACAATTATGAAACTACATAAAGAGAATTTAAAGGTTATGTGTTCACATATAAACAATTATGAAACTAGGGAATTTAAAGGTTCTGTGTTCACATATAAACAATTATGAAACTAGAGAATTTAAAGGTTCTGTGTTCACATATAAACAATTATGAAACTAGAGAATTTAAAGGTTCTGTGTTCACATATAAACAATTATGAAACTAGAGAATTTAAAGGTTCTGTGTTCACATATAAACAATCATGAAACGAGAGAATTTAAAGGTTCTGTGTTCACATATAAACAATCATGAAACGAGAGAATTAAAAAGGTTCTGTGTTCACATATAAACAATCATGAACGAGAGAATTTAAAGGTTCTGTGTTCACATATAAACAATTATGAAACTAGAGAATTTAAAGGTTCTGTGTTCACATATAAACAATCATGAAACTAGAGAATTTAAAACTAAACATACAAACAATCATAAAACTAGAGAATTTAAAGGTTCTGTGTTCACATATAAACAATTATCAGAAACTAGAGAATTTTAAAGGTTCTGTGTTCACATATAAACAATCATGAAACTAGAGAATTTAAAGGTTCTGTGTTCACATATAAACAATTATGAAACTAGAGAATTTAAAGGTTCTGTGTTCACATATAAACAATCATGAAACTAGAGAATTTAAAGGTTCTGTGTTCACATATAAACAATTATGAAACGAGAGAATTTAAAGGTTGTGTGTTCACATATAAACAATAAACAATTATGAAAACATATAATTTAAAGAGAAAATTTGTGTTTCACATATAAACAATCATGAAACTAGAGAATTTAAAGGTTCTGTGTCTGCCACATATAAACAATTATGAAACTAGAGAATTTAAAGGTTCTGTGTTCACATATAAAACAATTATGAAACGAGAATTTAAAGGTTCTGTGTTCACATATAAACAACCATGAAACTAGAGAATTTAAAGGTTCTGTGTTCACATATAAACAATCATGAAACTAGAGAATTTAAAGGTTCTGTGTACATATAAACAATTATGAAACTAGAGAATTTAAAGGTTCTGTGTTCACATATAAACAATTATGAAAAACTAGAGAATTTAAAGGTTCTATGTGTTCACATATAAACAATTATGAAATGAGAATTTAAAGGTTCTGTGTTCACATATAAACAATCATGAAACTAGAGAATTTAAAGGTTCTGTGTTCACATATAAACAATTATGAAACGAGAGAATTTAAAGGTTCTGTGTTCACATATAAACAATCATGAAACGAGGGAATTTAAAGGTTCTGTGTTCACATATAAACAATCATGAAACGAGAGAATTTAAAGGTTCTGTGTTCACATATAAACAATTATGAAACTAGAGAATTTAAAGGTTCTGTGTTCACATATAAACAATCATGAAAACTAGAGAATTTAAAGGTTCTGTGTTCACATAAACAATCATGAAACTAGAGAATTTAAAGGTTCTGTGTTCACATATAAACAATTTGAAACTAGAGAATTTAAAGGTTATGTGTTCACATAAAACAATTATGAAACTAGAGAATTTAAAGGTTATGTGTTCACATATAAACAATGGGGAATGGAAACGAGAGAATTTAAAGGTTATGTTGTTCACATATAAACAATCATGAAACTAGAGAATTTAAAGGTTCTGTGTTCACATATAAACAATCATGAAACTAGAGAATTTAAAGGTTCTGTGTTCACATATAAACAATCATGAAACTAGAGAATTTAAAGGTTATGTGTTCACATATAAACAATCATGAAATGAAACTAGAGAATTTAAAAGGTTCTGTGTTCACATATAAACAATCATGAAACGAGAGAATTTAAAGGTTATGTGTTCACATATAAACAATTATGAAACTAGAGAATTTAAAGGTTCTGTGTTCACATATAAACAATTATGAAACTAGAGAATTTAAAGGTTCTGTGTTCATATATAAACAATTATGAAAACTAGAGAATTTAAAGGTTCTGTGTTCACATATAAACAATTATGAAACTAGAGAATTTAAGGTTATGTGTTCACATATAAACAATTATGAAAACTAGAGAATTTAAAAGGTTCTGTGTTCACATATAAACAATTATGAAAACTAGAGAATTTAAAGGTTATGTGTTACATATAAACAATTATGAAACTAGAGAATTTAAAGGTTCTGTGTACATATAAACAATTATGAAACTAGAGAATTTAAAGGTTATGTGTTCACATATAAACAATCATGAAAACTAGAGAATTTAAAGGTATCCAGTTCACATATAAACAATCATGAAACGAGAGAATTTAAAGGTTCTGTGTTCATATAAACAATCATGAAACTAGGGAATTTAGAAAGGTTATGTGTTCACATATAAACAATTATGAAACTAGGGAATTTAAAGGTTCTGTGTTCATATAAACAATTATGAAACTAGAGAATTTAAAGGTTATGTGTTCACATATAAAACAATTATGAAACTAGAGAATTTAAAGGTTATGTTCACCATAAACAATTATGAAACTAGAGAATTTAAAGGTTCTGTGTTCACACATACATATAAACAATCGTTTGTGAAAACGAGAGAATTTAAGGTTCTGTGTTCACATATAAACAATCATGAAACGAGAGAGAATTTAAAGGTTATGTGTTCACATATAAACAATTATGAAACTAGAGAATTTAAAGGTTTTGTGTTCACATAAACAATTTGAAACTAGGAATTTTAAAGGTTCTGTGTTCACATATAAACAATTATGAAACTAGAAAATTTAAAGGTTCTGTGTTCACATATAAACAATTATGAAACTAGAGAATTTAAAGGTTCTGTGTTCACATATAAACAATTATGAAACTAGAGAATTTAAAGGTTCTGTGTTACATATAAACAATTATGAAACTAGAGAATTTAAAGGTTCTGTGTTCACATAAACAATTATGAAACTAGAGAATTTAAAGGTTATGTGTCAAGTATAAAAACAATTATGAAACTAGAGAATTTAAAGGTTCTGTGTTCACATATAAACAATTATGAAACTGAGGGAATTTAAAGGTGTGTGTCTACATATAAACAATTATGAAACGAGAGAATTTAAAGGTTTTGTGTCTACATATGAACAATTAGGAAACTAGGGAATTTAAAGGTTCTGTTCATATAAACAATTATGAAAACGAGAGAGAATTTAAAGGTTCTGTGTTCACATAAACAATCATGAAACTAGAGAATTTAAAGGTTATGTGTTCACATATAAACAATCATGAAACTAGAGAATTTAAAGGTTCTGTGTTACATATAAACAATTATGAAACGGGAATTTAAAGGTTATGTGTTCACATAAACAATCAAGTGAAACGAGAGAATTTAAAGGTTCTGTGTGTGCATATAAACAATTATGAAACTAGAGAATTTAAAGGTTCTGTGTTCATACATATAAACAATTATGAAACTAGAGAATTTAAAGGTTGGTGTGTCTACATATAAACAATTATGAAACTAGAGAATTTAAAGTTATGTTCATTACAAACAATTATGAAACTAGAGAATTTAAAGGTTATGTGTTCATATAAACAATTATGAAAAACGAGAGAATTTAAAGGTTATGTGTTCACATATAAACAATCATGAAACTAGGGAATTTGGGAAGGTTCTGTGTTCATATAAACAATTTAAATGAGAATTTAGGGGTTATGTGTTCACATATAAACAATTATGAAACTAGAGAATTTAAAGGTTATGTGTCTACATATAAAACAACAATTATGAACTAGAGAATTTAAAGGTTCTGTGTTCACATATAAACAATCATGAAACGAGAGAATTTAAAGGTTATGTGTCTACATAAAACAATTATGAAACTAGGGAATTTAAAGGTCTTGTGTCTACATATAAACAATTATGAAACTAGAGAATTTAAAAGGTTATGTGTTCACATAAACAATTATGAAACTAGAGAATTTAGAAGGTTATGTGTCTACATATAAACAATTAAGAAACTAGGAATTTAAAGGTTCTGTGTTCTCACATATAAACAATCATGAAATGAGATCTTAAAATTCTGTGTTCACATATAAACAATCATGAAACGAGAGAATTTAAAGGTTGTGTCTACATATAAACAATTATAAAACTAGAGAATTTAAAGGTTCTGTGTTCACATATAAAACAATTATGAAACTAGGGAATTTAAAGGTTCTGTGTTCACATATAAAACAATTATGAAACTAGGAATTTAAAAGGTTCTGTGAGAATTAGAGAATTTAAAGGTTCTGTGTTCACATAAACAATTATGAAACTAGAGAATTTAAAGGTTATGTGTTACATATAAACAATCATGAAAACAAATTAAAAGGTTCCTGTGTTCACATATAAACAATTAGAAAACTAGAATTAAAGGGTATGTGTTCACATATAAACAATTATGAAATGAGGAATTTAAAGGTTCTGTTGTGTCTACATATAAATTATGAAAGAGAATTTAAATGTTCACATAAAAATTATGAAACTATAGAGAATTTAAAGGTTCTGTGTTCACATATAAACAATTATGAAACGAGAGAATTTAAAGGTTCTGTGTCTACATATAAAAACAATTATGAAACGAGAATTTAAAGGTTCTGTGTTCATATAAACAATCATGAAACAATTTAAAGGTTCAATTACATATAAACTATGAAACGAGAGAATTTAAAGGTTTGTGTTCACATATAAACAATTATGAAACCAGAGAATTTAAAGGTTCTGTGTTCACATATAAACAATCATGAAACTAGAGAATTTAAAGGTTCTGTGTTGCCTATATAAACAATCATGAAACTAGAGAATTTAAAGGTTCTGTGTTCACATATAAACAATTAAGAAACAATTATGTTCACATAAACAATTATGAAACTAGAGAATTTAAAGGTTATGTGTCTACATATAAACAATTATGAAACGAGAGAATTTAAAGGTTCTGTGTTCACATATAAACAATCATGAAACGAGAGAATTTAAAGGTTCTGTGTTCACAATCATGAAACGAGAGAATTTAAAGGTTATGAAACTAAACTAGAAATTTAAAAAGGTTATGTGTTCACATAAAACAATTATAAACTAGAGAATTTAAAGGTTCTGTGTTCACATATAAACAATCATGAAACGAGAGAATTTAAAAGGTTCTGTGTTCACATATAAAACAATTATGAAACTAGGAAATTTAAAGGTTATGTATTCACATATAAACAATTATGAAACTAGAGAATTTAAAGGTTCTGTGTTCACATATAAACAATCATGAAACGAGAGAATTTAAAGGTTGGTGTGTTCACATATAAACAATTATGAAACTAGAGAATTTAAAGGTTGGTGTGTTCCACAATTATGAAACAATAGAGAATTTAAAGGTTCTGTGTTCACATATAAACAATTATGAAACTAGAAAATTTAAAGGTTCTGTGTTCACATAAACAATTATGAAACTAGAGAATTTAAAGGTTATGTGTTCACACATAAACAATATGAAAACTAGAGAATTTAAGGTTCTGTGTATATAAACAATTATGAAACTAGAGAATTTAAAGGTTGGTGTGTCACATATAAACAATTATGAAACGAGAGAATTTAAAGGTTCTGTGTTCACATATAAACAATCATGAAACGAGAGAATTTAAAGGTTCTGTGTTCACATAAACAATCAAGGCGAAACGAAACTAGAGAATTTAAAAGGTTATGTGTTCACATATAAACAATTATGAAACTAGGAGAATTTAAAGGTTCTGTGTTAAACAATTATGGAAACTAGGGGAATTTAAAGGTTTATGTGTTCACATATAAAACAATTATGAAACTAGGGAATTTAAAGGTTCTGTGTTATATAAAAATCAGAGAATGGAAACGTGTCTACATACCAAGGAAACTAGAGAATTTAAAGGTTCTGTGTTCACATATAAAACAATAAGAAATCAGAATTAAAATGTCTGAAATCATATGAAAATACTATGAAACTAGAATTTAATGTTGTGTCTACAAATTACTATAAAACACACTAAAGTGTTCTAAATTATGAAACTAGGGAATTTAAAGGTTCAACATGTTCACATATAAACAATTATGAAACGAGAGAATTTAAAGGTTCTGTGTCTACATATAAACAATTATGAAACTAGAGAATTTAAAGGTCTGTGTTCACATATAAACAATTATGAAACTAGGGGAATTTAAAGGTTCTGTGTTCACATATTATAAACAATTATTGAAACGAGAGAATTTAAAGGTTCTGTGTTCACATATAAACAATCATGAAAACAAGGGAATTTAAAGGTTCTGTGTTCACATATAAACAATTCATGAAACTAGAGAATTTAAAGGTTCTGTGTTCACATATAAACAATTATGAAACTAGAGAATTTAAAGGTTCTGTGTTCACATATAAACAATCATGAAACTAGGGAATTTAAAGGTTCTGTGTTCACATATAAACAATTATGAAACTAGAATTTAAAGGTTCTGTGTTCACATATAAACAATTATGAAATCTAGAGAATTTAAAGGTTCTGTGTCACATATAAACAATCAAGAAACTAGGGAATTTAAAAGGTTTATGTTCACATGAACAATCATGAAACTAGAGAATTTAAAGGTTCTGTGTTCACATATAAGCAATTATGAAACTAGGAGAATTTAAAGGTTATGTGTTCACATATAAACAATCATGAAACGAGAGAATTTAAAGGTTCTGTGTTCACATATAAGCAATTATGAAACTAGAATTTAAAGGTTCTGTGTTCATATATAAACAATTATGAAAACTAGAGAATTTTAAAGGTTCTGTGTTCACTATAAACAATTATGAAAACGAGAGAATTTAAGGTTATGTGTTTCACATATAAAAATTATGAAACTAGAGAATTTAAAGTTCTGTGTTCACATATAAACAATTATGAAACTAGAGAATTTAAAGGTTCTGCTGTTGTATAAACAATCATGAAACATTTAAGTTCTGTGTTCACATATAAACAATATGAAACTAGGGAATTTAGGGGTTCTGTGTTCACATATAAACAATTATGAAACGAGAGAATTTAAAGGTTCTGTGTTCACATATAAACAATTATGAAAACTAGAGAATTTAAAGGTTATGTGTTCACATATAAACAATCATGAAACGAGAGAAATTTAAAGGTTCTGTGTTCATATAAAACAATCATGAAACTAGGGAATTTAAAAGGTTCTGTGTTCACATAAAAACAATCATGAAACTAGGGAATTTAAAAGGTTCTGTGTTCACATATAAACAATTATGAAACTAGAGAATTTAAGGTTCTGTGTTCACATATAAACAATCATGAAACCAGAGAATTTAAAGGTTCTGTGTTCACATATAAACAATTATGAAACTAGAGAATTTAAAGGTTCTGTGTTCACATATAAACAATCATGAAACGAGAGAATTTAAAGGTCTTGTGTTCATATAAACATATGAAATTAGAAATTTCAATTATGTGAAACATATAGAGAATTTAAAGGTTCTGTGTTCACATATAAACAATTATGAAACTAGAGAATTTAAAGGTTATGTGTTCACATATAAACAATTATGAAACTAGAGAATTTAAAGGATCTGTGTTCACATATAAACAATTATGAAACTAGAGAATTTAAAGGTTCTGTGTTCACATATAAACAATCATGAAAACTAGAGAATTTAAAGTTATCCAGTTCACATATAAACAATTATGAAACTAGAGAATTTAAAAGGATTTCTGTGTTCACATATAAACAATTATGAAACTAGAGAATTTAAAGGTTCTGTGTTCACATATAAACAATTATGAAAACTAGGGGATTTAAAAGGTTATGTGTTCACATATAAACAATTATGAAACTAGAGAATTTAAAGGTTATGTTTCACATATAAACAATTATGAAACTAGAGAATTTAAAGGTTCTGTGTTCACATATAAACAATTATGAAACGAGAGAATTTAAAGGTTATGTGTTCACGCTACATAAACAATTATGAAACTAGGAATTTAAAAGTTCTGTGTTCACATATAAACAATCATGAAATGAGAGAATTTAAAGGTTCTATGTTCACATATAAACAATCATGAAAACGAGAGAATTTAAAGGTTATGTATTTCACATATAAACAATTATGAAACCAGAAAATTTAAGCGTTCTGTGTTCACATATAAACAATCGAAACTAGGGAATTTAAAGGTTATGTGTTCACATATAAACAATTATGAAACTAGGGGAAATTTAAAAGGTTCTGTGTTGTTATTACAAACAATTATGAAACTAGAGAATTTAAAGGTTATGTATTTCACATATAAACAATTATGAAAACTAGAATTTAAAGGTTGTATGTGTTCACATATAAAACAATCATGAAACGAGAGAATTTAAAGGTTCTGTGTTCACATATAAACAATCATGGAACTAGAGAATTTAAAGGTTCTAGGTTCACATATAAACAATCATGAAACTAGGGAATTTAAAGGTTATGTTCACATATAAACAATTATGAAACTAGGAGATTTAAAGGTTCTGTGTTCACATATAAACAACCATGAAACTAGAGAATTTAAAGGTTATGTGTTCACATATAAACAATTATGAAACTAGAGAATTTAAAGGTTATGTGTTCACATATAAACAATTATGAAACGAGAGAATTTAAAGGTTATGTGTTCACATATAAACAATCATGAAACTAGGGAATTTAAAGGTTCTGTGTTCACATATAAACAATCATGAAACAGAGAATTTAAAGGTTATGTGTATAAACAATCATGAGGCAAAATTTAAAAGGAAATTTAAAGGTTCTGTGTTCACATACAAAACAATTATGAAACTAGAGAATTTAAAGTTTCTCTGTTCACATATAAACAATCATGAAACAGAGAATTTAAAGGTTCTGTGTTCACATATAAACAATTATGAAACTAGAGAATTTAAAGGTTCTGTGTTCACATATAAACAATCATGAATGAGAAATTTAAAGGTTCTGTGTTCACATATAAAACAATTAAGGAAACTAGAGAATTTAAAGGTTCTGTGTTCACATATAAAACAATTGAAAACGAGAGAATTTAAAGGTTATGTGTTCACATATAAACAATTGAAACTAGAGAATTTAAAGGTTCTATTTCACATATAAACAATTATGAAACTAGAATTTAAAGGTTATGTGTTTCTACATATAAACAATCATGAAACTAGAGAATTTAAAGGTTCTGTGTTCACATATAAACAATCATGAAACTAGAATTTAAAGGTTCTGTGTTCATATAAACACATAAAACAAAAATTATGAAACTAGAGAATTTAAAGGTTATGTGTTCACATATAAACAATCATGAAACTAGAGAATTTAAAGGTTTCTGTGTTTACAAACAATTATGAAACTAGAGAATTTAAAGGTTCTGTGTTCACATAAAGCAATCATGAAACGAGAGAATTAAAAGGTTCTGTGTTCACATATAAACAATTATGAAAACTAGAGAATTTAAAGGTTGTAGTTCACATATAAACAATCATGAAACTAGAATTTAAAGGTTGTGTGTTCACATAGACAATTAAACAATTTTATGAAAACAATTAGAGAATTTAAAGGTTATGTGTTCACATAAAACAATTATAAAACAGAGAGAATTTAAAAACATATAATAATCCCAGAGAATTTAAAGGTTCTGTGTTCACATATATAAACAATTATGAAAACTAGAGAATTTAAAGGTTCTGTGTTCACATATAAACAATTATGAAACGAGAGAATTAAGCGGTTATGTGTTCACATATAAACAATTATGAAAACTAGAGAATTTAAAGGTTCTGTGTTCACATATAAACAATCATGAAACGAGAGAATTTAAAGGTTATGTGTTTCACATATAAAACAATTCACAGAAACTAGAGAATTTAAAGGTTATGTGTTCACATATAAACAATTATGAAACTAGAAATTTAAAGTTATGTGTTCATATAAACAATTGAAACTAGAGAATTTAAAGGTTCTGTTCACATATAAACAATTATGAAAACTAGAGAATTTAAAGGTTGTGCACATATAAACAATCATGAAACGAGAGAATTTAAAGGTTCTGTGTTCACATATAAACAATTATGAAAAACATATAAACAATTATGAAACTAGAAATTTAAAGGTTCTGTGTTCACATATAAACAATCATGAAAACGAGAGAATTTAAAGGTTCTGTTCACATATAAACAATTATGAAACTAGAGAATTTAAAGGTTCTGTATTCACATATAAACAATTATGAAACTAGAGAATTTAAAGGTTCTGTGTTCACATATAAACAATTAGAAACTAGAGAATTTAAAGGTTCTGTGTTCACATATATAACAAATCATGAAACGAGAGAATTTAAAGGTTATGTGTTACATATTATGAAACAATTATGAAACTAAACAATTATCTAGAATTTCTGTGTTCATATAAACAATCATGAAACGAGAGAATTTAAAAGGTTCTGTGTTCACATATAAACAATTATGAAACTAGAGAATTTAAAGGTTCTGTGTTCATATAAAACAATCATGAAAACTAGAGAATTTAAAGGTTATGTGTTTCACATATAAACAATTATTATGAAACTAGAGAATTTAAAAAGTTTGTACCACATATAAACAATTATGAAACTAGAGAATTTAAAGGTTCTTCCAACTGTTCACATATAAACAATCATGAAACGAGAGAATTTAAAGGTTCTGTATTTACATATAAACAATCATGAAACGAGAGAATTTAAAGGTTCTGTTCACATATAAACAATCATGAAACTAGGGAATTTAAGGTTCTGTGTTCACATAAACAATCCTTAAAACTAGAGATTTAAAGGTTATGTATTGTACATAAAACAATTATAAAACTAGAGAATTTAAAGGTTCTGTGTTCACATATAAACAATTATGAAAAACTAGAGAATTTAAAGGTTATGTATTCACATATAAACAATTATGAAACTAGAGAATTTAAAGGTTCTGTGTTCACATATAAAACAATCATATAAACAATCGAGAGAATTTAAAGTTCTGTGTTTCACATATAAACAATTATGAAAAACTAGAGAATTTAAAGGTTCTGTGTTCACATATAAAACAATCATGAAACGAGAGAATTTAAAAGGTTCTGTGTTCACATATAAACAATCATGAAACAAAATTTAAAAGGTTATGTGTTTACATATAAACAATCATGAAAACTAGAGATTTAAAGGTTCCATGTTCACATATAAACAATTATGAAACTAGAGAATTTAAAGGTTCTGTGTTGAAACATAGAAATTTGCCACCATATAAACGAGAGAATTTAAAGGTTCTGTGTTCACATATAAACAATTATGAAACTAAATTTAATTCTGAAACATATAAGAATTATAACTAGAATTTAAAGTTGTGTTCACATATAAACAATCATGAAAAAAACGAGAGAATTTAAAGGTTCTGTTTCACATATAAACAATTATGAAACTAGAGAATTTAAAGGTTCTGTGTTCACACATAAACAATCATGAAAACGAGAGAATTTAAAGGTTATGTGTTCACATATAAACAATTATGAAACTAGAAATTTAAAGGTTATGTGTTCACATATAAACAATTATGAAACTAGAGAATTTAAAGGTTCTGTGTTCACATATAAACAATTATGAAACTAGAGAATTTAAAGGTTCTGTGTTCACATATAAACAATTAAGGGAAGCTAGAGAATTTAAAGGTTCTGTGTTCACACTATAAACAATCATGAAACTAGGAGAATTTAAAGGTTCTGTGTTCACATAAACAATTATGAAACTAGAGAATTAAAGGTTCTGTGTTCACATATAAACAATTATGAAACGAGAGAATTTAAAGGTTCTGTGTTCACATATAAACAATTATGAAACTAGGAATTTAAAGGTTCTGTGCACATACATAAACAATCATGAAAAACAAGAGAATTTAAAGGTTCTGTGTTTCACATATAAACAATTATGAAACTAGAGAATTTAAAGTTATGTATTTCACATATAAACAATCATGAAAAAAAAAAAAAACTAGAGAATTTAAAGGTTCTGTGTTCACATATAAACAATTTATGAAACTAGAGAATTTAAAGGTTCTGTGTTCATATAAACAATTATGAAACTAGAATTTAAAGGTTCTGTGTTCACATATAAACAATTATGAAACTAGAACTTTTAAAGGTTATGTGTTCACATATAACCAATTATGAAACTAGGAGAATTTAAAGGTTCTGTGTTCACATATAAACAATTATGAAACTAGAGAATTTAAAGGTTATGTGTTCACATATAAACAATTGAAACGAGAGAATTTAAAGTTCTGTGTTCACATATAAACAATTATGAAACTAGAGATTTTAAAGGTTTGGTTACATATAAACAATTATAAATCTAGAAACGAAACGTTACATAAACAATTTGAAAAGGTTTAAGTTCACATATAAACAATTATGAAACTAGAGAATTTAGCGTTCTGTGTTCACATATAAACAATCATGAAACTAGAGAATTTAAAGGTTCTGTATGTTCATATGATAAACAATTATGAAACTAGAATTTAAAGGGAGAATATAAACAATTATGGAATTTCTTGTGTCTGTGTTCATAAACAATTATGAAACTAGAGAATTTAAAGGTTCTGTGTTCACCATATAAACAATCATGAAACTAGAGAATTTAAAGGTTCTGTGTTCAAATTTAAAACAATTCATGAAACGAAACTAGAATTTAAAGGTTATGTGTTCACATATAAACAATTATGAAACTAGAAATTTAAAAGTTATGTGAAACGAGAGAATTTAAAGGTTATGTTCACATATATAAACAAAACTATGAAATTTAGAGAATTTTGTATGAAACTAGAAATTTCTGTGTTCACATATAAACAATTATGAAACTAGAGAATTTAAAGGTTCTGTGTATAAACAATTATAAACAATCACCATGAAAACTAGAATTTAAAGAATTAAACAATTTATATGAAATTTGTTGTATTCATATAAACAATTATGAAACTAGAAATTTAAATGAATTCTAAAGGTTATGTGTAACAACATGAAACAATTTTAAATGAAAACTAGAGAATTTAAAAAGGTTATGTGTTCACATATAAACAATTATGAAACGAGAGAATTAAAACTAAAGGTTATGTGTTCACATATTTATAAACAATGTGTTCATATAAGAAAACTAGGGAATTTAAAGGTTCTGTGTTCACATATAAACAATCATGAAACGAGAGAATTTAAAGGTTCTGTATTTCACATATAAACAATTTAAAGGTTCTGTACATAAACAATTATGAAACTAGAGAATTTAAAGGTTATGTGTTCACATATAAACAATTATGTGAAACGATTAGAGAATTTAAAGGTTCTGTGTTCACATATAAAAACAATTGTGAAACTAGAGAATTTAAAGGTTCTGTGTTCATATAAACAATTATGAAAACTAGGGAATTTAAAGGTTATGTTTCTACATTATGAAAAAGAATTTAAAGTTGAACATATAAGAGAATTTAAAGGTTATGTGTCTACATATAAACAATTTATGAAACTGAGAATTTAAAGGTTATGTGTTCACATATAAACAATTATGAAACTAAAGAGAATTTAAAAGGTTATGTGTTCACATATAAACAATTATGAAAAGGAATTAAAGTTCTGTATTCACATATAAGCAATTTGAAAAGGTTAATGTTGTGTGTTCACATATAAACAATTATGAAACTAGGGAATTTAAAGGGGGTTCTGTGTTCACATATAAACAATTATGAACAAAAACGAGAGCATTCAATTAAACAATATGAAAGGTTAGGTTGTGTTCACATAAAAACAATTATGAAACTAGAGAATTTAAAGGTTCTGTGTTCACATATAAACAATTATGAAAACTGAGTAATTTAAAGGTTGTGTTCACGCATAAGCAATTATGAAAAAACAATCTGTGTTCACATATAAACAAGAGAATTTAAAGGTTATGTGTTCACATATAAACAATTATGAACTAGAGAATTTAAAGGTTCTGTGTTCCATTAAACAATTATGAAACTAGAGATTTAAAAGGTTTCTGTGTTCACATATAAACAATTATGAAACGAGAAATTTTAAGCAAGCTATGTGTTCACATAAGCAACATATGAAACAATTCATTGTAAACTAGGAATTTAAAGGTTCTGTGTTCACATATAAACAATTATGAAACGAGAGAATTTAAAGGTTATGTATTCCACATAAAACAATTATGAAACTAGAGAATTTAAAGGTTATGTGTTCACATATAAACAATTATGAAACTAGAGAATTTAAAGGTTTGTCGTTCATATAAAACAATTATGAAAACTAGAGAATTTAAAGGTTCTGTGTCACGCCATAAACAATTATGAAATTTAAAGGAATTAAAAGGAAAATTTTGTGTGTTCACATATAAACAATTATGAAACTAGAGAATTTAAAGGTTCTGTGTTCACATATAAACAATTATGAAACTAGAGAATTTAAAGGTTGTGCGTTCACATATAAACAATTATGAAAACTAGGGAATTTAAAGGTTCTGTGTTCATATAAACAATCATGAAACTAGAGAATTTTAAAGGTTATGTTCACATATAAACAATCATGAAACGAGAGAATTTAAATGTTTTATGTGTTCACATATAAACAATTATGAAACTAGGGAATTTAAAGGTATATGTGTTCACATACATGAACAATCATGAAACTAGGGAATTTAAAGGTTATGGTGTTCACATATAAAACAATTATGAAACTAAGAATTTAAAAGATTATGTGTTCACATATAA
Organism: Acanthosepion pharaonis; assembly: GCA_903632075.3. NCBI lineage: Eukaryota > Metazoa > Mollusca > Cephalopoda > Sepiida > Sepiidae > Acanthosepion > Acanthosepion pharaonis. Next base: position 3,005,875 of record CAHIKZ030003431.1, read on the forward strand.
ACAATTTAAAAGAAACTGTTCATAAACAATTATGAAACTAGAATTTAAATCATGAAAAACGAGAGAATTTAAAGGTTAAATGTATGTTCACATATAAACAATTATGAAACTAGGGAATTTAATGTTTATATGTTCACATATAAAAACAATTATGAAACTAGAAACTAGAATTTAAAGGTTCTGTGTTCACATATAAACAATTATGAAACTAGGAGAATTTAAAGGTTATGTGTCTACATGGCATTATGAAACAATCATGAAACATATAGAATTTAAAGAAAATTTAAATGTGTTCACATATAAACAATTAAGAAACGAGAATTTAAAGGTTCTGTGTTCACATATAAACAATTATAAAACGAGAGAATTTAAATGTTATGTGTTCACATATAAACAATTATGAAACTAGAGAATTTAAAAGGTTCTGTGTTCACATATAAAACAATTATAAAAACTAGGAATTTAAAGTTGTATGTTACATAAACAATTATGAAACTAGAATTTAAAGGTTCTGTATTTCACATAAACAATTATAGAAAACAATTTAAATGAAACATATAGAGAATTTAAAGGTTATGTATTTCACATATAAACAATTATGAAACTAGAGAATTTAAAGGTATAAACATTTATGAAACTAGAAATTTGTTCACATATAAACAATTATGAAACTAGAGAATTTAAAGGACCTGTGTTCACATATAAACAATTATGAAACTAGAGAATTTAAAGGTTCTATGTGTTCACATATAAACAATTATGAAACTAGAGAATTTAAAAGGTTCTGTGTTCACATATAAACAATTAGAAAACTAGGGAATTTAAAGGTTATGTGTTCACATATAAACAATCATGAAACGAGAGAATTTAAAGGTTCTATGTTCACATATAAACATTTATAAAAAAATTAGGTTGTAAAATATAGGGAATTTAAAAAGGAATTTAAATGTTGTTCACATATAAGCAATTCATGAAACGAGAGAATGCAAATAACTTCGTTCACATATAAACAATCATGAAAACGAGAGAATTTTGAGAAGGCGTGTTCACATATAAACAATTAGGAAACTAGAGATTTAAAGGTTCTGTGTTCACATATAAACAATTATGAAACTAGGGAATTTAAAGTTATTGTGTTCACACATAAAACAATTAAGGAAACTAGGGAATTTAAAGGTTCTGTTCACATATAAACAATTATAAAACAGAGAATTTAAAGGTTCTGTGTTCACACATAAACAATTATGAAACTAGAGAATTTAAAGGCTATGTGTTCATACATAAACAATCATGAAACGAGAGAATAAAGGTTATGTTCACATATAAACACCAGAAACTAGAGAATTTAGCGTTCTGTGTTCACATATAAACAATCATGAAATTGTAGAATTTAAAGGTTCCAGTTCACATATAAACAATCAAGAAACTAGAGAATTTAAATATGTGTCTGCTATTACAAACAATCATGAAAAACTAGAGAATTTAAAGGCCCTTGTACCACATATAAACAATTATGAAACTAGAGACTTAAAGGTTCTGTGTCTTATTACAAACAATCATGAAACTAGAGAATTTAAAGGTTCCGTGTTCACATATAAACAATTATGAAACCAGGGAATTTAAAGGTTCTGTGTTCACATAAAAACAATTATGAAACTAGAGAATTTAAAGGTTATGTGTTCACATATAAACAATTATGAAACGAGAGAATTTAAAGGTTATGTGTCTACATATAAACAATTATGAAACGAGAGAATTTAAAGGTTCTGTGTTCACATATAAACAATTCGAAACTAGGGGAATTTAAAGGTTCTGTGTTCACATATAAACAATTATGAAAACTAGAGAATTTAAAGGTTCCGTGTTCACAAAACAATCATGAAAACTAGGGAATTTAAAGGTTCTGTGTTCACATATAAACAATCATGAAACTAGAGAATTTAAAGGTTATGTGTTCACATATAAAACAATTAGAAACTAGAGAATTTAAAGGTTTGTCATATAAACAATTATGAAAGGAGAATTTAAAGGTTCTGTGTTCACATATAAACAATTATGAAACTAGAGAATTTAAAGGTTCTGTGTTCAAGAAACTAGGGAATATAAACAATTCATGAAACTAGGAATTTAAAGGTTGTGTGTTCACATATAAACAATTATGAAACTATGAGAATTTAAAGGTTGTGTGTTCACATATAAACAATCATGAAACGAGAGAATTTAAGGTTGTGTGTGTTCACATAAACAATTATGAAACTAGAGAATTTAAAGGTTCTGTGTTCACATATAAACAATTATGAAAACCAGAGAATTTAAAAGGTTATATGTTCACATAAACAATTATGAAAACTAAGAATTTAAAGGTTCTGTGTTCACATATAAACAATTATGAAACTAGAGAATTTAAAGGTTCTGTGTTCACATATAAACAATTATGAAACTAGAGAATTTAAATGTTGTGTGTTCATATAAACAATTATGAAACAATCACATATAAACAATTATGAAACTATGGAATTTAAAAGGTTGTGTGTTCACATATAAACAATTATGAAAACTAGAGAATTTAAAGGTTCTGTGTTCACATATAAACAATTATGAAACTAGGAATTTAAAGGTTATGTGTCACATATAAACAATTATGAAACTAGGGAATTTAAAGGTTCTGTGTTCACATAAAAACAATTCATGAAACTAGGGAAATTAAAGGTTCTGTGTTCACATATAAACAATTATGAAACTAGAGAATTTAAAGGTTAGAATAAACAATTGCGAAATGTTTAGCGTTGTGTTCACATATAAACAATTATGAAACTATAGAATTTAGGGTTCTGTGTTCACATATAAACAATCATGAAACGAGAGAATTTAAATTTGTGTTCACATATGTTTGTAGACATATAAACATAAATATATGAAACTAGAGAATTTAAAGGTTATGTGTTCACATATAAACAAATGAAACTAGAGAATTTATAGGATCTGTGAATTTAAACAATTTGAAACTGTGTTCACATATAAACAATTATGAATATAGAGAATTTAAAGGTTGTACATTCACATATAAACAATTATGAAACTAGAGAATTTCAAGGTTCTGTGTTCACATATAAACAATTATGAAACTAAAGGGAATTTAAAGGTTTGTGTTCACATATGAACAATTATGAAAACTAGGGAAATTTTCTGTGTTCACATATAAGCAATTATGAACTAGAGAATTTAAAAAAGGTTATTTGTTCACATATAAACAATTATGAAACTGGAGAATTTAAAGGTTGTGTGTTCACATATAAACAATTATGAAACGAGAGAATTGAAAGGTATGTGCATTCACATATAAACAATTATGAAACTAGAGAATTTAAAAGGTTATGTGTTACATATAAACAATCATGAAATGAGAGAATTAAAGGTTTTCATTTCACATATAAAAACATTTATGAAAACGAGGGAATTTAAAGGTTGTGTGTTCACATATAAACAATTATGAAACTAGAAATTTAAAGGTTGTGTGTTCATGTAAACATATAAACAATTATGAAACTAGGGAATTTAAAGGTTCTGTGTTCACATATAAACAATTATGAAACTGAAACGAAACAATTATGAAACTAGAATTTCTGTGTTCACATATAAACAATTATGAAAACTAGAGAATTTAAACAAATGGAATTTAAAGGTTGTGTTCACATATAAACAATTATGAAACTAGAATTTAAAGGTTATGTGTCAATTATAAAACTAGGAATTTAAATGTTATGTTCACATATAAACAATTATGAAACTAGAGAATTTAAAGGTTCTGTGTTCACATATAAACAATTATGAAACTAGAGAATTTAAAGGTTCTGTGTTCACATATAAACAATTATGAAACTAGGGAATTTAAAGGTTATGTGTTCACATATAAACAATTATGAAACTAGAGAATTTAAAGGTTCTGTGTTACATATAAACAATCATGAAACTAGAGAATTTAAACAATTGAAACAGAGAATTTAAAGGTTATGTTCACATATAAACAATTATAAAACTAGAAAATTTAAAGGTTCTGTGTTCACATATAAACAATTATGAAACTAGAGAATTTAAAGGTTCTGTGTTCACATATAAACAATCATGAAACGAGAGAATTTAAAGGTTCTGTGTTCATATAAACAATTATGAAACTAGAGAATTTAAAGTTTCTGTGTTCACATATAAAACAATTATGAAATGAGAGAATTTAAAGCGTTCTGTGTTCACATATAAACAATTATGAAACTAGAGAATTTAAAGGTTCTGTGTTCACATATAAACAATCATGAAAACGAGAGAATTTAAAGGTTCTGTGTTCACATATAAACAATTATGAAACCAGAGAATTTAAAGGTTCTGTGTTCACATATAAACAATTATGAAACTAGAGAATTTAAAGGTTCTGTGTTCACATATAAACAATTATGAAACTAGAGAATTTAAAGGTTCTGTGTTCACATATAAACAATTATGAAACTAGAGAATTTAAAGGTTCTGTGTTCATATAAACAATTATGAAACTAGAGAATTTAAAAGGTTCTGTGTTCACATATAAACAATCATGAAACTAGAGAATTTAAAGGTTCTGTGTTCAAACATATAAACAATTATGAAACGACGAGAGAATTTAAAGGTTCTGTGTTCACATATAAACAATTATGAAACTAGGAATTTAAAGGTTCTGTGTTCACATATAAACAATCATGAAACGAGAGAATTTTAAAGGTTATGTGTTCATATAAACAATTATGAAAACTAGAGAATTTAAAGGTTCTGTGTTCACATATAAACAATTATGAAACTAGAGAATTTAAAGGTTCTGTGTTCACATATAAACAATTATGAAACTAGAGAATTTAAAGGTTCTGTGTGTTCACATATAAACAATTATGAAAACTAGAGAATTTAAAGGTTCTGTGTTCACATATAAACAATCATGAAACGAGAGAATTTAAAGGTTCTGTGTTCACATATAAACAATCACAGAAACTAGAGAATTTAAAGGTTATGTGTTCACATATAAACAATTATGAAACTAGGACTTAAAAATTTAAAAGGTTATGTGTTCACATATAAACAATCATGAAAACTAGAGAATTTAAAGGTTCTGTGTTCACATATAAACAATCATGAAACGAGAGAATTTAAAGGTTCTGTGTTCACATATAAACAATTATGAAACAGAGAATTTAAAGGTTCTGTGTTCACATATAAACAATATGAAAACTAGAGAATTTAAAGGTTCTGTGTTCACATATAAACAATTATGAAAACGAGAGAATTTAAAGGTTATGTTCACATATAAACAATAAACTAGAGAATTATGAAACTAGAGAATTTAAAGGTTCTGTGTTCACATATAAACAATCATGAAACTAGAGAATTTAAAGGTTCTGTGTTCACATATAAACAATCATGAAACTAGAGAATTAAAGTTATGTGTTTCCATACAAACAATTATGAAACGAGAGAATTTAAAGGTTCTGTGTTCACATATAAACAATTATGAAACTAGAGAATTTAAAGGTTCTGTGTTCACATATATAAACAATCATGAAAACTAGAGAATTTAAAGGTTCTGCCAATTCACATATAAACAATTATGAAACTAGAGAATTTAAAGGTTCTGTGTTCACATATAAACAATTATGAAACTAGAGAATTTAAAGGTTCTGTGTTCACATATAAACAATTATGAAACTAGAGAATTTAAAGGTTCTGTTCACATATAAACAATCATGAAACGAGAGAATTTAAAGGTTCTGTGTTCACATATAAACAATCATGAAACTAGGGAATTTAAAAAGGTTCTGTGTTCACATATAAACAATTGTAAACTAGAGATTTAAAGGTTCTGTGTTCACATATAAACAATTATGAAACTAGAGAATTTAAAGGTTATGTGTTCACATATAAACAATTATGAAAAACTAGAGAATTTAAAGGTTATGTGTTCACATATAAACAATTATGAAACTAGAGAATTTAAAGGTTCTGTGTTCACATATAAAACAATCATGAAACGAGAGAATTTAAAGGTTCTGTGTTCACATATAAACAATTATGAAAAACTAGAATTTAAAAGGTTCTGTGTTCACATATAAACAATCATGAAACGAGAGAATTTAAAGGTTCTGTGTTCACATATAAACAATTATGAAACTAGAAATTTAAAAGGATGTGTCTACATATAAACAATCATGAAAAAGAGAATTGAAGGTTCTGTGTTCACATATAAACAATTATGAAACTAGAGAATTTAAAAGGTTCTGTGTTCACATATAAACGAGAGAATTTAAAGGTTCTGTGAAACTAGAGAATTTAAAGGTTATGTGTTCATATAAACAATCATGAAAAAAACGAGAGAATTTAAAGGTTCTGTGTTCACATAAACAATTATGAAACTAGAGAATTTAAAGGTTCTGTGTTCACATATAAACAATCATGAAACGAGAGAATTTAAAGGTTCTGTGTTCACATATAAACAACAGGAAACTAGAGAATTTAAAGGTTATGTGTTCACATATAAACAATTATGAAATAGAGAATTTAAAGGTTGTGTGTTCACATATAAACAATCATGAAACTAGAGAATTTAAAGGTTCTGTGTTCACATATAAACAATTAAGGGAAACTAGAGAATTTAAAGGTGTCTGTGTTCACATATAAACAATTATGAAACTAGAGAATTTAAAGGTTCTGTGTTCACATATAAACAATTATGAAACTAGAGAATTTAAGCTGTTCTGTATTTCACATATAAACAATTATGAAAACGAGAGAATTTAAAGGTTCTGTGTTCACATATAAACAATCATGAAACGAGAGAGAGAATTTAAAGGTTCTGTGTTCACATATAAACAATCATGAAAAACTAGAGAATTTAAAGGTTCTGTGTTCACATATAAACAACCGCGAAACTAGAGAATTTAAAAGGTTCTGTGTTCACATATAAACAATCATTAAAAAAACGAAAATTTAAAGGTTCTGGTGTTCACATATAATTATGAAACCAGAGAAAAGGGAATTTCAGGTTCTGTGTTCACATAAACAATTATGAAAACTAGAATTTAAAGGTTCTGTGTTCACATATAAACAATTATGAAACTAGAACTTTTAAAGGTTTGTGTTCACATAAACAATCATGAAAACTAGAGAAATTTAAAGGTTATGTGTTCACATATAAACAATTATGAAACTAGAGAATTTAAAGGTTCTGTGTTCATATAAACAATCATGAAACGAGAGAATTTAAAAGTTTCAGTTCACATATAAACAATTATGAAACTAGAGAATTTAAAAGGTTCTGTTCACATATAAACATTACGAAACGAGAGAATTTAAAGGTTCTGTGTTCACATATAAACAATTATGAAACTAGAGAATTTAAAAGGTTCTGTGTTCCACATATAAACAATTCATGAAACGAGAGAATTTTAAGGTTATGTGTTCAAGACATATAAACAATTATGAAAAGGGAGAATTTAAAGGTTTCTTGTGTTCACATATAAACAATTATGAAACTAGAGAATTTAAAGGTTATGTGTTCACATATAAAACAATCATGAAACTAGAGAATTTAAAATTCTGTGTTCTGTGTTCACATATAAACAATTGAAACGAGGAAACTAGAGAATTTGAAAAGGTTCTGTGTTCAGAATATAAAACAATCATGAAACGAGAGAATTTAAAGGTTCTGTGTTCACATATAAACAATCATGAAACTAGAGAATTTAAAGGTTCTGTGTTCATATGAAAACAATCATGAAACCAGAGAATTTAAAGGTTCTGTGTTCACATATAAACAATTATGAAACTAGAGAATTTAAAGGTTCTGTGTTCACATATAAACAATCATGAAACGAGAGAATTTAGAGAATTTAAAAGGTTCTAAAGTTCACATATAAACAATCATGAAACGAGAGAATTTAAAGGTTCTGTGTTCACATATAAACAATTATGAAACTAGAGAATTTAAAGGTTCTGTGTTCACATATAAACAATTATGAAACGAGAGAATTTAAAGGTTCTGTGTTCACATATAAACAATCATGAAAACTAGAGAATTTAAAGGTTCTGTTCATATATAAACAATCATGAAACTAGAGAGAATTTAAAGGTTCTGTGTTCACATATAAACAATTATGAAACTAGAGAATTTAAAGGTTCTGTGTTCATATAAACAATTATGAAACTAGGGAATTTAAAGGTTATGTGTCTACATATAAAACAATTATGAACTAGAGAATTTAAAGGTTCTGTGTTCACATATAAACAATTATGAAACTAGAGAATTTAAAAGGTTCTGTGTTCACATATAAAAATCAATTATGTGAAACTAGAGAATTTAAAGGTTGTGTGTGTTCATATATAAACAATCATGAAACTAGAGAATTTAAAGGGGGTTCTGTCACATATAAACAATCATGAAACGAGAGAATTTAAAAAGGTTCTGTGTTCACATATAAACAATTATGAAACTAGAGAATTTAAAGGTTCTCTGTGTTCACATATAAACAATCATAGAAAACTAGAGAATTTAAAGGTTCTGTGTTCACATATAAAAACAATCATGAAACTAGAGAATTTAAAGGTTCTGTGTTCACATATAAACAATTAGAAAACCAGAGAATTTAAAGGTTCTGTGTTCACATAAAAACAATCATGAAACTAGAGAATTTAAAAGGTTATATGTGTTCACATATAAACAATTATGAAACGAGAAATTTAAAGCAAGTTCTGTGTTCACATATAAACAATCATGAAACTAGAGAATTTAAAGGTTCTGTTCACATATAAACAATCATGAAACGAGAGAATTTAAAGGTTCTGTGTTCACATATAAACAATCATGAAACGAGAGAATTAAAAGGTTCTGTGTTCACATATAAACAATTATGAAACTAGAGAATTTAAAGGTTCTGTGTTCACATATAAAACAATATAAACAATTGAAAACGAGAGAATTTAAAGGTTCTGTGTTCACATATAAACAAATCATGAAACCAGAGAATTTAAAGGTTCTGTGTTCACATATAAACAATTATGAAACTAGAGAATTTAAAGGTTCTGTGTCTTCACAAAAAACAATCATGAAACTAGAGAATTTAAAGGTTCTGTGTTCACATATAAACAATTATGAAAACTAGAGAATTTAAAGGTTCTGTGTTCATATAAACAATCATGAAACGAGAGAATTTAAAGGTTCTGTGTTCACATATAAACAATCATGAAACGAGAGAATTTAAAGGTTCTGTGTTCACATATAAACAATTATGAAACTATAAACAATTTAAAGGTTTCTGTGTTCACATATAAACAATTGAAACTAGGGAATTTAAGGTTCTGGTGTTCACATATAAACAATTACGAAACTAGAGAATTTAAAGGTTCTGTGTTCACATATAAACAATCATGAAAACTAGAGAATTTAAAGTTCTGTGTTCACATATAAACAATCATGAAACGAGAGAATTTAAAGGTTCTGTTCACATAAAAACAATCATGAAACTAGAGAATTTAATGTTCTGTGTTCACATAAACAATTATGAAACTAGAAATTTTAAAGGTTCTGTGTCACATATAAACAATTATGAAACTAGGAGAATTTAAAGGTTCTGTGTTCACATATAAACAATCATGAAACTAGAAGAGAATTTAAAGGTTCTGATTTCACATATAAACAATCAAGAAACGAGAATTTAAAGGTTCTGTGTTCACATATAAACAATTATGAAACTAGAGAATTTAAAGGTTCTGTGTTCACATATAAACAATTATGAAACTAGAGAATTTAAAAGGTTCTGTGTTCACATATAAAACAATTATGAAAACTAGGAATTTAAACGAGACATATAAACAATCATGAAACTAGAGAATTTAAAAGGTTCTATGTTCACATATAAACAATTATGAAACTAGGGAATTTAAAGGTTCTGTGTTCACATATAAACAATTATGAAACGAGAGAATTTAAAGGTTCTGTGTTCACATATAAACAATTATGAAACTAGAGAATTTAAAGGTTCTGTGTTCACATATAAACAATCATGAAACTAGAGAATTTAAAGGTTCTGTGTTCACATAAACAATTATGAAACTAGAGAATTTAAAGGTTATGTGTTCACATATAAACAATTATGAAACGAGAGAATTTAAAGGTTCTGTGTTCACATATAAAACAATTATGAAACTAGGGAATTTAAAAAGGTTATACATTTCACATATAAACAATCATGAAACGAGAGAATTTAAAGGTTCTGTGTTCACATATAAACAATCATGAAACGAGAGAATTTAAAGGTTCTGTGTTTCACATATAAACAATTATGAAACTAGAGATTTAAAGGTTCTGTGTTCACATATAAACAATCATGAAACTAGAGAGAATTTAAAGGTTCTGTGTTCACATATAAACAATTATGAAACTAGAATTTAAAGGTTCTGTGTTCACATATAAACAATCATGAAACTAGAGAATTTAAAGGTTCTGTGTTCACATATAAACAATTATGAAACTAGAGAATTTAAAGGTTCTGTGTTCACATATAAACAATCATGAAACTAGAGAGAATTTAAAGGTTCTGTGTTCACATATAAACAATTATGAAACTAGAGAATTTAAAGGTTCTGTGTTCACATATAATTAATCATGAAACGAGAGAATTTAAAGGTTCCTGTTCACATATAAACAATTAATGAAACTAGAGAATTTAAATGGTTCTGTGTTCAAACAATATGAAAAACCAGAGAATTTAAATTCACATGAAACAATTATGAAACTAGAGAATTTAAAGGTTCTGTGTTCACATATAAACAATCATGAAACTAGAGAATTTAAAGGTTCTGTGTTCACATATAAACAATCATGAAACTAGAGAATTTAAAGGTTCTGTGTTCACATAAACAATTATGAAACTAGAGAATTTAAAGGTTCTGTGTTCACATATAAACAATCATGAAACAAGAGAATTTAAAGGTTCTGTGTTCACATATAAACAATTATGAAACTAGAGAATTTAAGGTTCTGTGTTCACATATAAACAATTATGAAACTAGAGAATTTAAAGGTTCTGTGTTCACATATAAACAATCATGAAACGAGAGAATTTAAAGGTTCTGTTCATATAAACAAATATAAACAATTATGAAACTAAGAGAATTTTAAAGGTTCTGTGTTCACATATAAACAATCATGAAAACGAGAGAATTTAAAGGTTCTGTGTTCACATATAAACAATTATGAAACTAGAGAATTTGAAGGTTCTCCAGGTTCACATATAAAACAATCATGAAACGAGAGAATTTAAAGGTTCTGTGTTCACATATAAACAATCATGAACGAGAGAGAATTTAAAGGTTCTGTGTTCACAAAATAATTATGAAACTAAACAATTATGAAAACTAGAGAATTTAAAGGTTCTGTGTTCACACATAAACAATTATGAAACTAGAGAATTTAAAGGTTCCTGTGTTCACATATAAACAATCATGAAACTAGAGAATTTAAAGGTTCTGTGTTCACATATAAACAATCATGAAACTAGAGAATTTAAGGTTATGTGTCTGCTATTACAAACAATCATGAAACGAGAGAGAATTTAAAGTTAAGCCTGTGTCTACATAAACAATTACATGAAGTTCAGAGAATTTGAAAGAATTCTGTGTCTACACATAAACAATCATGAAAAACCAGAGACCAAAGGTTCTAAAATTACATACAAACAATCAAGTGAAACTAGAGGGAATTAAAAGTTTTAAGTGTAACCACATGAGCAACAATTATGAAACTAGGATAAATTTAAAGGTCTGTAAATTACATATAAACAATCATGAAACTAGAGTATCTGCAAAGGTCTCCCAGGTTCACACATAAAAACACCGTGAAACTAGAGAATTTAGTGTTCCAGTTCACATAAAAACAATCATGAAACGAGAGAATTTAAAGGTTCCAGGTTCGCTATATAAAATGTTCTATGAAAATTATGAAACTAGAGAATTTAAGGTTATTTGTTCACATATAAACAATTATGAAACTGAGAGAATTTAAAAAGGTTCTGTGTTCACATGTAAACAATTCAAGAAACTATAGAATTTAAAGGTTGTGCATTCACATATAAACAATAAATGAAATTTAAGATAGAATTTAAAACTAGGAATTTCTTTGTGCATTCATATAAAACAATTATGAACTAGAGAATTTAAAAGGTTGTGTGTTTCACATATAAAAATCATGAAAATGGAATTTAAGGTTATGTGTTCACATATAAACAATTGTAAACTAGGGAATTTAAAGGTTGTGCACGTTTACATATAAGCAATTATGAAACTATGGAGATTTAAAGGTTGTTCAACATAAACAATTATGAAACTAGGGAATTTGTTATATGTTCACATATAAACAATTATGAAACTAAATTTAAAATTATGATTCATATATAAACAATTGGGAATTTAAAGGTTGTGTGTTCACATATAAACAATTATGAAACTAGAGAATTTAAATGTTGTGCACGTTCACATATAAACAAATTATGAAACTATGGATTTTAAGATTGTGTTCACACTTACAAAACAATTATGAAACTATGGAATTTAAAGAGTTCCAATATAAACAATTAATCTAGGTTAAATGTTGTGCATTCACATATAAACAATTATGAAACTCAATTTAAAAGTTGTGTGAAACAATTAGAAACTAGAATTTAAAGGTTCTGTGTTCATATAAACAATCATGAAGTAAATTTCAGGTTACGGCAAAACAATTATGAAAAGAATTTAAATGTTGTGCGAATTTTAAAACTATAGATTTTTACAAAATGTGTTCACATATAAACAAAAAAAATATGGAATTTAAAAGTTATTTACATATAAACAAATATGGGAATTTAAAAGTTATGTGTTCACATATAAACAAATATGAATATATGAATTTAAAAGTTTATGAGAATTTAAAGGTTAAAGGTTGTACATTCACATATAAACAATTATGAAACTAGAGAATTTAAAGGTTCTGTGTTCACATATAAACAATTATGAAACTAGAGAATTTAAAGGTTGAAACTGAATTTAATCGTCTGTGTTCACATATAAACAATTATGAAACTAGAGAAGTTATTTGTGTTATATAAACAAATATGAAACGAGAGGTTGTTCATTCACATATAAACAATTGTAAACTAGAATTGAAAGTTTGTGCATTCACATATAAACAAAACTAGGAATTTAAAGGTTATGTGTTGAAACTAGAAATTTTAAAGGTTGTGCGTTCACATAGAGAATTTTAAAGGAATTTAAATGTGTTCATTCATATATAAACAATTATGAAACTAGAGAATTTAAAGGTTATGTGTAAACAATTGTAAATGAAACGTTCACAGCAATTATGAAACAGAATTTAAAGAGAATTTAAAAATTATGAAACTGAGAATTTAAATGAGTTCAATATTAATTAAATTTACGTGTTATGCGTTCCATAAAAACGAAACTAGAGAATTTAAAGGTTCTGTGTTCACATATAAACAATTATGAAACTAGAGAATTTAGAGAATTTAGGAATTTAAAGGTTATGTGTTCACATATAAACAATTATAAAACGAGAGAATTTAAATATTTATGTTCACATATAAACAATTATGAAAAAAAATTAAAGGTTCTGTGTTCACATATAAACTGAAACTAGAGAATTTAAAGGTTATGTGTTCACATATAAACAATCATGAAACGAGAGAATTTAAAGGTTATGTGTTCACATATAAACAATTATGAAACTAGAGAATTTAAAGGTTCTGTGTTCACATATAAACAATCATGAAACGAGAGGAATTTAAAGGTTTATGTGTTCACATATAAACAATTATGAAACTAGAGAATTTAAAGGTTCTGTGTTCACATATAAACAATTATGAAACTAGGGAATTTTAAAGGTTCTGTGTTCATATAAACAATCATGAAACGAGAGAGATTTAAATAAATATAAACAATCACAAAACTAGAGAATTTAAAGGTTATGTGTTCACATATAAACAATCATGAACGAGAGAATTTAAAGGTTCTGTGTTCACATATAAACAATCATGAAACTAGAATTTAAAGGTTCTGTGTTCACATATAAACAATTATGAAACTAGAGAATTTAAGGTTCTGTGTTCACATATAAACAATCATGAAACTAGAGAATTTAAAAAGGTTGTGCTAAATATGAAATTTAAAAGGTTCTGTGTTACATATAAACAATTATGAAACGAGAGAATTTAAAGGTTCTGTGTTCACATATAAACAATCATGAATTTAAAACATATAAACAAAGGAATTTAAAAGGTTTGTGTTCACATATAAACAATTATGAAACTAGAATTTAAAGGTTCTGTGTTCACATATAAACAATCATGAAAACGAGAGAATTTAAAGTTGTTCTGTGTTCACATATAAACAATCATGAAACGAGAGAATTTAAAGGTTCCAGGTTCACATATAAACAATTATGAAACGAGAATTTAAGGTTCTGTGTTCACATATTCATAAAGGTTCTGTGTTCACATAAACAATTATATAAAACGAGAGAATTTAAAGGTTATGTGTTCACATATAAAACAATCATGAACGAGAGAGAATTTAAAAGGTTCTGTGTTCACATATAAACAAAAAACAATTAATGGTTCACATAAAACACATGAAACGAGAAGAATTTAAATGTGTTCATATAAACAATCATGGGAATTTAAAGGTTCTGTGTTCACATATAGGGCAATTATGAAACTAGAGAATTATGTGTTCACATAAAAATTATGAAACTGTAAAAGGTTCTGTTCACATATAAACAATCATGAAACTAGAGAATTTAAAGGTTCTGTGTTCACATATAAACAATTATGAAACAGAGAGAATTTAAAGGTTCTGTGTTCACATATAAACAATTATGAAACAATCAGAGAATTTAAAGGTTCTGTGTTCACATATAAACAATTATGAAACGAGAGAATTTAAAAGTGTTCACATGTGTTCACATTTAAAGGTTATGTGTTCATATAAACAATCATGAAACTAGAGAATTAAAGGTTCTGTGTTCACATATAAACAATTATGAAACTAGAGAATTTAAAGGTTCTGTGTTCACATATAAACAATTAAAGGTTCTGAAACTAATTAGAGAATTTAAAGGTTCTGTGTTCACATATAAACTAGAGAATTTAAGTTCTGTGTTCACATATAAACAATTATGAAACTAGGGAATTTAAAGGTTGTGTTCACAGTTAAAACAATATGAAAACAATTATGTAAACTAAAACGAGAGAATTTAAAGTACTGTGTTCACACATAAAACAATTATGAAACTAGAGAATTTCAAAGGTAAAACAATCATGAAAACGAGAGAACGGAAATGTTAAGGTGTTCAAGACATAAACAATTATGAACGAGAGAATTTATAAAGTTCTGTGAAGTATAAACAATTATGCAAATAGAGAATTGAAAAACTAGAGTTCACATACAAACAATTATGAAACGAGAGAATTTAAATGTCTTGTGTCTATGTTGGTAAAACAATTGCGAAAACTAGAGAATTGAAAGGTTATGTGTTCACATATAAACAATCATGAACTAGAGAATTTAAAGGTTCTGTGTTCACATATAAAACAAATGAAACAGAATTTGGTTCTTAGTTCAATATATAAAACAATTGCGGAAACCAGAGAATTTAAAAGGTTCTAGTTCACATAAAAAATTATGAAACTAGAGAATTTAAAAGGTTATGTGTTCACACACAATTAAAAAACAGAATTTAAAGGATCTGGAAACATATAGAGAATTTAAACTAGAAATTTAAAGGTCTGTGTTGGTATAAACAATCATGAAACTAGAGAATTTAAAGGTTCTGTGTTCACATAAACAATTATGAAACTAGAGAATTTAAAGGTTCTGTGTTCACATATAAACAATCATGAAATTTAAAGGTTAGAGTTCAATTTAGCAAAAGGTTTAAAGGTTCTGTGTCACATATAAACAATCATGAAACTAGAGGAATTTAAAGGTTATGTGTTCACATAAAACAATCATGAACGAGAGAATTTAAAAGGTTCTGTGTTCACATAAACAATTATGAAACCAGAGAATTTAAAGGTTATGTGTTCACATATAAACAATTAAAAACAATTCATGTTCACATATAAACAATCATGAAATAGGTAATTTAAGGTTCTGTGTTCACATATAAACAATCGTAAAACAGAAATTTAAAAGGTTATGTGTTCACATAAAAATTATGAAACTAGAGAATTTAAAAGGTTCTGTGTTCACATACATGAAATAAAAAGGTTCTGTGTTCACATATAAACAATTATGAAACTAGGGAATTTAAAGGTTCTGTGTTCACATATAAACAATTATGAAACTAGAGTTCTGTGAATTTGAAACTAGAGAATTTAAAGGTTATGTGTTCACATATAAACAATCATAGAAACGAGAGAGAATTTAAAGGTTATGTGTTAAAACAATTGAAACTGAAATTTAAAGTTTCACATATAAGAATTATGAAACTAGAAATTTAAGGTTATGTGTTGAAACATATGTGTTCACATATAAACAATTATGAAACTAGAGAATTTAAAGGTTCTGTGTTCACATATAAGCAATTATGAAACTAGAATTTATGAAACATATAAAGAATTTAAAGGAATTTAAAATTTATGTGTTCACATATAAACAAAACAATTTAAAGGTTCTGTGTTCACATATAAAAATCTGAAACGAGGGAATTTAAAGGTTATGTGTTCACACATAAACAATGAAAACTAGAGAATTTAAAGGTTCTGTGTTCACATAAAGCAATTATGAAACTAGAGAATTTAAAAGGTTCTCTGTTCACATATAAACAATCATGAAACTAGAGAATTTAAAGGTTCTTGTTCACATATAAACAATTATGAAACTGAAATTTAAAGGTTCTGTGTTCATATAAACAATTATGAAACTAGAGAATTTAAAGGTGTGTGTTCACATAAACAATTACAAACAATTTAAGGTTCTGTGTTCACATATAAACAATCTGTAAACAGAAGAATTTAAAAGGTTCTGTGTTCACATATAAAAACAATTATGAAACTAGAGAATTTAAAGGTTCTGTGTTCACATATAAACAATCATGAAACTAGAGAATTTAAAGGTTATGTGTTCACATATAAACAATCATGAAACTAGAGAGAGAATTTAAAAGGTTCTGTGTTTCACATATAAACAATCTGTGAAACGAGAGAAATTAAAGGTTCTGTGTTCACATATAAACAATTATGAAACTAGAGAATTTAAAGGTTCTGTGTTCCTGAAAAATCATGAAACGAGAATTTAAAAGTTCTGTGTTCACATATAAACAATTATGAAACTAGAATTTAAAGGTTCTGTGTTCACATATAAACAATCATGGAGAGAAATTTAAACAATCATGAAACGAGAGAATTTAAAGGTTCTGTGTTCACATAAAAACAATCAAAACGAGGAATTTAAAGGTTCTGTGTTCACATATAAACAATTATGAAACTAGAGAATTTAGGGGTCTGTGTTCACATATAAACAAATGAAACGAGAGAATTTAAAGGTTCTGTGTTCTATAAAAATCATGAAACAGAGAATTTAAAGGTTATGTGTTCACATATGTTAAATTAAGAAACTAGGGAATTTAAAAGGTTCTGTATTTCACATAAACAATCATAGAAAACGAGAGAATTTAAAAGGTTCTGTGTTCACATATAAACAATTATGAAACTAGAGAATTTAAAGGTTCTGTGTTCACATATAAACAATCATGAAACTAGGAATTTAAAGGTTCTGTGTTCACATATGAACAATTATGAAACTAGGGAATTTAAAGGTTCTGTGTTCACATATAAACAATCATGAAACTAGAGAATTTAAAGGTTCTGTGTTCACATATAAAACAATTATGAAACTAGAGAATTTAAAAGGTTCTGTGTTCACATATAAACAATCATGAAAAGGAATTTGAGTTCTGTGTTCACATATAAACAATTGAAACGACTAGAATTTAAAGGTTCTAGTTCACATATAAACAATCATGAAACCAAGGAATTTAAAGGTTCTGTGTTCACACATAAACAATTATGAAACTAGAGAATTTAAAGGTTCTGTTGCATATAAACAATTGAAACGAGAGAATTTGTTCTGTTCATAAACATAAACAATTTAAAGGTTCTGTTCACATATAAACAATCAGCAAGAATTTAAATTTAAAGGTTCTGTGTTCACATATAAACAATTATGAAACGAGAGAATTTAAAAGGTTCTGTGTTCACATATAAACAATCATGAAAACTAGAGAATTTAAAGGTTCTGTGTTCACATATAAACAATCATGAAACGAGAGAATTTAAAGGTTATGTTGTTAAAACAATCACCAAATAAAATTTAAAGGTTCTGTGTTCCTATAAAAATCCTTGAAACTAGAGAATTTAAAGGTTCTGTGTTCACATATAAACAATCATTACATATGAAATGAAACTAAGGGAATTTAAAAAAGGTTCTGTGTTCACATATAAAACAATCATGAAACTAGGGAATTTAAAGGTTCTGTGTTCACATATAAACAATTATGAAACTAGAGAATTTAAAAGGTTCTGTGTGAAATTTGTTCTGTGTTCACATATAAACAATTATGGAAACTAGAGAATTTAAAGGTTCTGTGTTCACATATAAACAATCATGAAACAGAAATTTAAAGAGTTCTGTGAATTTAAAGAAATTTAAAAGGTTATGGTGTTCACATATAAAACAATTATGAAACTAGAGAATTTAAAGGTTATGTGTTCATATAAACAATTATGAACTAGAGAATTTAAAGGTTCTGTGTTCACATATAAACAATCATGAAACGAAAGAGAATTTAAAGGTTCTGTGTTCACATATAAACAATTATGAAACTAGAATTTAAAAGGTTCTGTGTTTTTCTCATAATCATAAAACAAGAGAATTTAAATTAAACAATTGAAAAAGGTTCTGAAATTTGTTCTGTGTTCACATAAAACAATCATGAAACTAGAGAAGAAGGTTATGTGTCATATAAACAATTATAAAACAATTTAAAGGTTCTGTGTTCACATATAAACAATCATGAAACTAGAGGGATTTAAAGGTTCTGTGTTCACATATAAACAATTATGAAAACTAGAGAATTTAAAGGTTCTGTGTTCACATATAAACAATCATGAAACGAGAGAATTTAAAGGTTCTGTGTTCACATATAAAACAATTAAATGTTTATATAAAAACGAGAGAATTTAAAGGTTCTGTGTCACATATAAACAATTATGAAACTAGAGAATTTAAAGGTTCTGTGTTCACATATAAACAATTATGAAACTAGTGGAATTTAAAAGGTTCTGTGTTCACATAAGCAATAAACAATTATAAAAATCGAGAGAATTTAAAGGTTCTGTAAGTCATATAACAACAATAAACAATCATGAAACTAGAGAATTTAAAAGGGTTCTGGTAAACTAGAGAATTTGTGTTCACATATAAACAATCATGAAACGAGAATTTAGAGAATTTAAAAAGGTTCTGTGTTCACATAAAACAATCATGAAATTTAAAGAGAATTGAAACTAAAGGTTCTGTGTCTACATATAAACAATCATGAAACGAGAATTTAAAGGTTCTGTGTTCACATATAAACAATTAAAAACTAAATTAGGTTCTGTGAAAACAATCAGAGAATTTAAAGGTTGTGCATTCACATATAACTAATTATGAAACTAGAAATTTAAAGGTTATCGTTCACATATAAGCAATTATGAAACTAAAGGAATTTAAAGGTTGTGCATTCATATATAAGCAATTATGAAACTAGGAATTTTAAAGGGTTGTGTGTTCACATAGAAAATCGTGAAACTATAGATTTAAAGGTTATGTGTTACATATAAACAATAATTATGAAACTAGAAATTTAAAGGTTATTGCGTTTACATGTAACAATTGTAAAACTATAAATTCAAGGTTGTTCATTCACATATAAACAATTGTGAAACTAGGGAATTTAAAGGTTATGTATTTCACATATAAACAATTGTGAACTATAAATTTAAAATTTGTGCATTCATATATAAGCAATTATAAACTAGGAATTTAAAGGTTGTGTGTTCACTATATATAAACAATTATGAAACTAGGAATTTAAATGTTAATGCGTTCACATATAAACAATTATGAAACTATGGATTTTAAAAGATTTAATGCGTTCACATATAAACAATTATGAAACTATGGAATTTAAAGGTTGTGTTCACATACTAAACAATTATGAATCTATGATTTAAATATTGACGCATTCCCACCATATAACAGGTATAAACAAAGGAATTTAAGGTTGTGTGTTTCACACATATAAACAATTATGAAACTAGAAAATTTAAAAGGTTCTGTGTTCTATATAAACAATCATAAGTGAAGAATTTCAAGTTATGTGTTAACATATAAACAATTATAAACTAAAATTCAATGTTGTGCGTTCACATATAAACAATTATGAATCTATAGATTTAAAGGTTGTGATTCACATATAACAAATGAAACTAGAATTTGAAGGTTCCGTGTTCACATATAAACAATTATGAAATATAATTTAAGGTTATTTGTTCACACAATTATAAAATTTAAAAAGGTTATGAAATTTTACATGTAAAGAATTTAAAAGGTTATGTGTTCACATATAAACAAATATTTGTTAAACATATTGTAAAACTAGAATTTAAAAGTAATTTAAAACTAGGGAATTTAAAAGGTTGTGTGTTCACATATAAAAAATATGAATATATGGAATTTAAGGTTATGTGTTCACATATAAACAATTGTAAACTAAAATTTAAAGGTTATGTGTTTACATATAAACAATTATGAAACTATGGAATTAAAGGTTGAAAACAATTATGAAAAGAGAATTTAAAAGGTTATATGTTCACATATAAACAATTATGAAATATGGAATTTAAAGTTTAATATATAAACAAATTGAAACTATGGTTTTAAAGGTTGTTCATTCACATATAAACAATTATGAAACTAGGGAATTTAAATGTTGTGCACGTTCACATATAAACAAATTATGAAACTATGGATTTTAAGTTGTGCGTTCACACTTATAAACAATTATAAACTATGGAATTTAAAGGTTTGTGTTCCACATATAAACGAATTTAAAGGGATTTGTTCATTCACATATAAACAATTTGAAAAAGTTGTGTGTTCATATAAACAATTATGAAACTAGAATTTAAAGGTTTGTACGTTCATATAAACAATCAGAAACTAGAGAATTTAAATTTAAAGAAACTATAGTTACAAAAGTTAATAATTCACATATAAACAATTATAAAAATATGGAATTTAAATGTTATTTACATATAAACAAATATGAATATATGGAATTTAAAAGGTTATGTGTTCACATATAAACAATTATGAAACTAGATATATAAATTTAAAGGTTGTTGGTGTGAAACTAAATTTAAAAAGGTTATGTGTTCACATATAAACAATGAAACTTGAATTTAAAACGAGAAGAATTATGAAACTAAGAATTTAATCGTTCTGTGTTCACATAATGAAACAAATTATTTGAAAAAATAGAGAATTTAAAGTTGTTGTTCACATATAAACAATTGCTTAAAACAATTATGACTAGGGAATTTAAAGGTTATGTGTTCACATATAAACAATTATGAAACTAGAGAATTTAAAGGAATTTAAAGGTTGTGTTCACATATAAACAATTATGAAACTAGAGAATTTAAAGGTTATGTGTTCACATATAAACAATTGTAAACTAGAATTTAAATGTTGAACGTTCACATATAAAATGAAACAGAAAAGGTTCTGTGTTCACATATGATGAAACGAGAGAATTTGAAGTTTTATTGCGTTATATAAACAATTGAAACTAGAGAATTTAAAGGTTCTGTGTTCACATATAAACAATTATGAAACTAGAGAATTTAGTTTGCGTTGAGAGAAGGAATTTAAAGGTTATGTGTGTAAACATATAAAACAATATTTATGCGAAACTAGAGAATTTAAAGGTTCTGTGTTCACATATGTGAAACTAGAGAATTTAAAGTTCTGTGTTCACATAAACAATTATGAAACTAGAATTTAAAGAGAATCATGAAACTAGAGAAATTTAAAAGGTTCTGTGTTCACATATAAACAATCATGATTTAAAGGAAGAAATTTAGTTCTGTTCACATATAAACAATCATATAAGAAACACTAGAGAATTTAAAAGGTTCTGTGTTCACATATAAACAATTATGAAACTAGGGAATTTTAAAGGTTCTGTGTTCACATATAAACAATTATGACTAGAGAGAATTTAAAGGTTCTGTGTTCACATATAAACAATCATGAAACTAGAAATTTAAAGTTATGTATTTCACATATAAACAATTATGAAACGAGAGAATTTAAAGGTTCTGTGTTCACATATAAACAATTGAAACTAGAAATTTAAGGTTCTGTGTTTCACATATAACAATAAACTAGGGAATCAGGTTCTGTGTTTCACATATAAACAATCATGAAACGAGGAAATTTAAAAAGGTTGTGTTCACATATAACTAAATCATGAAACAGAAATTTAAAAGGTTCTGTGTTCATATAAACAATCATGAAACTACAGAGAATTTAAAGGTTCTGTATTTCACATATGAAAACAATTGAAAACTAGAATTTAAAGGTTCTGTGTTCACATATAAACAATCATGAATTAGAAATTTAAAAGGTTATGTGTTCACATATAAACAATTTATGAAACCTAGAATTTAAAGGTTCTGTGTTCACATATAAACAATCATGAAACGAGAAATTTAAGGTTACTGTGTTCACATATAAACAATCATGTAAACAAGGAATTTAAAGGTTCTGTGTTCCATATATAAACAATTATGAAACGAGAGAATTTAAAGATTATGTGTTCACATATAAGCAATTATGAAACTAGAGAATTTAAGGTTCTGTGTTCACATATAAACAATCATGAAACTAGGGGGTTCACATAAACAATTTTGAAAAGGAATTTCTGTGTTCACATATAAACAATCATGAAACGAGAGAATTTAAAAGGATTTATGTGTTCACATATAAACAATTATGAAACGAGAGAATTTAAAAGGTTAATAAGGGAATCATGAAACTAGAAATTTAAAGGTTCTGTGTTCATAAAACATCATGAAACGAGAAGAATTTAAGGTTATGTGTTCATATAAAACATGAAACTAGGAATTTAAAAGGTTCTGTGTTCAATCATGAAATATAAAACAATTTGAAACTAAATTTAAAAGGTCTGTGTTCACATATAAACAATCATGAAACTAGGGAATTTAAAGGTTCTTGTGTTCACATATAAACAATCATAAACAGGAAAATTTAAAGGTTATGTGTTCACATATAAACAATTATGAAACGAGAATTTAAAGGTTCTGTGTTCATAAACAATCAGCAAAAAACAATGTTCACATATAAACAAACTAGGAATTTAAAGGTTCTGTGTTCACATATAAACAATATGAAACTAGAAATTTAAAGGTTATGTGTTCATGTATAAACAATTGTAAAAAAGAATTTAAGGTTCTGTGTTCACATATAAACAATTATGAAACTAGAGAATTTAAAGGTTATGTGTTCACATATCAATTATGAAACTAGGAATTTAAAGGTTCTGCATTCATATATAAACAATTATGAAACTAGAGAATTTAAAGGTTCTGTGTTCTTTCAAAATATACTAACAATTTAAGTTCTGTGTTCACATATAAACAAATGAAACTAGAGAATTTAAAGGTTCTGTGTTACATATAACATATAAATGGAATTTAAAGTTGTTCATTCACATATAAACAATTAGAGAATTTAAAGGTTCTGTGTTCACATATAAACAATTATAAACTATGATTTAAAGTTGTTATTCATATATATAAAAATTATGAAACGAGAGAATTTAAAGGTTATGTGTTCACATATAAACAATTATAAACTAGGAATTTAAAATGTTCTGTGTTATATAAACAATTGTGAAACGAGAGTTCAATTTGGAATTTAAAGGAAGAATTTAAATTTCTGTGTTCACATATAAACAATTATGAAACTAGAGAATTTAAGGTTCTGTGTTCACATATAAACAATTATGAAACTAGAAATTTAAAGGTTCTGTGTTCACATATAAACAATCATGAAACGAGAGAATTTAAAGGTTCTGTGTTTCACATATAAACAATTATGAAACTAGAGAATTTAAAGTTTCTGTGTTCACATATAAACAATTATGAAACTAGAGAATTTAAAGGTTATGTGTTCACATATAAACAATTATGAAAATAGAGAATTTAAAGGTTCTGTGTTCACATATAAACAATTGAATATAGAGAATTTAAAGGTTATGTGTTCACGCATATAAACAATTATGAAACAAATAGAGAATTTAAAGGTTCTGTGTTCACATATAAACAATTATGAAACTAGAGAATTTAAAGGTTCTGTGTTCACATATAAACAATTATGAAACTAGAGAATTTAAAGGTTATGTGTTCATATAAACAATTATGAAACTAGAGAATTTAAAGGTTCTGTGTTCACATATAAACAATTATGAAACTAGAGAATTTAAAGTTTATGTGTTCACATATAACAATTATGAAACTAGAGAATTTAAAGGTTCTGTGTTCACATATAAACAATTATGAAACTAGAGAATTTAAAGGTTTGTGTTCACATATAAACAATCATGAAACTAGAGAATTTAAAGGTTCTGTGTTCACATATAAACAATCATGAAACGAGAATTTAAAGGTTCTGTGTTCACATATAAACAATCGTGAAACTAGAAATTTAAAAACATATAAACAATTATGAAACTAGAGAATTTAAAGGTTCTGTGTTCACATATAAACAATTATGAAACTAGAGAATTTAAAGGTTCTGTGTTCACATATAAACAATTATGAAACTAGAGAATTTAAAGGTTCTGTGTTCACATATAAACAATTATGAAACTAGAAAATTTAAAGGTTCTGTGTTCATATAAACAATTATGAAACTAGGGAATTTAAAGGTTCTGTGTTCACATATAAACAATCATGAAACTAGAGAATTTAAAAAAGGTTATGTGTTCAACATAAACAATTATGAAACTAGAGAATTTAAAGTTCTGTGTTTCACATATAAGCAATTTGAAACTGTGTTCACATAAACAATTATGAAACTATTTAAACATATAAACATGAAACTAGGGAAATTTAAAGGTTCTGTGTTCACATATAAACAATTATGAAACTAGAATTTAAAGGTTCTGTGTTCACATATAAACAATTATGAAACTAGAGAATTTAAAGGTTATGTGTTCACATATAAACAATTATGAAACTAGAAATTTAAAGGTTCTGTGTTCACATATAAACAATTATGAAACTAGAGGAATTTAAAGGTTCTGTGTTCACATATAAACAATTATGAAACTAGAGAATTTAAAGGTTATGTGTTCACATATAAACAATCATGAAACGAGAGAATTTAAAGGTTCTGTGTTCACATATAAACAATCATGAAACGAGAGAATTTAAAGGTTCTGTGTTCATATAAACAATTATGAAACTAGAGAATTTAAAGGTTCTGTGTTCATATAAACAATATAAACAATTTAAAGGTTCTGTGTTCATATAAACAATTATGAAAGGGAATTTAAAGGTTCTGTGTTCACATATAAACAATCATGAAACGAGAGAATTTAAAAGGTTCTGTGTTCACATATAAAACAATTATGAAACTAGAGAATTTAAAGGTTCTGTGTTCACATATAAACAATATGAAACTAGGGAATTTAAAGGTTCTGTGTTCACATATAAACAATTATGAAACTAGAGAATTTAAAGGTTTCTGTGTTCACATATAAACAATTATGAAATAGAGAATTTAAAGTTATGTGTTCACATATAAACAATTATGAAACTAGAGAATTTAAAGGTTCTGTGTTCACATATAAACAATCATGAAACAGAGAATTTAAAGGTTCTGTGTTCACATATAAACAATTAAGAAACTAGAGAATTTAAAGGTTCTGTGTTCACATATAAACAATCATGAGGCTTAGAGAATTTAAAGGTTCTGTGTTCACATATAAACAATTATGAAACTAGAGAATTTAAAAGGTTCTGTGTTCACATATAAACAATCATGAAACTAGAGAATTAAAGGTTCTGTGTTCACATATAAACAATTATGAAAACTAGAGAATTTAAAGGTTCTGTGTTCACATATAAACAATTATAAACAATCATATAAAAACTAGAGAATTTAAAGGTTCTGTGTTCACATACAATATAAACAATTATGAAACTAAGAATTTAAAGGTTCTGTGTTCACATATAAACAATCATGAAACTAGAATTTAAAGGTTCTGTGATAAACAATTGAAACTAGGAATTTCTGTGTTCATATAAACAATCATGAAACTAGAGAATTTAAAGGTTCTGTGTTCACATATAAACAATTATGAAACTAGAGAATTTAAAGGTTCTGTGTTCACATATAAACAATCATGAAACTAGAGAATTTAAAGAATTTAAAAGGTTCTGTGTTCACATATAAACAATTATGAAACTAGAGAATTTAAAGGTTCTGTGTTCACATATAAACAATCATGAAACTAGAGAATTTAAAGGTTCTGTGTTCACATATAAACAATTATGAAACTAGAAATTTAAAAGGTTCTGTGTTCATATAAACAATTATGAAACTAGAGAATTTGAAAAGGTTCTGTGTTCACATATAAACAATTATGAAACTAGAGAATTTAAAAGGTTCTGTGTTCACATATAAACAATCATGAAACTAGAGAATTTAAAGGTTCTGTGTTCACATATAAACAATTATGAAACTAGAGAATTTAAAGGTTCTGTGTTCACATATAAACAATCATGAATTTAAAGGAAATTTAAGGTTCTGTGTTCATATAAACATTCCAAACTTCTAGAGAATTTAAACATATAAGCAATCATGAAACTAGAGAAATTTAAAGGTTCTGTGTTCACATATAAACAATCATGAAACTAGAGAATTTAAAAGGTTCTGTGTTCATAAACAATTATGAAACTAGAGCTATTACAAACAATTTAAAAAAGGTTCTGTGTTCACATATAAACAATTATGAAACTAGAGAATTTAAGGTTCTGTGTTCACATATAAACAATTTGAAACTAGAGAATTTAAAGGTTCTGTGTTCACTAGGGAATTTAAAATATAAACAATTATGTGAAAAAAACAATTGCTGAAAATAGAGAAAAGGTTCTGTGTTCACATATAAACAATTATGAAACTAGAAGAATTTAAAGGTTCTGTGTTCACATATAAACAATCATGAAACTAGAGAATTTAAAGGTTCTGTGTTCACATATAAACAATTATGAAACTAGAGAATTTAAAGGTTATAGGTTCACATATAAACAATTATGAAACTAGAGAATTTAAAGGTTCTGTGTTCACATATAAACAATATAAACTAGAATTTAAAGGTTCTGTGAAACAATTATGAGAGAATTTAAAGGTTCTGTGTTCACATATAAACAATTATGAAACTAGAGAATTTAAAGGTTCTGTGTTCACATATAAACAATTATGAAACTAGAGAATTTAAAGGTTATGTGTTCACATATAAACAATCATGAAACTAGAGAATTTAAAGGTTCTGTGTTCACATATAAACAATTATGAAACTAGAGAATTTAAAGGTTCTGTGTTCACATATAAACAATCATGAAACTAGAGAATTTAAAGGTTCTGTGTTCACATATAAACAATTATGAAACTAGAGAATTTAAAGGTTCTGTGTTCACATATAAACAATCATGAAACGAGAGAATTTAAAGGTTCTGTGTTCACATATAAACAATTATGAAACTAGAGAATTTAAAGGTTCTGTGTTCACATATAAACAATCATGAAACGAGAGAGAATTTAAAGGTTCTGTGTTCACATATAAACAATTATGAAACTAGAGAATTTAAAGGTTCTGTGTTCACATATAAACAATCATAGAGAATTTTAAAGGTTCTGTGTTCACATAAACAATAAACAATTATGTTCACATATAAAAATTATGAAAGAGAGAATTTAAAGGTTCTGTGTTCACATATAAACAATAGAAACAATCTGTGTTCACATATAAAAACTAGAGAGAATTTAAAGGTTCTGTGTTCATATAAACAATTATGAAACTAGAGAATTTAAAGGTTCTGTGTTCACATATAAACAATCATGAAACTAGAGAAATTTAAAAGGTTCTGTGTTCACATATAAACAATTATGAAACTAGAGAATTTAAAGGTTCTGTGTTCACATATAAACAATCATGAAACGAGAGAATTTAAAGGTTCTGTGTTCATATAAACAATTATTGAGAATTTAAAGGTTCTGTGTTCACATATAAACAATTATGAAAACTAGAGAATTTAAAGGTTCTGTGTTCACATATAAACAATCATGAAACTAGAGAATTTAAAGATGAAATGAGAAATTTAAAGGTTCTGTGTTCACATATAAACAATTATGAAACTAGAGAATTAAAGGTTCTGTGTTCACATATAAACAATTTGAAAAGGTTCTGTGTTCACATATAAACAATTATGAAACTAGAGAATTTAAAGGTTCTGTGTTCACATAAACAATTATGAAACTAGAGAATTTAAAGGTTCTGTGTTTACATATAAACAATCATGAAACTAGAAGAATTTAAAAACATATAAACAATTATGAAACTAGAGAATTTAAAGGTTCTGTGTTCACATATAAACAATCATGAAACGAGAGAATTTAAAGGTTCTGTGTTCACATATAAACGAGAATTTAAAGGTTCTGTGTTCACATAAACAATCATGAAACTAGAGAATTTAAAGGTTCTGTTGTATAAACAATCATGAAACTAGAGAATTTAAAGGTTCTGTGAAACTAGAAAAGAATTTAAAGGTTCTGTGTTCACATATAAACAATTATGAAACTAGAGAATTTAAAGGTTCTGTGTTCACATATAAACAATGTGAAACGAGAGAATTTAAAAGGTTCTGTGTTCACATATAAACAATCATAAAACAAGAATTTAAAGGTTCTGTGTTCATAACATATAAACAATTATGAAACTGAAAGAGAATTTAAAGGTTCTGTGTTCACATATAAACAATCATGAAACGAGAGAATTTAAAGGTTCTGTGTTCCATATAAACAATCATGAAACTAGAGAATTTAAAGGTTCTGTGTTTCACATATAAACAATTATGAAACTAGAGAATTTAAAGGTTCTGTGTTCACATATAAACAATATGAAACTAGAGAATTTAAAAGGTTCTGTGTTCACATATAAACAATCATGAAACTAGAGAATTTAAAGGTTCTGTGTTCACATATAAACAATCATGAAACTAGAGAATTTAAAAGGTTCTGTGTAAACAATCATGAAACGAGAGAATTTAAAGGTTCTGTGTTCACATATAAACAATTATGAAACTAGAGAATTTAAAGGTTCTGTGTTCACATATAAACAATCATGAAACTAGAATTTAAAGGTTCTGTGTTCACATATAAACAATCATGAAACTAGAAATTTAAAAGGTTCTGTGTTCACATATAAACAATTAAACAATATAAACAATTATGAAACTAGAGAATTTAAAGGTTCTGTGTTCACATATAAACAATTATGAAACTAGAGAATTTAAAGGTTCTGTGTTCACATATAAACAATCATGAAACGAGACGAGAGAATTTAAAGGTTCTGTGTTCACATATAAACAATGAAACTAGAGAAAACATAAACAATTAGAAAAAGAGAATTTAAAGGTTCTGTGTTCACATATAAACAATTATGAAACTAGAGAATTTAAAGGTTCTGTGTTCATATAAACAATTATGAAACTAGAGAATTTAAAGGTTCTGTGTTCACATATAAACAATTATGAAACGAGAGAATTTAAAGGTTCTGTGTTCACATATAAACAATTATGAAACTAGAGAATTTAAAGGTTCTGTGTTCACATATAAACAATCATGAAACTAGAAATTTAAAGGTTCTGTGTTATAAACATATAAACTAGAGAATTTAAAATTATTCATATAAACAATTATGAAAACTAGAGAATTTAAAGGTTCTGTGTTCACATATAAACAATTATGAAACTAGAGAATTTAAAGGTTCTGTGTTCACATATAAACAATCATGAAACTAGAGAATTTAAAGGTTCTGTGTTCACATATAAACAATCATGAAACTAGAGAATTTAAAGGTTCTGTGTTCACATATAAACAATTATGAAACTAGAGAATTTAAAAGGTTCTGTGTTCACATATAAACAATTGTGAAACGAGAGAATTTAAAGGTTCTGTGTTCACATATAAACAAATCATGAAACTAGAGAGAATTTAAAGGTTCTGTGTTCACATATAAACAATCATGAAACGAGAGAATTTAAAGGTTCTGTGTTCACATATAAACAATCATGAAACTAGAGAATTTAAAAGGTTCTGTGTTCACATATAAACAATCATGAAACTAGAGAATTTAAAGGTTCTGTGTTCACATATAAACAATTATGAAACTAAGAAAATTTAAAGGTTCTGTGTTCACATATAAACAATTATGAAACTAGAGAGAATTTAAAGGTTCTGTGTTCACATATAAACAATTATGAAACTAGAGAATTTAAAGGTTCTATGTGTTCACATATAAACAATTATGAAACTAGAGAATTTAAAGGTTATGTGTTCACATATAAACAATCATGAAACTAGAGAATTTAAAAGGTTCTGTGTTCACATATAAACAATCATGAAATTTAAAGGTTCTGTGTCTACATATAAACAATTTGAAACTAGAAAAAGGTTCTGTGTTCACATATAAACAATTATGAAACTAGAGAATTTAAAAAGGTTCTGTTCACATATAAACAATGAAACTAGAGAATTTAAAAGGTTCTGTGTTCACATATAAACAATTATGAAACTAGAGAATTTAAAGGTTCTGTGTTCACATATAAACAATTATGAAACTAGAAATTTAAAGGTTCTGTGTTCACATATAAACAATTATGAAACTAGAGAAATTTAAAGGTTATGTGTTCACATATAAACAATCATGAAACTAGAGAATTTAAAAGGTTCTGTGTTCACATATAAACAATCATGAAACTAGAGAATTTAAAAGGTTCTGTGTTCACATATAAACAATCATGAAACGAGAGAATTTAAAGGTTCTGTGTTCACATATAAACAATTATGAAACTAGAATTTAAAGGTTCTGTGTTCACATATAAACAATCATGAAACGAGAGAATTTAAAGGTTCTGTGTTTACATATAAACAAGAGAATTTGAGTTATGTGTTCACATATATAAACGTTATGAAACGAGGAATTTAAAGTTCTGTGTTCACATATGACATTAACAAAACTAGAATTTAAAGGTTCTGTGTTCCATATAAACAATCATGAAACAATTTAAAAGGTTCTGTGTTTCACATATAAGCAATCATAAAACAGGAAGAAATTTGAGTTCTGTTCACATATAAACAATCATGAAGCAGAGAGAATTTAAAGGTTCCTGTGTTCACATATAAACAATTATGAAACTAGAAATTTAGGTTTACATGTAAAAACAATTTTAAAACTATGGAATTTAAGGTTGTGCATTCACATATAAACAATTATGAAACTAGAGGAATTTAAAAGGTTATACGTTCACATATAAACAATTATGAAACTAGGAATTTAAAAGGTTGTGCATTCATATATAAACAATCATGAAACTAGGGGAATTTAAAGGTTCTGTGTTCCCATATAAACAATCATGAAACGAGAGAATTTAAAAAAGGTGCGTTGTGTTCATTATGAAACAATCATTCACATATAAGCAATTATGAACTAGAAATTTAAAAGGTTATGATTAAACAATTATGAAACTATGATTTAAGGTTGTGCAATATATTAAATTTAAAGTTGTGTGTTCATATAAAACTAGAAATTTTAAATTTACATATAAACTAGAGAATTTAAAAGGTTCTGTGTTCCACAATTGAAACTATAAACAATCATATAAATGAATCTATAGGAATTTAAATGTTGTGCATTCACATATAAACAATTATGAAACTAGGAATTTAAAGGTTCTGTGTTCACATATAAACAATTATGAAACTAGAGAATTTAAAAGGTTCTGTGTTCACATATAAACAATTGAAACGAGAAGAATTTCAAAGTTAAAACAATTATGAAACTAGGAATTTATAAGCGATTTCTGTGTTCACATATAAACAATTATGAAACAAATATGAATATAGAATTTAAAGGTTATGTGTTCATATAACATATAAACAATCATGAAACAAATATGAATAGAATTTAAAGGTTCTGTGTTCACATATAAACAATTATGAAACTAGAGGAATTTAAAAGGTTATGTGTTCACATATAAACAATTTGAAAGAATTTAAACGTTCACAGAGAACAATTTAAAGTTCTGTGTTCACATATAAATAAACAATCATGAAACTAGAGAATTTTAAGGTTCAGAAATTGAAGGTTGTGTTCACATATAAACAATCATAAACAGGAAAATTTAAAGGTTATGTGTTCACATATAAACAATTATGAAACTAGAATTTACAAGGTTTGTGTTCACATATAAACAATTAGTTGTTCATTTACATATAAACAATTAGAGAATTTAAAGGTTCTGTTCATATAAACAATTATGAAACTAGAGAATAAAGTTGGTGTGTAAACAATATGAAACTAGGAATTTAAAGGTTATGTGTTCACATATAACAATTATGAAACTAGAGAATTTAAAGGTTCTGTGTTCACATATAAACAATTATGAAACGAGAGAATTTAAAGGTTATGTGTTCATATAAACAATTTGAAACTAAAGGAATTTAAATGTATCCGTTCACATATAAACAATTATGAAAACTAGGGAATTTAAAGGTTCTGTGTTCACATAAACAATCATGAAACTAGAGAATTTAAAAAGGTTATGTGAAACAATTATGAAACGAGAGAATTTAAAGGTTCTGTGTTCACATATTTAAACTAGGAATTTAAAGGTTCTGTGTTCACATAAACAATTATGAAAAACATATAAACAATCATGAAACTAGAGAATTTAAAGGTTCTGTGTTCACATATAAACAATTTATGAAACTAGAGAATTTAAAGGTTCTGTGTTCACATATAAACAATGAAATAGAAATTTAAAGGTTATGTGTTCACATATAAAAACAATTATGAAACTAGAGAATTTAAAGGTTCTGTGTTCACATATAAACAATTATGAAACTAGAGAATTTAAAGGTTCTGTGTTCACATATAAACAATCATGAAACGAGAATTTAAAGGAGAATTTAGGAATTTAAAGGTTCTGTGTTCACATATAAAATTATCATGAAACGAGAGAATTTAAAGAAATAAACAATTATGAAAAATTTAAGGTTCTGTGTTCACATATAAACAATCATGAAACTAGGGAATTTAAAGGTTCTGTGTTCACATATAAACAATCATGAAACGAGAAAGAATTTAAAGGTTCTGTGTGTTCAACATATAAACAATTTAAAGGTTCTGTGAAACTAGAGAATTTAAAGGTTCTGTGTTCACATATAAACAATCATGAAACTAGAGAATTTAAAGGTTCTGTGTTCACATATTCATGAAACTAGGGAATTTAAAGGGGTTATGTGTTCACATATAAACAATTATGAAACTAGAGAATTTAAAGGTTCTGTGTTCACATATAAACAATTATGAAACTAGAGAATTTAAAGGTTCTGTGTTCACATATAAACAATCAAGAAACTAGGGAATTTAAAGGTTCTGTGTTCTAAAAACAATCATGAAACGAGAGAATTTAAAGGTTCTGGTGTTCACATATAAACAATTATGAAACTAGAGAATTTAAAAAAGGTTCTGTGTTCACATATAAACAATCATGAAACTAGGGAATTTAAAGGTTCTGTGTTCACATATAAACAATTATGAAACGAGAGAATTTAAAGGTTCTGTGTTCACATATAAACAATTATGAAATTAGAGAATTTAAAGGTTATGTGTTCACAATTATAAAACAATCAAGTAGAGAGAAAATGTTCTTGTGTTCACATATAAACAATTATGAAAACAGAGAATTTAAAGGTTCTGTGTTCACACATAAGCAATTATGAAACTAGGGAATTTAAGGTTCTGTGTTCACATATAAACAATTATGAACTAGAGAATTTAAAGGTTCTGTGTTCACATATAAACAATCATGAAACTAGAGAATTTAAGGTTTGTGTTCACATATAAACAATCGAGAAATTTAAAGGTTCTGTGTACATATAAACAATTATGAAAACTAGAGAATTTAAAAAAGGTTCTGTGTTTATAAACAAATGAAACTAGAGAATTTAAAGGTTATGAAACGAGAGTGATGTTCACATATAAACAATCATGAAACTAGAGAATTTAAAAGGTTAAAGGTTGTGTTCACATATAAACAATTATGAAACTAAACTAGAGTTCACATATAAACAATTTAAAGGTTCTGTGTTCATATAAACAATTATGAAACTAGAGAATTTAAAGGTTCTGTGTTCACATATAAACAATCATGAAACGAGAGAATTTAAAGGTTCTGTGTTCATATAACAATTATGAAACTAGAGAATTTAAAAGGTTCTGTGTTTATAAACAATCATGAACCAGAGAATTTAAAGATGTGAATTTGAAAAGGTTCTGTGTTCACATATATGAAACTAGAGAATTTAAAGGTTCTGTGTTCTATAAAACAATTATGAAACTAGAGAATTTAAAAGGTTCTGTGTTCACATATAAACAATTATGAAACTAGAATTTAAAAGGTTCTGTGTTCACATATAAACAATTTAAATCATGAAACTAGAGAATTTAAAAGGTTCTGTGTTCACATATAAACAATTAAGAAACTAGAGAATTTAAAAGGTTCTGTGTTCATATAAACAATTATGAAACTAGAGAATTTAAAGGTTCTGTGTTCACATATAAACAATTATGAAACTAGGAGAATTAAAGGTTCTGTGTTCACATATAAACAATTGAATTTAAAGGTTCTAGATATAAACAATTGAAAAGAGAAATTTGTGTGTTCACATATAAGCAATTATGAAACTAGAAGGAATTTAAAGGTTATGTGTTCACATATAAACAATTAGAAACTAGAATTTAAAGGTTCTGTGTTCACATATGAAAAACAATTATGTTCACATATATAAAACTAGGAAATTTAAAGAGTTCTGTGTAAACAATCACATATAAACAATTATGAAACTAGAGAATTTAAAGGTTCTGTGTTCACATATAAAAACAATTATGAAACTAGGGAATTTAAAAGGTTATGTTATATAAACAATTTGAAACTAGAGAATTTAAAGGTTATGTGTCACATATAAAAACAATTTTAGAGAATTTAAAGGTTCTGTGTTCACATATAAACAATCATGAAACTAGAGAATTTAAAGGTTCTGTGTTCACATATAAACAATCATGAAACTAGGGAATTTAAAGTTGCTCTGTGTTTATAAAAAAATGGAATTTCTGTGTTTCACATATAAACAATTATGAAACTAAAATTTAAAGAGTTATGTGTTCACATATAAACAATTATGAAACTAGAGAATTTAAAGGAATAAAGGTTCTGTGTTCACATATAAACAATTATGAAACTAGAGAATTTAAGGTTCTGTGTTCACATATAAACAATTATGAAACTAGAGAATTTAAAGGTTCTGTGTTCACAATATGAAACTAAGAGAATTTAAAGGTTCTGTGTTCACATATAAACAATCATGAAACGAGAGAATTTAAAGGTTCTGTGTTCACATATAAACAATTGAAACGAGAGAATTTAAAGTTCTGTGTTCACATATAAACAATCATGAAACTAGAGAATTTAAAGGTTCTGTGTTCACATATAAACAATTATGAAACTAGAGAATTTAAAGGTTGTGTTACATATAAACAATCATGAAACGAGAGAATTTAAGGTTCTGTGTTCACATATAAACAATTATGAAACTAGAGAATTTAAAGGTTATGTGTTCACATATAAACAATTATGAAAAACGAGAGAACTAGTTGTTTATGGTTCACATAAAACAATTATGAAACTAGAGAATTTAAAGGTTCTGTGTTCACATATAAACAATCATGAAACGAGAGAATTTAAAGGTTCTGTGTTCACATATAAACAATTATGAAACTAGAATTTAAAGGTTCTGTGTTCACATATAAACAATT
The DNA here is from genome assembly GCA_903632075.3 of Acanthosepion pharaonis. Classification (NCBI taxonomy): domain Eukaryota; kingdom Metazoa; phylum Mollusca; class Cephalopoda; order Sepiida; family Sepiidae; genus Acanthosepion; species Acanthosepion pharaonis. The sequence continues at coordinate 3,042,236 of CAHIKZ030003431.1, forward strand.
ATGAACGAGAATTTAAAAGGTTCTGTGTTCACATATAAACAATTATGAAACTAGAGAATTTAAAGGTTCTGTGTCACATATAAACAATCATGAAACGAGAGAATTTAAAGGTTCTGTGTTCACATATAAACAATTATAAACTAGAGAATTTAAAGGTTATGTGTTCACATATAAACAATCATGAAACAAGAAACTAGAGAATTTAAAGGTTCTGTGTTCACATATAAACAATTATGAAACTAGAATTTAAAGGTTCTGTGTTCACATATAAACAATTATGAAACTAGAAATTAAAGTTATGTGTTCATATAAACAATTATGAAACTAGAGTTATGTGTTCACATATAAACAATTATGAAACTAGAGAATTTAAAGGTTCTGTGTTCACATAAACAATCATGAAAACTAGAGAATTTAAAGGTTCTGTGTTCACATATAAACAATTATGAAACTAGAGAATTTAAAGGTTATGTGTTCACATATAAACAATCATAAAACTAGAGAATTTAAAGGTTCTGTGTTCACATATAAACAATCATGAACAGAGAATTTAAAGGTTCTGTGTTCACATATAAACAATCATAAAACTAGAAATTTAAAGGTTCTGTGTTCACATATAAACAATTATGAAACTAGAGAATTTAAAAGGTTCTGTGTTCACATATAAACAATCATGAAACTAGAGAATTTAAAAGGTTCATATAAACAATTCAAAACTAGAGAATTTAAAATTTCTGTGTTCACATATAAACAATTATGAAACTAGAGAATTTAAAGGTTCTGTGTTCACATATAAACAATTATGAAACTAGAGAATTTAAAGGTTCTGTGTTCACATATAAACAATTATGAAACTAGTTCTGTGAATTTGAAAAAGAATTTCTCTGTGTTCACATATAAACAATCATGAAACTAGGGAATTTAAAAGGTTCTGTGTTCACATATAAACAATTATGAAACTAGAGAATTTAAAGGTTCTGTGTAGCGACAGAGAGAATTAAAACAATTATAAACTAGAGAATAAGGTTCTGTGTTCACATATAAACAATCATGAAACGAGAGAATTTAAAGGTTCTGTGTTCACATATAAACAATTATGAAACTAGAGAATTTAAAGGTTCTGTGTTCACATATAAACAATCATGAAACGAGAGAATTTAAAAGGTTCTGTGTTCACATATAAACAATTATAAAACTAGAGAATTTAAAAGGTTCACATGTTCAATATAAACAATCATCAAACATATAAACAATTGAAAAGGAATTTCTGTGTTCACATATAAACAATTATGAAACTAGAGAATTTAAAGAATAAACAATTTAGAGAATTTAAAAGGTTCTGTGTTCACATATAAACAATCATGAAACGAGAGAATTAAAAGGTTCTGTGTTCACATATAAACAATTATGAAACTAGTTCTGTGTTCACATATAAACAAGAATTTAAAGGTTCTGTGTTCACATATAAACAATCATGAAACGAGAGAATTTAAAGGTTCTGTGTTCACATATAAACAATCATGAAACTAGAGAATTTAAAAGGTTCTGTGTTCACATATAAACAATCATGAAAACTAGAGAATTTAAAGGTTCTGTGTTCACATATAAACAATTATGAAACTAGAGAATTTAAAGGTTCTGTGTTCACATATAAACAATCATGAAACTAGAGAATTTAAAAGAGTTCACATATAAACAATTTAAAAGAATTTAAAAGGTTCTGTGTTCATATAAACAATGAAACTAGAGAATTTAAAAGGTTCTGTGTTCACATATAAACAATTATGAAACGAGAATTTAAAGGTTCTGTGTTCACATATAAACAATTATGAAACTAGAGAATTTAAAGGTTCTGTGTTCACATATAAACAATCATGAAACTAGAGAATTTAAGGTTCTGTGTTCACATATTTGAAACTAGAGAATTTAAAGGTTCTGTGTTCACATATAAAACAATTATGAAACGAGAGAATTTAAAGGTTCTGTGTTCACATATAAACAATTATGAAACTAGAGAATTTAAAGGTTCTGTGTTCACATATAAACAATCATGAAACAAGGTTCTGTGTTCACATATAAACAATTATGAAACTAGAGAATTTAAAGGTTCTGTGTTCACATATAAACAATCAGAAAACTAGAGAGAATTTAAAGGTTCTGTGTTCACATATAAACAATTATGAAACTAGAGAATTTAAAAGGTTCTGTGTTCACATATAAACAATCATGAAACTAGAGAATTTAAAGGTTCTGTGTTCACATATAAACAATTATGAAACGAGAGAATTTAAAGGTTCTGTGTTCACATATAAGCAATCATTATTTAAAGGTTCTGTGTTCACATATAAACAATTATGAAACTAGAGAATTTTAAAGGTTCTGTGTTCACATATAAACAATCATGAAACGAAAGAGAATTTAAAGGTTCTGTGTTTCATATAAACAATTATGAAAACTAGAGAATTTAAAGGTTCTGTGTTCACATATAAACAATCATGAATTTAAAAACTGTGTTCACATATAAACAATCATGAAACTAGAGAATTTAAAGGTTATGTGTTCACATATAAACAATTATGAAACTAGAGAATTTAAAGGTTCTGTGTTCACATATAAACAATCATGAAACTAGAGAATTTAAAGGTTCTGTGTTCACATATAAACAATTATTAGAGAAAAGGTTCTGTGTTCAACATAGAAACTAGGGAATTTAAAGGTTCTGTTAAACAATCATGAAACTAGAGAATTTAAAGGTTCTGTGTTCACATATAAACAATTATGAAACTAGGAGAATTTAAAGGTTCTGTGTTCACAATATAAACTAGAGAATTTAAAGGTTCTCTGTTCACATATAAACAATCATGAAACAGAGAATTTAAAGGTTCTGTGTTCACATATAAACAATCATGAAACTAGAGAATTTAAAGGTTCTGTGTTCACATATAAACAATCATGAAACGAGAGAATTAAAAGGTTCTGTGTTCACATATAAACAATTATGAAACTAGAGAATTTAAAGGTTCTGTGTTCACATATAAACAATCATGAAACTAGAAGAATTTAAAGGTTCTGTGTTCACATATAAACAATTATGAAACTAGAGAATTTAAAGGTTCTGTGTTCACATATAAACAATTATGAAACTAGAGAATTTAAAAGGTTCTGTGTTCACATATAAACAATTATGAAACTAGAAATTTAAGGTTCTGTGTTCACATATAAACAATCATGAAACTAGAGAATTTAAAGGTTCTGTGTTCATATAAACAATTATGAAACTAGAAAATTTAAAGGTTTGTGTTCACATATAAACAATCATGAAACGAGAGAATTTAAAAGGTTCTGTGTTCACATATAAACAATTATGAAACTGAAAGAGAATTTAAAGGTTCTGTGTTCACATATAAACAATTATGAAACTAGAGAATTTAAAGGTTCTGTGTTCACATATAAACAATTATGAAACTAGAGAATTTAAAGGTTCTGTGTTCACATATAAACAATTATGAAACTAGAGAATTTAAAGGTTCTGTGTTCATATAAACAATCATGAAACAGAATTTAAAGGTTCTGTGAATTTAAAGGTTCTGTTTAAACATATCACAATAAGCAAATGAAACGAGAGAATTTAAAGGTTCTGTGTTCACATAAAAACAATCATGAAACTAGGAATTTAAAGGTTCTGTGTTCACATATAAACAATCATGAAACTAGAATTTAAAGGTTCTGTGTTCATATAAACAATTAAACTAGAGAATTAAAAAGGTTCTGTGTTCACATATAAACAATTATGAAACTAGAAATTTAAAAGGTTCTGTGTTCACATATAAACAATCATGAAACTAGAGAATTTAAAGGTTCTGTGTTCACATATAAACAATTATGAAACTAGGAATTTAAAGGTTCTGTGTTCACATATAAACAATTATGAAACTAGAGAATTTAAAGGTTCTGTGTTCACATATAAACAATCATGAAACTAGAGAATTTAAAGGTTCTGTGTTCATATATAAACAATTATGAAACTAGGGAATTTAAAGGTTCTGTGTTCACATATAAACAATCATGAAACGAGAGAATTTAAAGGTTCTGTGTTCAATATAAACAATCAGAAAACTAGAATTTAAAGGTTCTGTGTTCACATATAAACAATTATGAAACTAAAGGTTCTGTGTTCACATATAAACAATTATGAAACTTTAAAGGTTCTGTGTTCACATATAAACAATCATGAAACGAGAGAATTTAAAGGTTCTGTGTTCACATATAAACAATTAAAATAGAGAATTTAAAAGGTTATGTGTTCACATATAAACTAGAAACTAGAATTTAAAGGTTCTGTGTTCACATATAAACAATCATGAAACTAGAGAATTTAAAGGTTCTGTGTTCATATAAACAATTATGAAACTAGAGAATTTAAAGGTTCTGTGTTCACATATAAACAATTATGAAACTAGAGAATTTAAAGGTTCTGTGTTCACATATAAAACAATTAAAACGAGAGAATTTAAAGGTTCTGTGTTCACATATAAACAATATGAAACTAAGAGAATTTAAAGGTTCTGTGTTCACATATAAACAATCATGAAACGCATATAAACAATTAGAGAATTTAAAGGTTCTGTGTTCACATATAAACAATTATGAAACTAGAGAATTTAAAGGTTCTGTGTTCACATATAAACAATTATGAAACTATAAACAATCAATTATGAAACTAGAGAATTTAAAGGTTCTGTGTTCACATATAAACAATTATGAAACTAGAGAATTTAAAGGTTCTGTGTTCACATATAAACAATCATGAAACTAGAGAATTTAAAGGTTCTGTGTTCACATATAAACAATTATGAAACTAGAGAATTTAAAGGTTCTGTGTTCACATATAAACAATTATGAAACGAGAGAATTTAAAGGTTATGTGTTCATATAAACAATTATAAACAATTAAACTATGAGGAAAAAAGGTTCTGTGTTCACATATAAACAATTATGAAACTAGAATTTAAAGTTCTGTGTTCACATATAAACAATCATGAAACTAGAGAATTTAAAGGTTCTGTGTTCACATATAAAATTATGAAACTAGAGAATTTAAAGGTTATGTGTTCACATATAAACAATCATGAAACAGAGAATTTAAAGGTTCTGTGTTCACATATAAACAATCATGAAACGAGAGAATTTAAAAAGGTTCTGTGTTCACATATAAACAATCATGCAAAACTAGAGAATTTAAAAAGGTTATGTTCACATATAAACAATTTTAAAAAAGGTTCTGTGTTCACATATAAACAATTATGTGATTTAAAACTATAAACAATTTAAAGGTTCTGTGTTCACATATAAACAATTATGAAACTAGAGAATTTAAAAGGTTCTGTGTTCACATATAAACAATCATGAAACTAGAGAATTTAAAGGTTCTGTGTTCACATATAAACAATCATGAAACGAGAGAATTTAAAGGTTCTGTGTTCACATATAAACAATTATGAAACTAGAGAATTTAAAGGTTCTGTGTTCACATATAAACAATTATGAAACTAGAATTTAAAGTTTCTGTGTTCACATATAAACAATCATGAAACTAGGAAATTTAAAGGTTCTGTTCACATATAAACAATCATGAAACTAGAGAATTTAAAGGTTCTGTGTTCACATATAAACAATTATGAAACTAGAGAATTTAAAGGTTCTGTGTTCACATATAAACAATCATGAAACTAGAGAATTTAAAGGTTCTGTGTTCATATAAACAATTATGAAACTAGAAATTTAAAGGTTCTGTGTTCACATAAACAATCATGAAACTAGAGAATTTAAAGGTTCTGTGTTTCACATATAAACAATTATGAAACTAGAGAATTTAAAGGTTCTGTGTTCACATATAAACAATTATGAAACTAGAATTTAAAAAGGTTCTGTGTTCACATATAAACAATTATGAAACTAGAGAATTTAAAGGTTCTGTGTTCACATATAAACAATTATGAAAATGAGAGAATTTAAAAGGTTCTGTGTTCACATATAAACAATTATGAAACTAGAGAATTTAAAGGTTCTGTGTTCACATATAAACAATTATGAAACGAGAGAATTTAAAGGTTCTGTGTTCACATATAAACAATTATGAAACTAGAGAATTTAAAAGTTCTGTGTTCACATATAAACAATTGAAACTAGAATTTAAAAAGGTTCTGTGTTCATATAACAATATAAACTAGAGAATTTATGTTACATATAAACAACTAGAGAATTTAAAAGGTTATGTGTTCACATATAAACAATCATGAAACTAGAGAATTTAAAAGGTTCTGTGTTCACATATAAGCAATTATGAAACTAGGGAATTTAAAGGTTCTGTGTTCACATATAAACAATTGTGAAACTAGAGAATTTAAAGGTTCTGTGTTCACATATAAACAATTATGAAACTAGAGAATTTAAAGGTTCTGTGTTCACATATAAACAATTATGAAACGAGAGAATTTAAAGGTTCTGTGTTCACATATAAACAATCATGAAACTAGAAAATTAAAAAGGTTCTGTGTTCACATATAAACAATTATGAAACTAGAGAATTTAAAAGGTTCTGTGTTCACATATAAACAATTATGAAACTAGAGAATTTAAAGGTTCTGTGTTTTAAACAATATAAACTAGAGAATTTAAAAGTTTCTGTGTTCACATATAAAACAATCATGAAAAGGAATTTAAAGGTTCTGTGTTCACATATAAACAATCATGAAACTAGAGAATTTAAAGGTTCTGTGTTCACATATAAACAATCATGAAACTAGAGAATTTAAGGTTCTGTGGAAACTAGAGAATTTAAAGGTTCTGTGTTCACATATAAACAATTATGAAACTAGAGAATTTAAAAGGTTCTGTGTTCACATATAAACAATTATGAAACTAGAGAATTTAAAGTGTTCACAATAAACAATTGAAAAAGGTTCTGTGTTCACATATAAACAATCATGAAACTAGAGAATTTAAAGGTTCTGTGTTCACATATAAACAATCATGAAACGAGAGAATTTAAAGGTTCTGTGTTCACATATAAACAATTGAAACTAGAGAATTTAAAGGTTCTGTGTTCACATATAAACAATTATGAAACTAGAGAATTTTAAGGTTCTGTGTTCACATATAAACAATTATGAAACTAGAGAATTTAAAGGTTCTGTGTTCACATATAAACAATCATTAGAGAATTTAAAGTTCTGTGTTCACATATAAACAATCATGAAACTAGAGAATTTAAAGGTTCTGTGTTCACATATAAACAATTATGAAACTAGAGAATTTAAAGGTTCTGTGTTCACATATAAACAATCATGAAACTAGAGAATTTAAAGGTTCTGTGTTCACATATAAACAATTATGAAACTAGAGAATTTAAAGGTTCTGTGTTCACATATAAACAATCATGAAACTAGAGAATTTAAAGGTTCTGTGTTCACATATAAACAATTATGAAACTAGAATTTAAAAGGTTCTGTGTTCACATATAAACAATCATGAAACTAGAGAATTTAAAGGTTCTGTGTTCACATATAAACAATTATAAAACTAGAGAATTTAAACAATCATGAAACTAGAGAATTTAAAGGTTCTGTGTTCACATATAAACAATTATGAAACTAGAAGAATTTAAAGGTTCTGTGTTCACATATAAACAATCATGAAACGAGAGAATTTAAAAGGTTCTGTGTTCACATATAAACAATTATGAAACTAGAGAATTTAAAGGTTCTGTGTTCACATATAAACAATTATGAAACTAAATTTAAAGGTTCTGTGTTCACATATAAACAATTATGAAACTAGAGAATTTAAAGGTTCTGTGTTCACATATAAACAATTATGAAACAATTTAAAGGTTCTGTGTTCACATATAAACAATTATGAAACTAGAATTTAAAAGGTTCTGTGTTCACATATAAACAATTATGAAACTAGAGAATTTAAAGGTTCTGTGTTCACATATAAACAATCATGAAACTAGAGAATTTAAAGGTTCTGTGTTCATATAAACAATATAAACAATTAAAGGTTCTGTGAAACAATCATGAAAGAGAGAATTTAAAGGTTCTGTGTTCACATATAAACAATTATAAACGAGAGAATTTAAAAGGTTCTGTGTTCATATAAACAATTATGAAACTAGAGATTTAAAAGGTTCTGTGTTCACATATAAACAATTATGAAACTAGAGAATTTAAAGGTTCTGTGTTCACATATAAACAATCATGAAACGAGAGAATTTAAAGGTTCTGTGTTCACATATAAACAATTATGAAACTAGAGAATTTAAAGGTTCTGTGTTCATATAAACAATTATGAAACTAGAGAATTTAAAGGTTCTGTGTTCACATATAAACAATTATGAAACTAGGAATTTAAAGGTTCTGTGTTCACATATAAACAATCATGAAACGAGAGAATTTAAAGGTTCTGTGTTCACATATAAACAATTAGGTTCTGTGAAACTAGAGAATTTAAAGGTTCTGTGTTCACATATAAACAATTATGAAACAATTTAAGGTTCTGTGTTCACATATAAACAATCATGAAACGAGAATTTAAAGGTTCTGTGTTCACATATAAACAATTATGAAACTAGAATTTAAAAGGTTCTGTGTTCACATATAAACAATTATGAAACTAGAGAATTTAAAGGTTCTGTGTTCACATATAAACAATTATGAAACTAGAGAATTTAAAGGTTATGTGTTCACATATAAACAATTATGAAACTAGGGAATTTAAAGGTTATGTGTTCATATAAACAATCATGAAACTAGAATTTAAAAAAGTTCACATATAAACAATCATTAAAGAGAATTTAAAAGGTTGTGTGTTCACATATAAACAATTATGAAACTAGAGAATTTAAAGGTTCTGTGTTCACATATAAACAATTATGAAACTAGAGAATTTAAAGGTTCTGTGTTCACATATAAACAATCATGAAACTAGAGAATTTAAAGGTTATGTGTTCACATATAAACAATCATGAAACTAGAGAATTTAAAGGTTCTGTGTTCACATAAACAATTATGAAACTAGAGAATTTAAAGGTTCTGTGTTCACATATAAACAATCATGAAACGAGAGAATTTAAAGGTTCTGTGTTCACATATAAACAATCATGAAACTAGAGAATTTAAAAGGTTCTGTGTTCACATATAAACAATCATGAAACTAGGAATTTAAAGGTTCTGTGTTCACATATAAACAATTATGAAACTAGAGAATTTAAAGGTTCTGTGTTCACATATAAACAATCATGAAACTAGGAATTTAAAAGGTTCTGTGTTCACATATAAACAATTATGAAACTAGAGAATTTAAAAGGTTCTGTGTTCACATATAAACAATTATGAAACTAGAGAATTTAAAGGTTCTGTGTTCACATATAAACAATTATGAAACTAGAGAATTTAAAGGTTATGTGTTCACATATAAACAATCATGAAATAGAGAATTTAAAGATGTGTTCAATTTTAAAGGTTTCTGTGTTCACATATAAACAATTATGAAACTAGAGAATTTAAAGGTTCTGTGTTCACATATAAACAATCATGAAACGAGAGAATTTAAAGTTATGTACATATAAACAATTATGAAACTAGAATTTTCTGTGTTCACATATAAACAATCATGAAACTAGAGAATTTAAAGGTTCTGTGTTCACATATAAACAATTATGAATAAACAACTAGAGAATTTAAAGGTTCTGTGTTCACATATAAACAATTATGAAACTAGAGAATTTAAAGGTTTCTGTGTTCACATATAAACAATTATGAAACTAGAGAATTTAAAGGGTTCTGTGTTCACATATAAACAATCATGAAACGAGAGAATTTAAAGGTTCTGTGTTCACATATAAACAATTATGAAACTAGAGAATTTAAAGGTTCTGTGTTCACATATAAACAATCATGAAACGAGAGAATTTTTAAACTAGAGTTCTGTGTTCACATATAAACAATTATGAAACTAGAGAATTTAAAGGTTCTGTGTTCACATATAAACAATCATGAAACGAGAGAATTTAAAGGTTCTGTGTTCACATATAAACAATTATGAAACTAGAGAATTTAAAGGTTCTGTGTGTGTATAAACAATTATGAAACTAGAGAATTTAAAATCACATATGAAATGAAACTAGAGAATTTAAAGGTTCTGTGTTCACATATAAGCAATATAAACGAGAGAATTTAAAATTAAACAATCATGAAACAGAGAATTTGTTCTGTGTTCACATATAAACAATCATGAAACGAGAGAATTTAAAGGTTCTGTGTTCACATATAAACAATCATGAAACTAGAGAATTTAAAGGTTCTGTGTTCACATATAAACAATTATGAAACTAGAGAATTTAAAGGTTCTGTGTTCACATATAAACAATTATGAAACTAGAGAATTTAAAAGGTTCACATATAAACAATTGTAAAACTAGAGAATTTAAAAAGGTCTGTAAAGGTTCACATATAAACAATTATGAAACTAGAGAATTTAAAGGTTCTGTGTTCACATATAAACAATTATGAAACTAGAAATTTAAAGGTTCTGTGAATTTAAAGAGAATTTAAAGGTTCTGTGTTCACATATAAACAATTATGAAACTAGAGAATTTAAAGGTTCTGTGTTCACATAAACAATCATGAAACGAGAGAATTTAAAGGTTCTGTGTTCACATATAAACAATTGAAACTAGAGAATTTAAAGGTTCTGTGTTCACATATAAACAATTATGAAACTAGAGAATTTGAAAAGAGAATTTAGTTTCTGTGTTCACATATAAACAATCATGAAACGAGAGAATTTAAAGGTTCTGTGTTCACATATAAACAATTATGAAACTAGGGAATTTAAAGGTTCTGTGTTCACATATAAACAATCATGAAACGAGAGAATTTAAAAAGGTTCTGTGTTCACATATAAACAATTATGAAACTAGGGAATTTAAAGGTTCTGTGTTCACATATAAAACAATCATGAAACTAGAGAATTTAAAAGGTTCTGTGTTCACATATAAACAATTATGAAACTAGAAATTTAAAAGGTTCTCACATATAAACAATTATGAAACTAGAGAATTTAAAGGTTCTGTGTTCACATATAAACAAAACAATTAAATGAAACTATGAGAATTTAAAGGTTCTGTGTTCACATATAAACAAACAAACTAGAGAATTTAAAGGTTCTGTGTTCACATATAAACAATTTGAAAAAGAATTTAAAGGTTCTGTGTTCACTATATAAACAATTATGAAACTAGGAATTTAAAGGTTCTGTGTTCACATATAAACAATATGAAACAATTTAAAGGTTCTGTGTTCACATATAAACAATTATGAAACGAGAGAATTTAAAGGTTATGTGTTCACATATAAACAATTATGAAACTAGAGAATTTAAAGGTTCTGTGTTCACATATAAACAATTATGAAACTAGGGAATTTAAAGGTTATGTGTTCACATATAAACAATCATGAAACGAGAGAATTTAAAGGTTTGTGTTCACATATAAACAATTATAAACAATTATTGAAACTAGAGAATTTAAAGGTTCTGTGTTCACATATAAACAATCATGAAACGAGAGAATTTAAAGGTTCTGTGTTCACATATAAACAATTATGAAACTAGAGATTTAAAGGTTCTGTGTTCACATATAAACAATCATGAAACGAGAGAATTTAAAGGTTCTGTGTTCACATATAAACAATTATGAAACTAGAGAATTTAAAGGTTATGTGTTTCACATATAAACAATAAACTAGGAATTTATCACATATAAACAATCATGAGGGAATTTAAAGGTTCTGTGTTCACATATAAACAATTATTTAAAACTAGAGAATTTAAAGGTTCTGTGTTCACATATAAACAATTATGAAACTAGAGAATTTAAAGGTTCTGTGTTCACATATAAACAATTATGAAACTAGAATTTAAAGGTTCTGTGTTCACATATAAACAATTGAAAAAGAATTTAAATTTCTGTGTTCACATATAAACAATCATGAAACGAGAGAATTTAAAGGTTATGTGTTCACATATAAACAATTATGAAACTAGAGAATTTAAAAGGTTCTGTGTTCACATATAAACAATTATGAAACTAGGAATTTAAAGGTTCTGTGTTCACATATAAACAATTATGAAACTAGAGAATTTAAACAATAAACAATTATGAAAAACGAGATAAATTTAAAGGTTATGTGTTCACATATAAACAATTATGAAACTAGAGAATTAAAAAAATAAACAATTATGAAACTGTGAATTTAAAGGTTCATATAAACAATTATGAAACTAGAGAATTTAAAGGTTATGTGTTCATATAAACAATATAAACTAGAATTTTAAAGGTTCTGTGTTCACATATAAACAATTATGAAACTAGGGAATTTAAAGGTTATGTGTTCACATATAAACAATTATGAAACTAGAGAATTTAAAGGTTTGTGTTCACATATAAACAATTATGAAACTAGAGAATTTAAAGGTTCTGTGTCTACATATAAACAATTATGAAACGAGAGAATTTAAAGGTTCTGTGTTCACATATAAACAATTATGAAACTAGGGAATTTAAAGGTTCTGTGTTCACATATAAACAATTGAAACTAGAGAATTTAAAGGTTCTGTGTTCACATATAAACAATTATGAAACTAGGAATTTAAAGGTTATGTGTTCACATATAAACAATTATGAAACTAGAGAATTTAAAGGTTCTGTGTATAAACAATCATGAAACTAGAGAATTTAAAGGTTCTGTGTTCACATACAATTATGAAACTAGGGAATTAAAGGTTCTGTGTTCACATATAAAACAATTATGAAACTAGAAATTTAAAGGTTATGTGTTCACATATAAACAATTATGAAACTAGGGAATTTAAAGGTTATGTGTTCACATATAAACAATTATGAAACTAGAGAATTTAAAGGTTCTGTGTTCACATATAAACAATCATGAAACGAGAGAATTTAAAGGTTATGTGTTCACATATAAACAATTATGAAACTAGAGAATTTAAAGGTTCTGTGTTCACATATAAACAATTATGAAACTAGGGAATTTAAAGGTTATGTGTTCACATATAAACAATTATGAAACTAGAGAATTTAAAGGTTCTGTGTTCACATATAAACAATTATGAAACTAGAGAATTTAAAGGTTCTGTGTTCACATATAAACAATTATGAAACTAGAGAATTTAAAGGTTATGTGTTCACATATAAACAATCATGAAACTAGAGAATTTAAAAAGGTTCTGTGTTCACATATAAACAATTATGAAACTAGAGAATTTAAAGGTTCTGTGTTCACATATAAACAATTATGAAACTAGAAATTTAAAGGTTATGTGATATAAACAATTATGAAACTAGAGAATTTAAAGGTTCTGTGTTCACATATAAACAATAAACTAGAGAATTTAAAGGTTCTGTGTTCACATATAAACAATCATGAAACGAGAGAATTTAAAGGTTCTGTGTTCACATATAAACAATTATGAAACTAGAGAATTTAAAGGTTCTGTGTTCACATATAAACAATCATAAACTTTGGGAATTTAAAGGTTCTGTGTTCACATATAAACAATCATGAAACTAGAGAATTTAAAGGTTATGTGTTCACATATAAACAATTATGAAACTAGAGAATTTAAAGGTTCTGTGTTCACATATAAACAATTATGAAACTAGAGAATTTAAAGGTTATGTGTTCATATAAACAATTATGAAACTAGAGAATTTAAAGGTTCTGTGTTCACATATAAACAATTATGAAACTAGGGAATTTAAAGGTTCTGTGTTCACATATAAACAATTATGAAACTAGAGAATTTAAAGGTTATGTGTTCACATATAAACAATTATGAAACTAGGGAATTTAAAGGTTATGTGTTCACATATAAACAATTATGAAACTAGAGAATTTAAAGGTTCTGTGTTCACATATAAACAATTATGAGAATTTAAAGATGTGTTCACATATTTGAAAAGAGAATTTTAAAAGGTTTGTGTTCACATATAAACAATCATGAAACTAGAGAATTTAAAGGTTCTGTGTTCACATATAAACAATTATGAAACTAGAGAATTTAAAGGTTCTGTGTTCACATATAAACAATTATGAAACTAGAGAATTTAAAGGTTATGTGTTCACATATAAACAATTATGAAACTAGAGAATTTAAAGGTTCTGTGTTCACATATAAACAATTATGAAACTAGAGAATTTAAAAGGTTATGTGTTCACATATAAACAATTATGAAACTAGAGAATTTAAAGGTTATGTGTTCACATATAAACAATTATGAAACTAGAGAATTTAAAGGTTATGTGTTCACATATAAACAATTATGAAACTAGAGAATTTAAAGGTTATGTGTTCACATATAAACAATTATGAAACTAGAGAATTTAAAGGTTCTGTGTTCACATATAAACAATCATGAAACGAGAGAATTTAAAGGTTATGTGTTAAACAATTATAAAACTAGGGAATTTAAAAGGTTCTGTGTTCACATATAAACAATTATGAAACTAGGGAATTTAAAGTTCTGTGTTCACATATAAACAATTATGAAACTAGAGAATTTAAAGGTTATGTGTTCACATATAAACAATTATGAAACTAGAGAATTTAAAGGTTCTGTGTTCACATATATAAACAATTATGAAACTAGGGAATTTAAAGGTTATGTGTTCACATATAAACAATTATGAAACTAGAGAATTTAAAGGTTCTGTGTTCACATATAAACAATTATGAAACTAGAGAATTTAAAAGGTTATGTGTTCTAGATAAATTTAAGAGAATTTAAAGGTTCTGTGTTCACATATAAACAATTATGAAACTAGAGAATTTAAAGGTTCTGTGTTCACATATAAACAATTATGAAACTAGAGAATTTAAAGGTTATGTGTTCACATAAACAATTTGAAACTAGAGAATTTAAAGGTTCTGTGTTCACATATAAACAATTATGAAACTAGAGAATTTAAAAGGTTATGTGTTCACATATAAACAATTATGAAACTAGAGAATTTAAAGGTTATGTGTTCACATATAAACAATTATGAAACTAGGGAATTTAAGGTTCTGTGTTCACATATAAACAATTATGAAACTAGAGAATTTAAAGGTTATGTGTTCACATATAAACAATTATGAAACTAGAGAATTTAAAGGTTATGTGTTCACATATAAACAATTATGAAACTAGAGAATTTAAAGGGAATTTAAAGGTTCTGTGTTCACATATAAACAATTGAAATGAAACATATAGAGAATTTGAAACTAGGTTATGTGTTCACATATAAACAATTATGAAACTAGAGAATTTAAAGGTTCTGTGTTCACATATAAACAATTATGAAACTAGAGAATTTAAAGGTTATGTGTTCACATATAAACAATTATGAAACTAGGAATTTAAAGGTTCTGTGTTCACATATAAACAATTTGAAACTAGAGAATTTAAAGGTTATGTGTTCACATATAAACATGAAATAAATTTAAATTATGTTCACATATAAACAATTAGAGAATTTAAAGGTTCTGTGTTCACATATAAACAATTATGAAACTAGGGAATTTAAAGGTTATGTGTTCACATATAAACAATTATGAAACTAGGGAATTTAAAGGTTCTGTGTTCACATATAAACAATTATGAAACTAGAGAATTTAAAAAGGGAATTTAAAGGTTATGTGTTCACATATAAACAATTATGAAACTAGAGAATTTAAAAGGTTTATGTGTGAAACTAGAATTTAAATGTTATGTGTTCACATATAAACAATTATGAAACTAGAGAATTTAAAGGTTATGTGTTCACATATAAACAATTATGAAACTAGAGAATTTAAAGGTTATGTGTTCACATATAAACAATTATGAAACTAGGGAATTTAAAAGGTTCTGTGTTCATATAAACTAGAGAATTTAAAGGTTCTGTGTTCACATATAAACAATTATGAAACTAGAGAATTTAAAGGTTATGTGTTCACATATAAACAATTATGAAACAATTTAAAGGTTATGTGTGTTCACATATAAACAATTATGAAACTAGGAATTTAAAGGTTATGTGTTCACATATAAACAATTATGAAACTAGGGAATTTAAAGGTTCTGTGTTCATATAAACAATTATGAAAAACAATGTGTTCATATAAACAATGAAACTAGGGAATTTAAAGGTTATGTGTTCACATATAAACAATTATGAAACTAGAATTTAAAGGTTCTGTGTTCACATATAAACAATTGAAATAGAGAATTTAAAACATATAAACAATTATGAAACTAGAATTTAAAGGTTCTGTGTTTTAAAGGTGAAATGTGTTCACATATAAACAATTATGAAACTAGGGGAATTTAAACTAGGTTATGTGTTCACATATAAACAATTATGAAACTAGAGAATTTAAAGGTTCTGTGTTCACATATAAACAATTATGAAACTAGAGAATTTAAAGGTTCTGTGTGTTCACATATAAACAATTATGAAACTAGGAGAATTTAAAGGTTATGTGTTCACATATAAACAATTATGAAACTAGAGAATTTAAAGGTTCTGTGTTCACATATAAACAATTATGAAACTAGAGAATTTAAAAGGTTCTGTGTTCACATATAAACAATTATGAAACTAGGGAATTTAAAGGTTCTGTGTTCACATATAAACAATTTGAAATAGAAATTTAAAGGTTCTGTGTTCACATATAAACAATTATGAAACTAGAGAATTTAAAGGTTATGTGTTCACATATAAACAATTATGAAACTAGTTCTGTGAATTTAAAGGTTCTGTGTTCACATATAAACAATTATGAAACTAGGAATTTAAAGGTTCTGTGTTCACATATTTAAAATTTAAAGGTTCTGTGTTCACATATAAACAATTATGAAACTAGGGAATTTAAAGGTTCTGTGTTCACATAAACAATTATGTGAATTTAAAAGGTGCCATGTGTTCATATAAACAATTATGAAACTAGGGAATTTAAAGGTTATGTGTTCACATATAAACAATTATGAAACTAGGGAATTTAAAGGTTCTGTGTTCACATATAAACAATTATGAAACTAGAGAATTTAAAGGTTATGTGTTCACATATAAACAATTATGAAACTAGGGAATTTAAAGGTTCTGTGTTCACATATAAACAATTATAAACTAGGAAATTCACATATAAACAATTATGAAAAACATTTATGAAACTAGGGAATTTAAAGGTTGTGCATTCACATATAAACAATTATGAAACTAGAGAATTTAAAGGTTATGTGTTCACATATAAACAATTATGAAACTAGGGAATTTAAATGTTGTGCGTTCACATATAAACAATTATGAAACTAGGGAATTTAAAGGTTCTGTGTTCACATATAAACAATTATGAAACTAGGGAATTTAAATGTTTGTTATGTTCACATATATGAAAAACAATTATGAAACTAGAAAGAATTTAAAGGTTCTGTGTTCACATATAAACAATTAAACAATTATGAAACTAGGGAATTTAAAGGTTATGTGTTCACATATAAACAATTATGAAACTAGAAAATTTAAATGTTATGCGTTCACATATAAACAATTATGAAACTAGAGAATTTAAAAACATATAAACAATTATGAAACTTAGAATTTAAAAGGTTCTGTGTTCACATATGAAACTAGAATTTAAAGGTTATGTGTTCACATATAAACAATTTGAAACTAGGGAATTTAAAGGTTCTGTGTTCACATATAAACAATTGAAGGGAATTTAAAGGTTCTGTGTTCATATAAACAATATAAACTAAAGGGAATTTAAAATTAAACAATGGAAACTAGAGAATTTAAATGTTATGCGTTCACATATAAACAATTATGAAACTAGAGAATTTAAATGTTATGTGTTCACATATAAACAATTATGAAACTAGGGAATTTAAAGGTTATGTGTTCACATATAAACAATTATGAAACTAGAGAATTTAAATGTTATGTGTTCACATATAAACAATTATGAAACTAGGGAATTTAAAGGTTATGTGTTCACATATAAACAATTATGAAACTAGGGAATTTAAAAGGTTCTGTGTTCACATATAAACAATTATGAAACTAGAGAATTTAAATGTTATCGTTCACATATAAACAATTTGAAACTAGAAATTTAAATTATGTGTTCATATAAACAATTATGGGAATTTAAAGGTTATGTGTTCACATATAAACAATTATGAAACTAGGGAATTTAAAGGTTATGTGTTCACATATAAACAATTTGAAACTAGGAATTTAAATGTTATGTGTTCACATATAAACAATTATGAAACTAGGGAATTTAAAAGGTTATGTGTTCACATATAAAAACAATAGGAATTTTAAAATATAGGAATTTAAAAGGTTATGTGTTCACATATAAACAATTATGAAACTAGGGAATTTAAAGGTTCTGTGTTCACATATAAACAATTATAAAACTAGGGAATTTAAAGGTTGTGTGTTCACATATAAAACAATTATGGGAATTTAAAGGTTATGTGTTCACATATAAACAATTATGAAACTAGGGAATTTAAAGGTTATGTGTTCACATATAAACAATTATGAAAACTAGGAATTTAAAGGTTCTGTGTTCACATATAAACAATTATGAAACTAGGGAATTTAAAGGTTCTGTGTTCACATATAAAAACATATAAACAATGAAACTAGGGAATTTAAAGGTTCATGTTCACATATAAACAATTATGAAACTAGGGAATTTTAATATAAACAATTATGAAAACTAGAAATTTAAAGGTTTGTTCACATATAAACAATTATGAAACTAGGAATTTAAAGGTTATGTGTTCACATATAAACAATTATGAAAAAATTTAGTGACATTTAAATGAATTTAAGGTTGTACATTCATATAAACAATTATGAAACAATTTAAATGTTAAACTATAAACAATTTGAAAAGGAATTTAAATGTGTTCACATATAAAACAATTATGAAACTAGAGAATTTAAATTCTGTGTTCACATATAAACAATTATGTGTTCAAAGGTTATGTGTTCACATATAAACAATTATGAAACTAGGGAATTTAAAGGTTGTGTTCACATATAAACATTTATGACACTAGGGAATTTAAAGGTTGTGGTGTGGAAGAGAGTTTTTCTGGTCCAGAAGTAAGTTGGGGTAAGTCATGATAAGCATGGTTATATTAGTTGAGCTCAAGTCAATCTTGCACTGAGTTGGAATGACCAAAGTACAGATTGACTGGGTAAAGGAGATATCCCCAACAGGGATGTCTTCATCTGCTCTCTGCTACATCTTGGAGTAAGAGGAAGAAAAGAGAATTCAGTCGTCAGTCAGCCAGGGAAAAGAGATGTTCCCGGGAGGTGGTGACATCTTCATCCATGTCCTGATACATCTTGGAGCAAGGTGGAGAAAAAGAGGAAGAGGAAGGAGATGTTCAACAGCACTAACTAATTGGTGTTTAGTGAAGTCAAGTGTCGTAATAAAATTTCTAGTTTCTTTATTACTAGAATCATGGAAAAATGTATTTCCTTTTTTAATTCATTATTATCTTATTTAAAAAAAATTGTTTAGAAACTTTGTTTAGAAGCATTAATGATTGTTTTATTTCTCGTTTTAAGCGTTATTCTACCTTTGATAACATGGCAATATATACAGTATGCGATGGATAAATTGTCATCTAATGCAAAAATGAGAATAACACTGACATCTCATTTAAACAGATATATTTACCAAAATTACACAAAATATCTTGAAATACTAAAGAGTAAATTTATTCAATATCATCGCCAAAGGCTTCAACTAACAGCTTCCAGATGACCTCAGGGTCTCCTGCAATCCTTCAGGACAATCTCCTTGTTTAAGTTGGTGAACGTTGCCATAATCCTTGCCTTCAATTTATCTTTGGTCTTACAATGAGTTTTGTTGGTCTCTTGCTCAACTGCACCCCACACATAAAAATCAAAGGGGTTGCAGTTTGGGGAGTTATGTGGCCATAGGTAAGGGTTGATGAAGTTGCAGAAATTGTTTGACAACCATTACTGGATTCTCTTGCTTTTGTGGCATGGGGCAGAGTTCTGTTGCCAGACATAGGGTCTTCTAGCAGCCAACCTCTTGTCCCAGGTCAGCACTACCTCCTCAAGGCACTTGATGTAGGCCTCCATGTTGAGTCTGAGGCCCTCAGTAACAAATTTGAGAGTTCTTTTCTTATCAGAACAATCAAAGTGAGTTTTACAAGCTGCCATACCTTCATGATCATCATTTGATTGACACCCAATCACTCTGAAATGTTCATATTGGAGATTTCAGTGTAGCAGTACAGCATGCTGTTTCCAAATTTCTGGTGGAGGGAATTGCATCATGGTACTCTTTTTCTCACAGATGGTGCCCAACTGACCCTACTATACAGTGCAATCAACAAAACCAAAAACAAACAATGCCCATGCACAAAAGTAAAAATATAAAATGGCAACAATTTCCCCATCGTACACTGTATGCGGAATGAGCTGGCAAGACTAGGTTTACATCAGGGTTATTTTAGGGGTGATTTCTGTCATCTGGAATTTTTCTGTGGTTTGATAGTGGCCTGGTTCAAAGGGTGCCTGATTAAAGAGGTCAAACAGCATTGTTATCTATTAGAATGTTGCAAAAGTATTTTTGTTTTATGCAGACCTTCACTTATTTCTTCACTAAAGGTTATTTATGACTCCAGTCACAGATAATCATTAAAAACACAAGAAGAATCCATGTGATTTTTATATATATTTTCAATGACTTTGAGGAGAGCCATTAAAATTTCAAGCTTTGTTTGGACAATTGAACTTTTAATGTTTTGTTGCCACAGTGCTTCAATCACTCCATTCTATGGCCGTCTTCAGGTGTAAGAAAAAAGGGGTCTTTGTATGCAGATGAAATGTGACACTCTACCTTGAGTGGCTCCCTGGCCATGTACCAGATGAAACTTACTGTAAAAAAATGACAATTTACCCATCGCACCCTGTAAAAAACCATTATAATTTGAATAGGATTTTTATATGTAAAAAGATTTTAAAATATTCCATTTTTTGCCAGAAAGATGTCCTTTTATTTTAGTTTTTAATATTCTGAAAGATATTCTTTAAATATGATATATTCTACTGTTATCTTTTATTTTTGATATTTATCATTATCATTTGCATAAAAAACAAGAAAAAAAGCACCTATCTTTCTATGTAATATGTGCAAGTATGTCACATACAAAAGAAAAAAATGAAATAAATCTCCACCCACATTAAAAGTTCAATATCCTTTCTTTCTTTCTTTTCACTCACTTTCCTTTTCATTTTTCTTTACCTTTTTCCCTTTACACTCTCGTTCTCCCTTCCTCCTCTACTTTCTGTTATTTCCATTTCTGTTATGTGAAAATTAGTTGATTAGCCCTTGGTAGCTATAGTGCATGTGTGTGTGTGTGTGTGTGCGTGTGTGCATATTCATATTCTCAAAGAGTGTGCCTATTGTCAAATCGTGCTGAAAACACTGGTTCTCACTCGATCACTGAAGCAGCATTAATCCCAGTCAGTACATAGATGGGGAAACTCTTGGGAATGCCAACTATGGTAAGCAACCTGCTATAATCCAAAATGTGTTTCCACTTTATGAGGGTGGGCTGAAAACTTCATAGTCTGACTATGAAGGTATGATGTTAGAGCTGTGAAATCTTGCATACATTAATTTCAACTGCATTATTTATTTCCTGGTGAACTGCTCTCTTACTGTTCAAAGATGACTTCAAAATAACTAGTATCAACTTCTCTTGAAAATGGACAAAATTTGGCATTGTGGTGTTATTAAGTACCTGCAAAGAGAGGGTTTATTCCCCAAAGGACGTTTATGCTGACATGGTTGCTATATTAGTGGATAACGATCCAGCTTTATTACCAGTGCAAAAGTGGGCAGTTGAATTTAGAAGATTATCCAAGGTCTGGAGATCCTGCAATTGCTACCACTAAGGAAGACATTGATCATGTTCACCACATGGTGATGGATGACAGGTGATTAACTATAAATCAAATAGCCAATGCTATTAGCTTATCCTGTGAGAGAGTTGAAAATATTTTGCACAATGGACTTGGCATGATAAAGGTTTCT
This sequence comes from Acanthosepion pharaonis, assembly GCA_903632075.3. Classification (NCBI taxonomy): domain Eukaryota; kingdom Metazoa; phylum Mollusca; class Cephalopoda; order Sepiida; family Sepiidae; genus Acanthosepion; species Acanthosepion pharaonis. Next base: position 3,064,442 of record CAHIKZ030003431.1, read on the forward strand.
ACTCAGTGGATTCCCTGTCTTCTGACACCTGATCAAAAGCACACCAGTCTGATCACATCATGTGAAAATCTGGAATTGTTTGAGGCAGATCTGGCTGGTTTCCTTGAATGTTTCCTAACCCAAGATGAGTGTTAGGTTCATCACTTTGAGCCAGAAACAGAGAGACAATCTATGCAGTGGAAACACCCTCCTCATCTATCATAAAGAAGGCCAAGGTTGTTTCATCTGCAGGGAAGATGATGGCCTCAGTTTTTTGGAGATGCAAAAGGCATTGTCTTTATTGACTATCTTCAAAAGGGCCACACCATCAATGGAGAGTACTGTGCCAACTTGCTGAGGCAGTTATAAAAGGGTATTAAGACCAACCACCTAGGAAAACTGATGAAAGGGGGTTTGTCTCATCAGGACAATGCTCCAGCATACAAACCCTTGGTTTCAATGGCTGTTGTGCATGAATGTGGTTTTGAACTGGTTGATCACTCTCCTTATTCTCTTGATTTGACTATCATCTGTTCCTCAACATAAAAAAACACTTGGCTCAGAACCAGTATGGCAGTGATGATGATGATGTCACATCTACTCTTGATGAATCTTTAGATAAACATGATAAAGAGTCTTCTTTGAATATTCAGATGTCTGTTTTCCTGGAAAGAAACAATGCAGTTATTAATAAAAAGAGTTGATATTAAAGCATGCCAGATTTCACAGCTCTAACATCAATCCTTCATGGTCAGCATATGAACTTTTCTGCCCACCCTCATTAATAAACCACAAAGTATTGATAAGTGATAAAAAAAAAATGTTACAGTTATCCTAGAAATAACACTAATCTCATGCAGGGGCAGCACAGATAATCTGATTCTAAACTGAAATGCTGATTTATAAGAAATGATTTTGTTATTTTTTATGGGTACTATGCTAGTCAATATAAAAATGCACATAAGTTATCATCATCATCATTATTAGTAGCAGCAGCAGAAAAAGTTGAAGCAAAGGGAAATAACTTTCACCAACATCTGCTTTGAATCATGATAAGATTTTCAAATTTAGGAGAAGGAATAAAATAAGGAAATTATGAAGACTTACTAAAAAAATAGCCTTAGGTGACTGACTCGAATGAAACTTCCTACTGAGAGAGCTAAGCATCATCATCTGGTAATATTTCTGCTCATTTACAGTAGTTTAAAACACACACACACATACCCATAATAATATATATATATATATATATATATATATATATATATATATATATATATATGAAATTTACAAAACATACTTCTTGGATGCACTGGGAGGGTGTCATTAGTAATGTTTTATAACTGGGATCATTAGGGATTTGGGTTTTTTAACATCAGACCATTCCCCAGTTGACACAGTGCAGATCAGACACTAATCCACTGCTAAATATCACTTCATATATATATATATATATATATATATATATATGAAATTTACAAAACATACTTCTTGGATGCACTGGGAGGTGTCATTAGTAATGTTTTATAACTGGGATCATTAGGGATTTGGGGTCTTTTAACATCAGACCATTCCCCAGTTGACACAGTGCAGATCAGACACTAATCCACATCCCCACTGCTAAATATCACTTATATATATATATATATATATATATATATATATATATATATATATATATATATATATATATATACGTGTGTGTGTGTATACAGGGTAATTGAAAACTAATTCCCCATTTTAAAATACTTATAATTTATTTATTAACTATAATTTTTTACAAGAAATGAATATGGGAGGAAAGTGTTTAGCATGAAGTTTTATTTAAAATTCGATATGGGCACCAGATTTTGCTACCAGCTTCTCAATCTGCCCATGAATCACTTCAACTGATTTCACCAGGAACTCTTGTTGTATGGAAGGAATAATTTCTTGTATTTGCTCTTCAAGTTCTTCCAAAGTTTTTGTTTGGTATAATAGACTTGCTCCTTTAACCAATTCCAAAGAAAAAAGTCATAGGGGGTTAAGTCAGGACTCCTGGTGGGCCACTGATACATAAAATAGGGAGTTACTTTTCAATCCCTCCTATATATATATATATATATGTATGTATTTAGTTGGATTGATGTGAGTTTGTTAGCTCCATCACTAATATAATGTGCTTTCCAGTAAGTACTATTATATATATATATATATATAAAAATTGCATATATATATATATATATATATATACATATTTATATACATACATATATATATATATATATATATATATATATATATATATATATATATATATATATATATATATATATATATATATATATATATATATATATATATATATATATATATATATATATATATATATATATATATATATATATATATATATATATATATGAGGCATGGTGGAGCAGTGGATAGCAGCTTGGATTGAGGAGTCGCATTTGAGAGCCGAGTTAAATTCAGTCGAATCCATTACATTCACTTACGTGCTAATACCCTTGGGAAAGGTATGTATCCTCTTCATCTCCCTCCAGCTATGGGTAAAATAGCAGGACAGACTGGGTTCTATAGCCTTGGATGGCAACTGGTCTAGGAGAAGGACAACTCTGAATTCAAAACCTGCGGAGGGTCGTTTGGGAACCTTGTGGCATGCATTCAGTGCACCAGGTTTCTGTATTCGTCCCTCAAAAAAGTGTGGCTGGTCCTGCACGAGGCCTTCACCACTATAAACGAATCTCATGTGCGGTGTCGGGATGTCGGTTTCCTGGGGACTTATCGGCCCTGACCCTCATCGTCGAACGCGACGGGAGAGTCGATTATATATATATATATGTATAAATGTATATACATATATAGGTACAACAATATGTACAAAGCTTAATAAAAAAAAGCATTTATTTTATATAAGAAATATTTTTTTTTTTTCATAATCTTCTTCCTTGTCAATGCACTTAACCAAATGCTTCTCCATTAATCATATGGATTAAACATTATATAGTGAAAATTTAAGATCAAAATTCAAGCTATAAATTTACTCATATGTATGTTTGTATGTTTTCCATCATATATATATATATATATATATATATATATATATATATATACAGGGTGCGATGGATAAATCGTCTAAAATACACAAAAATAAAAATAGCATGTCATTTTAACAGATATGGGCAAATTGTCATCATTTTATATTTTTAATTTTGCAAATGTGCATTGTTTGTTTTGGATTTTGTCAACTGCACAATATAGTAGGGTCAGTTAGCACTGCCTGTGAATAAAAGAGCACAATAATGCAATTCCCTCCACCAGAAATTTGAAAATGGTATGCTGTAATGCTTGGCCTTTGCATGGGAATATCCAATACAAACATTTCAGAGTGTTTGGGTGTCAATCAGAGGACAATGCAGAGGATTCAGAAAGAGTTAGATGAGTTACGAAGGCACAGCAGCTCGGAAAACTCACACTGATAAGAAAAGAATTCCCTTGATGAGAACCTCAAACTCAACACATCCTTAAGGAGAGAAGCTGCCATAGGACAAGACACTGGCTGCGTGAAAACCCTATGTCTGGTAACAGGAATCTGCACCATGCCACAAAAGCAGGGGAAACCAGTCATAGCTCTCAGACAATTTCTGTGACCCCATCACCCTTTATCTGGCCACCTAACTCCCCAAACTGCAACCCCTTGATTATTGTGGAATGCAGTTGAGTGAGAGACCAAGAAAACTTGTAAGACCAGAGATGAAGGCAAGGATTATGGCAGCATTCCCTAACTTAAACAAGGAGACCATTCTTCAGAAGATTGCAGGAGATCCTGAAGTTGTTGTGGTTGAAGCCAATAGCAATTTTATTGAATAAAATTTACTCTTTAGTCTTTCAAGATATTTTTATATAATTTTGGTAAATATATCTGTTAAAATGTGATGTCAGTGTTACTTTAATTTTTACATAATTTAGATGACAAATTATCTTTTGCACCCTGTATGTATACATGTATATACATACATACATACATATATATATATATATATATACACACACACACACACACAGATATATATTTATATAGCCAAATAGGTAAATATAAATACATGTATAAGTGAGCAATCAAATACAAATACATATAAATATTCTATAGTGTAAGAAAAAACAGTGCTCAGTGTTAAATAACAGATCTATTTAATATATATTAAGAAATATGCATAATATGTTACATTGATTGCACAACTTGGTTGGTATAAAATGCATATGTAACATCTTTATAAAAAATAACTATTGCTCTTCTTTTGGTATTGAGCTCTCTTTTGAATTAATGCTATGAACATTTGAATTTATATTCTTTTCATTCTTGTTACATTTGAATATATATATATATATATATATATATATATATATATGTGTGTGTGTGTGTGTGTGTGTGTGTGGTGCAGTTCAATTTATATTACATGAATCATTCATTTAAAAAACAGATTAGTGAAGTTAATGATATAAATGGCGAGAATACATCTTCATAAACAAATTTATTAAAATTATATTAACCCACAAACTTCTAGATGAATCTTGTGATCCCTGTTTTTAATAAATTCAACTTGTATAAGAAAATGGTGGAAAATGGTCAGGGAGAAGTACATTTCTGAATTCAAAAACTGAAGAGAGTTGTTTGGGGACCTTGTGGCAAATTATGTGCACCAGTTCTCTGTATTCAGCTCTTTCAATAAGTGTGATTTGTTCTGCACAAGACTTCCCCACTATAATCAACCATAATCAAATCATATATGTGAGTAGTCTGGCTGTTTGGTTATGAGAATTGAGTTGTTGTACCCTCATACACCAAAAATGATGTGAACGTTCAGTATATATATTAAACCCTCTCTTTTTTCTCATTAACTTTAGGCACTTAAAACTTTAGATATCTTTAAATGCCTGAATTTTTTCAATGAAATATTAGAAGCCTTTGAGCTTTGAGAAAGTGTTGTTTGCTGATGAACAAATGTTATTTATTCTGAATTGGTTACAAGAAACAGACAATCAAAAAAATGAACAAAATGAGATAAATATTTATTCTATTTGTAACTTTTAGTATAGAGAATGTTCAAGAACAGTTCCTAAAAGAGTGTGTAAATTCAAGGAATATTCTTATGATAGTCCTTGTAAGATGAAGAAATGAATGTAGTTCATGAATTATTAACAGTAGTAGACTATCCTTGGTGTGACAATAAACTACATCCGGCAGCAAGGCCTCTGATTGGGAGATTTTAAGATGTGTGGAATCACTTCTTAATTGCTGTTGTTTCCAGGTCCACCCTAACCTAGGGTGGTATCATCTGTTAGGGCCCTGCCTATGGGCAAATAATAAAAAAAAACACTATGAAAATGTAGAAAGTACATTTTTATAGTGAAGTGCCAGCAATATATATTCACAGTAAAATAATTAACAGCGATATGTTTTTGTAAAAAAAAAAAAAATATTACCAGCAATACATTGTTATAAAAAAAAAAGATAGTACCAGCAACAGATTTTTGAAAAAAAAATTATCAGTAATACATTTTTGTAAAAGAAATTACTAA
>CAHIKZ030003431.1:3075000-3305000 GCA_903632075.3 Acanthosepion pharaonis
ATCTTTACCCGTTCTTATCCTTACTTCCCATTAATTATTTCTGAACCAAAAAGGAAAATGGACATACTCAAGAGACACTTAACTTTGTTTCAACACAGTCAACATACAAGAAATAAACATCCATAGCAGAAACTCAAGTTCTTTTTGTATACTTCTTCTGTCTTTGTTTATATATTGAACACACACCTACACCTAAAAAATACACACAAAAACCTACAAGCTTGTTAACATCCACATAGTAGATATAATGCCAGGATATGTATATGAGATCACAATGGGAGAACTTTGAATAGGACAAAGGTGTCATTTTCCTAGGTAGGCTACTTTTTTAACTTAAATAACTGGATCCTTTCTGAACAGATGTAATACTCCATAAATATCTTGTTGAGTACTTGCTTGTAGGCTTGGCATGAGTCATATGGGTACTTATATATATATAGATCTATAATATTTGCCATTGAGATAAGTCAATAAATATTTTTTGCTTTAAACTGGTGCTTGGCAAATAGATTTAAAATGTAGACAAAATTGCTGAGCTTGATGATAAAAAAATGTTTACTTCATAATTGTTCAGCTACATTCAAACTGCAAGTGTTATTTCTTGTCAAAACATGCTTAAATTTAGGACTAGTATTCCTAGTTTAGTAGAAGACTGAGGGTTCAAAGGTTCAAGGTTCCACAATAATAACACTCGGTAGAAGAAGCTTGTTAACAAGAAACATAATTTTGATTATAAAACTGAGGCAAAAATCCCTTTATCTGTGTTGATCAGTCTTGTTAAATCTCTGGGAGGTAATGAGAACAGATTATTTAATAATATTTGCCATTGGTGTATAAAAGAATGTTCAGTCCTGGGTATGACGATAAACTACATTTGGCAGCAAGGCCTCTGATCGGGATATTGAAGGTTTTGAGGAACATGGAACCACCTCTTAATTGCTGTTGTTCCCATGTCCATCCTGACCTGGGGTGGTAGCATCTGTTAGGGTCCCAGCTTTGGGAAAATAGTGAACACTCAAGCAGAAACAAAACACAATTAAAAGTATAAATATATATTTTTATAGTAAAAATACTAGCAACACATTTTTATATGAAGAAAATGACCAACTATATATATTTATAGTAGAATTACCAACAATACATTTTATAGTAAAATAACCAACAATACAATTTATCTGTAGTTGAAGCCATAAAAATAGTGTTTAACATGTTTAGATATCAGCATGAAATAACCTATAAAAGTTGATATGCTGCTAAACAAAATCAACCAACAAAAAAAAATTAATTTGTGCTATTTTTAAATTCATTTTTGTGATTTTCTAATGTTGTTAAAAGGTGTGTTGTGAATTTTGAAAGTAAGTTGACACTATAACACAAGATTAAATGTTTGTAAAAACATGAACGAGTAAGATCATTGATCATAAACAATATGAAGAAAATAAAGTTTAATTTATTAGGAAGAAAAAGAAATAAAAAAAATTATTACATACCTTTACATTTTTTGATACTAATGTACACCCGATACAAGGCCCAAGAGCCACTCAAGGTAGAGTATTACTGTGTGGTGTTGTATGAGCATAAGAAAAGGCAAGAAGTGAACTTCATGAGGTTATATAAGAAAGATAATAGTTAACACTATACTTGAAGAGCATGTAGCCAGAAGGGCATTCCACAAGCGAGATTGAAGTGATTGAGAAAACATTCTAACTTGAAAATACATCTTAATTGTTATGATTATATTTTGGCAGTTATCCCCGCTGACCTTCTTCAGAAGTCTCTTATACTTGGTAATGTTTCTGAATTTTGAACAAATCCTGTACCCCCACCCCTACAAGTAACCATGCCTACCACTGAAAGGTTGCCTCTTGTGTGCCTTTTCTATAAATACTTTAATGGTACTTGTTCAGATGAGCTCTTCGCTATGGTACCTAGACTTTATGAATTTAAGTGCAGTACTAGACTAGCAACAAGGCCTCATCAATATACGGTTGTAGCTGTGAGTTCTATGCTAGCAGTTTTTTCTCACACTTCTCGCTTGTGGAATGCCCTTCTGGCTACATGCTTTCCAGCCAACTTTAATCTGCAAAACTTTAAATGCAATGTCAATTGCTATCTACTGTACTCTGCTTTTCTCTTCCTGCTTATTATTAACGTTTCTGTTACAAATTCTTCCACACCCTATAACACCATGTGTCTTAGTGGCTTTACTGCCTTGCATGGAATGATCAGTCAGTTAAGTTCCACATGTGGTACACACTTGGGCAATCATGTATCTTTTGTTACATGACTGACGAGGCAGAAGATTTTTCCCGCAGTAGGTTGCCATTTTTTCTGTAGTAGACTGGTTGCCAACCAGGGCTAAAGAACCCAGTCTGTTGTACTATTCAACCCATAGCTAGGAGGAGAAGAGATGGATGTATACCTTTCCCAAAAGTATTTGTACGTAAGTGAATATGGGGTGATACCGATTTTTAAATAAATAAAAATACAAAACTATAATTTTTGTGTTTCTTAAATTGTGCTTCAGTATAACTACATGAGTATACCATAATGAATTTGTCAGACATATATAAATTGATGAAGAAAGAAATGGTGAGAGTGAGACAAAAAAAACAGAGAAAAGGAAGAGACAGAGAGAGGGAAAGAGAGAAAGACTAAAAGAGAAAAACAGAAAAACTGAGAGGGAAGTATAGAAGAAGAGAAGGTGAAGTCATTGATTTACTAATACTGTCTACTTGTTTTAATGTTCAAGTGTTAGAAGTCAATTTATTGTCTGTTGAATTTACAAGTTTCGAGATTAATTTCCAGGTGTTATCTACTATCCAAAAAAAACAAAAAAACTGTGTGTGTATTAGTTCAGGAGTTCCCAAAGTGGCTGATATCAGTCCAAGAGTCAATAGAACTATCCAGGGGTGGGGGGTCAATAAATGCTTGGTGGGTGTCATAAGGGAGTTGATAAATAAATCTTAGGATTTACTAACTAAAATTTACCCATTTGCAACCAAATATCTGTTGGGGCCACCCACCTTCTCATCAGAATAGACTGATCTCACTACTACTAATAGGACAGTTCTATAGAGTTCTGGGAAGATCAGGTGACCATCACACTTCCGTCTCTCTACCGGAAGATACAGTTGGACTTTATACTCTTTCTGATTGTTACTGACTAACCTGCGTTCGTTTGACTACTAATCTCTCTGTTGTAAATACCTCTTCAGATATACCAGTATTTTTCCCTACGTATATGTTTGTCCTTATTTCAATACACGCACGGGGAAACACTCAACATCTCAACAATATCAATGCCTTTGTTATGACTCATCAAAAACATACTTCTCATTAAAGATGTCAACCAATTCAATAAAAAAGTGTATATTTATTTGTAATGTATTTATTATTACCTATATTATTTATGACTTTCTTCTTCTTCTCATTATTATATCTATATCAATTAACAGAAGATGATGAGACCTTGCCACCAATCTACTTCTTTCTTTTTATGTGCCACGTCTTTTCAAGACGTAGGCAATCATGGCTCTTCACCTCCCTCTATTCCTTGCAGCTCTCAGCAAGTTCCTTCCCTCTGTTTCCTCCCCCAGACCATGTTCTGTCATCCATCTGCTCAAACTCGCCAGGTATGTCATGTGCTGCTTTCCTTTGTCTCTCTTTCCCTTTATCCAACCTGTGAGTATCAGATTCTCCAGGCCCTCACAGAAACTTCAGCTGCCTCTTTCTGATGTTAAGTATAAGCCTTCTTCTTGTTTGCAACCTCTCTAAGGCCTCATCGTTGCTCACACACTCGGTCCATGATATCCTTAGCATTCTTCTGTAGAACCACATCTCCATTGCCTCGAGTCTCTTCTTTATCTCTGAGGAAATCGTCCAACATTCGCTGCCATAAAGAAGAACAAATATCATGTAACAGCTCAGTATTCTTTTCTTTGTTACCAAAGAAATCCTCCTTTCTCGTAATACTCTACCCAGCTTTTAGAATGTGTCCTTGACCATTCCAACCAATCTGCTATTGCACTTAAATTCATAAAGTCTAGGTACCAAAGAGGCAGTGGAATAGAGAGGTTTGGTAATGTTTGGTGATGCCTGGGGCCAAGTCCTTGATAAGATTCAAGGACCTTTAGGACCTAGTACTGAGAAATGTGAGAAAGGAAGACTCTTTGATTGGATGCCTTCCTGATATGGATGTCTGGAGCCTCACACCCTCTGACCCCACCTTCTGCACACTATTGCAAAGAGGAAACCTTATCAGAAGAATTACCATGAAAGTATTTATAAAAAAAGCACAAGGAAGTTATGTTATGGTGGCAGGAAAATGATTGAAGCCAAAATGCCAGGTCAGGACATATAACATTGCAAATTATTCTTTGTATTTTATCAAGAATCTCTAAATGCATAGTAGAAACACAAGACCAGATGTAGCAGCAATATTCAAAGCATGGATGAATGGTGGACTTATAAATATGTAAAATAGATTCTGGTAAGAAAAATTATCTAGCACGACACACTGAATCAACTTTCCTAAATGCAGACCTGGCAGTAGAGTCAATATAATCTTTTCACTTCATGTTATACTTGACAAATAATATGTCATAATTTATCTATGCCTTAAATTATTCTTAGCTCACAAATTTTTAGCTTGCAGATGAACTGAGTATAATTTTGTAATTGTATTTATAAAGTATTAAAGAATAAAATGTTTCCAATATCTTTTGATGGCATAGGTACACTAGCATTTTAATAATCCACAAAACCCATCATATTTAATGTTTTAATTAATAGTTTTTCATGTTCAAAATTGAAATATTGATGAAAAATCTATTATTTTTAATGATTGCAATAAAGACAAAAATTTTCAGTTTTTATTGCAATCACTAAATTTTTTTACTGCTTTTAAAATATTTAGATATTTGTAGATCAGGTAGACTTTGGATTTAATTTGAAAACTAAATGTTTTTGTTAAACTTTGACTTAAGATGGTATTTATCAATTCACCCACAGGAATTGAATGTGGCACAAGGCCTTTTTAATGTGGGTATGTCTGAGCCCGTAGGCCCAGCCAAAAATAAAACCCATCTAAACCCGTCCAAGCGGGCTAGTTCCGTCAACCTCCCCCAACGAATCCCTACCCTTCGGCAGAGCTTCGTCAGGGTTCCTCTCTGCAAGCAGAGAGTTCGACAGACACCCGACTTTGACTTAAGATCCAGACAACCTGTAAAAAAGTTATTCTCTGAAGAAAAAGTAGAAGCAGAATGTCAGTTGAAATAACATTTATAGATTTGTTTTAAAAATATACAATAACAACAAAATGCTCAATTTTTCTTACTGTGAATTTTCTTTTATAAAGTAATTAAGAGTTCATAGTGTTGTATGAGATATGTGGTCACTTACTTTATGATGGTCAGTCAATGTGTTTGTGAGTTTATAGACAAGGCCTTGGTCAGTGGCTGCTGGCTGTTATCTTTTCCATTGTGTACATATATGTGTGTGTGTGTATGCACATTTAAATCAAACTGGTCTCCAAAATTGTTCTAAACCTCAAGAAGCAGTATGCTTCTATTTTTATATCCATAAGAGAGATCCAAAATCTAATTTCACATAAAGGTGTGAACTTTTTGAATACAAGATTTTATTAGTTAGAAAATAATTTCACACTGGTTTGTGAAAATCTTTTTCTTGAATTGGCAGGTGTAGTGAAAGGAATTATTATTGTTATTTTCTAAATAGTCCAAAAATAACACATGGTAGGTCTACAACTACATCGACAAGTAGTTTGGCAGTATTTGTTTTTTTATCAAACAGACCTTTTGATGGAATTTTATTGCTTGAAAAATATATATAGAATTTAATTCCTATAAAACCTGAAGGCAAGATCCAGACTGCTCATTCCAAAAAGTTTTTCTAAAACTGTATTCGGAAAATCAAGTTTATCTGACCAATATCTGTTTGTTTTTATTGCAATCATTAAATTTTGTATCCCTTTTAAAATACTTGACTATTATTTTTAATAAATTCACAAATGAAGATTTCTTGCCTAAATCTATCTTATAAATTTATAACCCATGCTTTGAATATTGCTGCCACATATCGTTGGGTGCTCCTGATATATATTTAGAAATCCTTGATAAAATCCAAAGAAGACTCTGCAATATTATTGATCCTGACCTGACATCTCAGCTTCAGTCCCTTTCCCATTGGCATAACATAGCTTCCCTGTACCTTTTTAATAAATAATTTCATGGTAATTATTCTGATGAATTTTCCTCTATGGTAATGTTGTAAAACACTAGGATGTGTTTCACTTGGATAATCTAGTGTTGAAATTCTGGAGCCTGAAATCTAATGGCCGTACTTAAGTGGTGTGGAATGTATAAGTGTCCTGACTCAGGTTGTCAAATTTTTGTTGCATATTTGTTCTTTCATGATCAGAGGCTCCCAGATGATAATCATTTCTATGCTAGGCCTACTGATGAAGTTGTCAGTGACCAACATTTGCACTGATTCTTTCAGTTGTCTTATCCTCCAGTGTTGTTCTCTGTCTATTATCTTGGCTTCATTCTACAGAAATTTGATTACCACCTTTTTCCCTTCATACATGATCAACTATGATTGATTTCAGTGTTTCCTTCTCATGACAACAGCTTTTTGATGCTCTTCCATTTTTATTTTTAGTAGTTTGCTGGTTTTTCCTTTGTATTTCTTGACACACTTGCACAGGATGGACTATATATGGTTCTTGGTCATGTTTTCTTCTAAAAGCAACTTGGTCTGGGAGAGATATCTCTGAAGAGTTGAACTGCATTTAAATACTGCTCTTATGTTGTATGGACTGCAGATCCTTTGAGGATTTTTCATATATACTCCTTATATATTGTAGACAAACTTATTGTTATCCTTAACTTTTGTGGGGAGCATCAAAAAGCTATTTTTAAGAGGGATAGACACTGAAATCAGTCACTGCTGATCATATATGAATGGAAAAGATGATCATCAACCACTGCAGAATAAAATCAAGATAATAGAGAACAAAGGTTAAGTAACTGAAAGTATCAGCATACATGTTGAGTGCAGACAATCTTTTCAGCAGTCCCTGCTGTGGAAGTTGAAGTTATGCTTGCAGAGTAGTTGTTACCCTAAAGGGGGGTTTCTAATGCTAATCAACTCCTGTTGGTATATGTCCGAGTTTCTATTCATGAATTTGGCCCAATGTTATAAGCAGCAGGCCTTTCTTGACACTGTATGGCTGATTTTACACGTCACAGGAAATATTATAAACCTCTTATTGTGTCTTGTTACTGGTAAGAAGATAAATTTAGTCTATGAAATGTCACTTTTTGATTTATAAATAAAAATTTCAGAAAAAAACAAAAAGAATGTACAATTGGTCCTGACTTGGCGTCTAGGTTTCTGTCACTTTCCTTCCACCATAACATAGCTTACCAGTAACTTTTCTATAAATATTTTCATGGCAATTGTTCTGATGAACTTTCCTCTTTTTTTTTTACCTCAATTTCATGTATTTAAGCGTAGTACTAGACTGTCGATTAGGTCTCATTATTTTACTGTTGAAATTGCTAAGTGTAATTATAAGTTCTATTTTGCTTATTCTCTTGTAGTTTTCACTTGTGGAACTTACTTCTAGCCTCTTGCTTTCCTATTAACTATGATCTCCAAAAATTTAAATGCAATGTCAATCATCTTCTGTCAAACTGAATCCTATTCTTTTAATTGTCTTTTCTCCTCAATAACATTTTGGTGTAATGGATATCAGCTCAAAATGGGAAATCAAAGAGGTGAGTCCATTTGGGTTTGTTACATTTACTTATGCACAAATGCCCTTAGGAAAGATATGACTTTATCTCTTCTCCTCCTAATTATGGGTTAAATGGCAGGACAGACTAGGTCCTATACCCTTGGTTGGCAACCAGTTTCCTGCAGAAAGAAATTGCAACCTACTGTGGGAGAATCTTCTGCCTAGTCAGTCATGAATCAAAAGAGACACGTTGCCTAAATGTCTCAGTTTTTTTCATTCCCAGTAACTCTTACGTCTTAATGGTTTTATCACCTTGCTTGGGGGTGAAATGATTAAAAATGAGACGTCTGGACATTTTTAGAATGTTACAATAAAAGTTTTTATGTGGTCCATTTGAAAGTAGGTCAGTCATTAAAAAAGAAAAAACGATAGTCTTAGTTGTCCAAATGTTTTAGCTGAAGTAGTTATTATTTTAACTGGCTTTTTGTTATTAATTTTTCTTTCAAATCATTTTTTGTTGTTCAGGTAGTAGAAAAAGTAGCAGGTTCTATGGTCTGCTATTTACCTTGAGCTCCTTGATAAGATCCAAAGAAGAATATTATTGGTCCTGATGTGGTGGCTCAGCTCCAGTCACTTTCCTACCACCATAAGGTTGCTCCTCTGTGCCTTTTCTATAAATACTTTCATGGTAATTGTTCAGATGAGCAATTTGCTATGGTACCAAGACTGGCATCTAGATCTCATCAATTTACAGTTCAGATGTAGCTATAAATTCTATGCTAATAGTTTCTTCTCTAGCACTTCCTGCTTGTGAAACTCACTTCCACCTCCATGCTTTAAAGCCAACTTTAATCTACAAAAATTTAAATGCAATGTCAATTGTTATCTATTATCTCCCTGGTTGCTATCTTTTCTTTCTGCTCATCAATAATGTTTCTTTTCCCAATTCTTTCACACTCTATAGCCCCTTGTGTCTTAGTGGCATTATTGCCTTGCTTGGGGTGAATAAAGAAAAAAGAAAGATGTAATGGTCCTAAGATGGCCATATTATGTAATTGAAGCATTGACATTATTATTTGTGTTTACCTGTTTTTTCTTCCTTATTTTGCTGTTTCAGTAATAATTGTCTTAAGTTGTCCTAAACTTTAAGAGGAATGATTATTTTTGACTTGCAAAGTGACAAGACATGTTTATTCTTGTTCCAATAGACACAAGGCCATACTTCAAAGACAAACCAGTCCTAGGTATGAAGATTAACTACATCTGGCAGCAAGGCCTCTGATTGGGAGATTGGAGGTTTTCAGGATTTGGAGGTTTTTTTAATTACTGCTGTTCCTAGGTCCACCTTGACCTGGGGTGTAGCACCAGTTAAGGCCACAGCTATGGGCAAATAGTGAACCCTCAAATGAAAACAAAATTTTATGAAATTATAAAAATACATTTTTATTGTAAAATTATCAGTAATACAGTTTTATAGTAGAATTTCCAACAATATATTTTATAGCAAAATGACCAACAATACATTTTATCTGTAGTTGAAGGTATATAATTGCATTTAAAATATATTTAGTTGAAGCCATAAAATTGTGTTCAAAATATTTAGATTTTGGCATTAAATAACCCATAGAGGTGTTGATGTGCTGCTAAACAAAATCAACCAACCAACCAGAGACACATACTGAAAATTACTTTGAACTGTTAATAACTTCAACTTTATTTCTTATATTATCTTTATGTAACATGTCTGTTTAATACATTTATTCATTGTTTGTTTGAATTTATTTTTTTTTTCTTATTTTTGCCTGGACTCACATGAATCCACCAAATATTATTTGTGGGACAAATGTACCAGGAGGCATAAAATGAATAATTTCCATTCCCACAACAGACTTTACACAATGAAATAAATTGTCTTATAATTATCTTTAATTCACTCATTCTAAACCAATGAGAATCAATTTTTTCCTCTACACACACAAACATGTAACAGTCTCACTATTGGACAAGCGGTTCACATGGACAGGTGGTTAACATGTGCATTAATGAAAATTTTATCTTTTCCTTTTTCAGGCCATAATAGTAATCTTTTAGCAATCAACAAAAATTTGAAGTAAGAAAACCCTCGACACTTCTTGTATTTTCTAACTAAATTTTCTGAACACTCATTACACACATCTATAAAGAAAAATTACATGCAAGAAGGACTGTATAAACTTTGCTTATTTTTTATCTTATCCTTCTGTCAGAATCTGATCCATATTTGATCTCTAACTCACAATTTTACTCAGTATGACTGTCTCTCATGTCTCCAACACCACATAACAACCAGATAATAAATAATATTTGTTTAGCTGTTTCCACATCTTGCTGCTTTTCACTTTTATGAGTATTTTTGTATATATAAATGTTAAAGAGTTTATAATTATTTACTTAGATTTATAACTCTTCTACAGTCTTTTAACTGGCAGTTAGGTATTATTTCTATAAATTAGTTACTCCAGATTGTATTTCAAAAAGAGTGATTACATGGTGAAAATGATATCTGCCTAGAAGAAAGAATACACTTGTATTTACTGGTCTGACTTCTGCATCTGCTATTTAAAAACTTTCTTATACCTTATTGGACACCACCAAAGTATCTGAAACAAACATGGAACCTCCTCCTAAATTTCTGCTCATAAAGTCACGCCTTGGTGATAATTTACAATATCCTTTACTGATCTCTGAATATGTAAAAAACACACATTGCAGGAACTCATATTAAAACTTTAAATAGTTGTCATGTGTAAACCTGAACACAATGCATGTAAAAATCAAATTAAAGTTTTTATATTGTGCTAGTAATGAACATTTTGAAAATATTTGAATGGAAATTTTGCCTGGCTTTCATTTTTTGAGTGGTGCATTTGTAATAATAAGAATCGCCGACTCGCCACTGAGGAAAGAATGTCAGATCTCCCTGCATCCTGTCTACTGCTCTCACTCGTTTCATTTGACTTTGTTATCTCCTCTTGGTTTTGTCTGTGATTATCTCTCTTCTTGTCCTCTCGTACCAATGTTGGCTTTGGTTTCATTGCGTCACGCCGATTGGTCGATTTGTGTCACGTGGCTAAGTCTAGTGTATTATGGCGGAGAAGGAAGTAGCAGCGGCAACTGGTGGCGTAGTCGCTTGAGTTTTATTGTTAACAAGAAGGAAACGAGCAAAAGAAATAAGCACAAGGAATAGGGTGATGTAACCATTTATTCAGTAAATGATTCAATGACTGATTGTGGAACATCACTATTTATAAGGAAGCCATCGTTTGCTTGTTGACGACATTGGAAATTTACTGAATTGACTACAGTACTGAATGCAAACAAACAGAAGACCAGGTTGAAATTAAGACGTTCACATCACAAAAAAGAAGTTACACTTACAGGAACGAATACAGTACACTCTTGTAAGACGACGGAGAAAGTAAATCAAGTTGAGTTTGGATTATTGATCTACTTTTCTTTGAATATTTACAGACATTTTATTTAGTTCACTTTAAAAATAAACCCATGCTTTAGCACTGAACTAACCTACACTGACGAAAAATAATATAAATTTAATTTAAGGCATTTTTTAAACACTGATATTACTAATATTTTTTTAACACACCTTCATGCATACAGTCTTTAGGTGTGTGGTAGGTACACTAGTGTAAGCTTTGATAATGTAAAGCAAATAGATAACATTTTTTAATTAAAAAAAAAAACCTTTTTTACACAAAAGCAATTTTTTTATCAAGTGAATGTTCAATAATTCTGAAATACTTTTTTGATGATACAATTTAAATTTTAAACAATAATTCAAGCCAGTTTTACATTGCAGTACGTACGTATTGTACTTAATAATTCACAATACCTATCCTTAAATCGTTTGGTTTGTTTTAAGGTGTGCTGTAGACATTTACAAACAAACAAAAAGCAAGTTAGTTGCATGATTGAAGTGATAAAAAAAATCCCAAAGCTAAAAAAATAAAACTAAAAAAAAAAAAAAACAGGTCACAAAATTAATTTATAATTAATTAGATAAAATTTGTTATAGGAGAATTCATATTTTTCATTGTTTTTTTATTTGTATTTATTTATTCACTGTCTTAAAATACCACTTTGTTTTGTACTCTCCCAGAAAAAGAATATTGTTTTTATTATTCCCTTATTGCTTGTGGAAATCTTAAAAGAAAAATCTCATATTAAATAGTTTGTTGATTTTAAAAGCAAAAATATTTTTTTTAATATATTTCACAAATCTATCTGAAACAAAACAACAACATAAACAAGTTTATTTATTGTGTATTGTACCCACAAACACTAGCTCACTCCCACCATCTGCACAAAAAAAAAAAAAAAAAACCCTCACCCACTGCTATTGCCTGACATACGACACAGTCGTTCATTCTCACCGGTTATACTGTAAATAATTTTTTTGTTTTGTTTTTTTTCGTTTTTTTTTTTTTTACTACACTTGTATTTGGGAAGTATATATACCTATATTTTGAATTGATTATTTTTTTAAAAACTTATTACACGAAAAAAATACGTCCTTATTGAATGAAGTCTCGACACGTGCTTTCTAAAAAGAAAATAAATAAAATAAAATTTATTATTTTTTAGTTGATCTTCACTAAATAGTTCATTAAATAAAATTAAGTGTATGACCAACTAGGAAATAAGTGTTATTAATTTTTATAAACATATCGCATTATTATACCTCCAGGTGCCCTTTCTATCCATAAATTATTTATACAATAATAATATGATTCCTGTTCTATTTCATATATAAAAAAAAATAAAGTAAGTTAAAAAAAAAAAGAAAGTAAAAAAAAAAAAAAATAGTGTATGACGAAGTCGCTATGATCAATGGGTTTTCACTGTTCTCATTCTACGGATTTCCCGTTATTGGATACTTGGGGAAATTATCCAGCCAAAAATTGCCGGCAACATCAAAGAGGACGTGATGTAGATGTTGTAGCAACTAAAGAATCTGGAACACCATCCACACCATCTTCATCCTTTTCATTTTGTCCGCTGCTATCATCCTCATCGTACCAACATTCATCATCTGGGATCAGCTTGAACACAGCAGTTGCTGCTACAAGTACGTGTAAAACTTATAAAAATAATGTTGAAAACAGTAAATTTACGAGTACTGGTAAATATAAAAACAATAACAATAATGATGATCGTCGTTGGAGAAAGCTTTTTTGTTACCCTTCAATTCCTGTCTTCCCTTCAAAAACGAACATACTACTGCCTCGACAACATATAACCCTCGGATTTACTACTGGTAAGTATTTTTATTTTACAAATAAAAAATTGAAATTGATGTTTGTTTATTTATTGAGTCATTTCTTTCGTTTTATTTCTTTTGCTTTTTATCGTAACCTTTAAAATTCTACGATCGTTAAAGGAAAGCAAACAGCATGGATGTCACCGGAGGCTTCCTTTTTATTTTTCCGATTCTTCCTACTTGCTTAACGATCTGAGATAAATCAACAAAAGAAATAAAATGAAAGAAAAAGACATTTAAAAAATGACAAGATGATACATTTTTAAAATATGAAGAAATATAGTTTTGTTATATTTATGGGATAAAAAGTGCTCAATATGTAAATGTGAACATTGAAGTCAACACAGAGGCGACTGTTTCATGCTAAACTAAACGCAATCGGCAGGCCAGTAATATGTGGAACAATGTTTTTAATTTAATTACAAAATTAAATTCGAAGCTTTTAGCTTCCATTTTTGAAACATGGTTATTACTGTGTAGCGAAAAAAAACATTTTAAATCAGTTAATTTATAATATATATATGTGTGTGTGTGTGTTTGTTTGTAATTTTAAAAAAATTAAAAACAGTTGTTTACATTAATGTTAGGATAATTTTTAATTTTTTTCTTTGTATAGAAATGTGTGAAATAAATTCCTTAGCCAATGTTATTTTATTTTATTTTTTTTTTCATATTTAAGAATTTCTAACAATTTAAAATTTTAACTGTAACAAATATATTATAATAAAAATATACATTTTAAATTATTGTACAAAAAAATCAAAGTAAATTTGATTTTCCCGGATAAGAGACTTCTCCGGTCCCGACAACTCTCTTATATCCGGGTTACACTGTAGTGTATTTTTAATATTCACGCATCTTGTTTATTTGTCGCTTTCTTAAATTTTGCTAGAAACAATAAAGAAATTGCTTAGTCATACTTTTAACTTTTAACTCGCTTTTTAGTTCAGAAAATACCCCCCCCCCAAAAAAAAATCAATCTGAATAACGAACTTATAAATAAATGACTAATCAATTTAATTTTCTTTTTAGTTTTTTATACCAAATTTACAGGGGATTCAATTTTTTTATTTAATTTTATTATATACAATTCTTAATTCTGTAAAAAATGGATCTACAAAAAACAAATGCTTCACTGCTTTTCTCTGGCTTAACTTTTACTTCAAATGTCATTTAAAATATTTTTTTTTTTTTTGTTGATTTCCGTCCGCATTTTAACACGTGTATTCGTCCTTTTTATCTGAGCTACAGTAACCTGTGACCAGAGGCTTACATTTACTATCTTATCTCTTTCGGACACAAAGATCCTCAATCAAGTAATAATAATAATCTTTATCGATCTGATAACTAAGCTATTGTCGTCATAGAAAAGACTGTTTCCAATGGCTTATGTAAATAGTAAATATGACGTTTTGCACATTAAAAAAAACTAACATACGATTATTATTTTTGAAAAAGTATTTTTATTCTGACGAATGTTTTTCTTACAGACTTAGTTTTTAATTTTAAAATTAATGAGGAATTATTAGACTTAGAGTCTAATAATTCCTCATTCATTTTAAAAGCTTTGCTACACAAAAAATGTCTAATAATTAAACATTTTTTGTGTAGCAAAGCTTTCCTTTTTTAACTTAATATTTTTTAAACTCTTTAATTTGGTACTTTAGTTATCGACAGCCAAGTTTGTTTTTTTTTTTTTTTTTTTGTCCCAGAAAAAGTATTTCGTTCATTCTTCTAAAAAAAAGTAGATATTTTTTTTATTTTATTTTATCTTTAACACAAATTAGCAAAAAACTTAAAAAATTTTTTTTTTTAACTCGTTTGATACATTTTTAATTTTACTTGAAACTTTTTTACAGCCTTTAACAGGAAAATACTACAAATAAATTATGCTATTTATTTACAATGTCTTTTCTGAGATTCCTTAAAGAAAGCAGAAAATTCGAATGGTTCAATAGAAAATTAACCATGAATGAGCAATAGACATTTTTAAGACAATCAAAGAATTAAACAAAGTGATTTTCATTCCGTGATTTTGTCAGTGCTTGGAAATGGGAGGTAGGATCAAATCACGTGACTCTTGATTTTCTTCAAAAAACTGTTTTGTGTGTGTCTGTGTAGAACGTCTCATTTTTTGTTAAAAACAAATTATTTCAGAGTGATATGTTTAAGTACGTGAAGGATGATGCCAGGACACTTTTCTTTCAGTTACGATACATTAAGTATGACTTGTACAATTTTATTTTTAATTTAAATTACTACAATACTTACTACTCCAAAGATTAATTTGTTTTTGTAAAAAAATCCTTACAATTTTTATTATTTTATTGAAGATTGTAGCTGTTTATATAAAATTTTTATATAAACAGCTACAATCTTCAGTCCTCTTCACTATGGTCAAATCAAATTTCTACAGCTGGCTTGGGGTTAGGTTCGTCGTAGTCGTATAACTGAGTGAAAGTGACATTTGTTGTTTTTTTTTTTTTTTTTTTTCATTATTTTTGATAGAATCCTATTTTATTTTTAATTCTCTCTCTATAAAACCAAAAGGATTTTTTTTTTTTTTTTTTTTTTTTTTTTCTCGGGCACTGCAAAAACAAAATTATCGCTGTTAGTGTTACTGTTAACTAGCCATTAACGAAAATATAAAAAAAAAAAATCTTAAAAAGTTAAAAAAAAATCTTTTTCAATTATGTAAATAACAATACCAGTGAAAGTCTTTTTCAAGGAAATCCTTGCTCTTGTCGCATTTTAAAAAAGGAAGTGTGTATAGTCACGTGACTATCTTACCGCAAACCTTTTTTAGTTTTTTTTTGTTGATTATAGCCAGAAAAATTTGTTTTACTTTTTTAAAGATTCCCCATTCCAATATCACCTGAATTTTTTCCATTGCAACTAAAATAAAATAAACAAAACGAGACTATATTACCGCGGAAAACATTTTTTTAAAGCGTACTGTACTATTGTTTGTATACGTTGGGATAATTCGCTTTCTTCTTTCTCAATTAGTGTGCACCGCTCATCTAGCCCCCCCCCCCAACTTTTTTAACGGACAATAAACGAAGCCCTACGGTGTCTGCAGAGTTTTTACAGGCTCTCCAGAGAAAAGATGTGTTCTTGACTCGTGAATAACGAGAGCCTTTTTTTTTCTTTGCAATATCCTCTTCTATTTTTATAGGGTCAGAGAGAAGGCGTGTAAAATACATTGTTGATATATTTTTTTTTTTTTTTTTTTTTTGAAGAAATAAAACTTTTGTTTTAATTCTTCCGACGTTTCTCCATTTTTTATGGATAGGTATCTGCTTCGGCGGTCTGATATCAGAAAGAAGACAGCAAAATAGTAAAAATAAGAATGTAAGGTGAAAATTAAGATTCAGATAATAAATAAATGATGAAAAATTATCATTAACGTCGTTCTCAGTGTTACTGTTCACTGTTCATTCGTTTAGAAACAAAGCAGCCATTTCTCTCTTGCTGCAGACAAAAAAAATCCCTTTTATTTTAACTTAAGTCATTAAAAAAAATTTTGCTCTTTTTATTTTTTTTTTAATCTTTATTTCATAGATATCGACTTAAAAAAATTACCTAAGAAATGGCAGATATGATTTACAAAAAGTTTAAAGAAAAAGTGAAAGGAAGAAAAAGCCAGTTTTTAGCAGTTCAATAACAATACATTGAACAATCAGTGATTGAATTCTTTCAGTCTTACTTAAGATTTTTTCTTTTTTGCTAATGACTAATTTAAAACAAATACACAATATAAAATATCAGAAGAAATAGGCGATCAGTATAAATAAATAAATAAATAAATAAATAAAAAAGCTGAGTAGCTTAACAAGGAAACTGCATAAAGTAAAAAAAAAAAAGTCCTCATTTTCTCATGCTTTGTATTGCAAATATTTAATTTTAACTTTTTACATTTTATTTTATGATAAAAAGGCCGGACTTGAGACATGAAAATCGCTTTTACAGCAGAAGCAGCAAAATTACCAAAAATCCTGCCAAAAATGAAAAATGTTTGGTCACGTGACCACTACCGAATACGAGCTGGACAGATCAACTCAAATTTTGAATTTGAACCTCTGAAATTTTGCATGTAGATTTTTAGTTGATTTTCTACCATCCTCAAAATAAAGTAAAACTTCAAAGTTTATTAAGAACAATGAAGAAAAATACAGGTTAAATTTCCTACATTTGTCTTCATAAGTAACAAAGTTCCTCAAGTCAGGGAGCGGACGAAACTCATTGGCATATATAAAAAAAAAAAAGCTTTTCTTTTCCTCTTTTTGGTTTTATTTTTTTTTTTTTTTCCAAATTATTTATTCGAATTTTTACGCGCACACACAATTTCTTGCAAAAAACAAAAAAAAAAATTGTTTACTACTCCAGAGAATTATTAAAAAAAAAATTATGCCTCTCCTAGTCTATCATTTAAATTTTTGACTTGAAATTCATTAATAAGCGATTATTACCTACCATTAGAGAAAAAACCTCTACCTGACCATATGGTCAATTTATTTATTATCCAATCAAACTATTTTCAAATATCATTTAGTAGAGGGATTAGGATTAAAAGAATTATTATTTTTGAAGTTGCCAAATCCAATAAGTTATTGAAACAAGAAGTTAAAATACCATTTTGCAGTCTTGTACTTGTAAAAGTTAAAAAGCATATCTGGGTAGAGAGTGGGTGTGTCAACATACTGAGAAAATTTTTAAAAAGACATCGATATTTTGATTTTATAGCACATCGGTAAACCAATCCGTTTTTAAATTGCTTGCATAAAATCTGATATACTCAACAACAACAATAATCAACATTAACCGATTGAAGTAGTTTAAGCGATTTACTTAGCGTAGCTTCGATGTGGCCGAGGGTTTTGAAAGTATGGAGCATTCAGTGAGGAACAAACTCGCTACTCGGTTATAATTTTGAACTAGCGATATATGCTTGTTAATCATTTACAGTTGTTAACACTTAGAGTTAGACTACGTCGAAGATTTTTTTTTTCCTCTAAGTTTATCGAAAAGGGGGGGAAAATACCTCCTTTTTATGATTTTATTTATTTTTTATTTTTTTTTTTTATCTTTCATTTCAACCTAAAAAAACCTCTACCTGACCATATGATCAATCTAAAAAGAGCATTTTTTTTTTTTTTTTTTTTTTTTTTTTTTTGGAAACTCCGATCAAGTCTTTCCGAACTTGCTAACCTCTTGTAAAATTTGAAGGTAGTGTAGGGGGTCAAAAAATTATATAAAACTCGATAATGTCCATTTCATATTATTCTCTCTTCTATTTTTTTTTTTTTTTTTTTTTCTAGTGTTTTTTACCTGTTACCATCACTTTCAAACCGATTGTATAAAAAACACAAATGTAACTGTGTAAGCGAACCGAACAACCCACTCGTTATGGGATGGACACGATTATTTTTCAGAAAACGACCATGCTTATTTTGTATAACTTCTCATAAGAGATTTAAATTTTTCGTTTCAATATGAAGAACCGATATATTTTTTTTTTTTTTTTTTTTGGGTGGGGATGAGCTTTTACTTTGTGTTCATTGGTGTGTATTCAATGATTTTCTTTCATTTTTCTTTTTTGTAAAATGGATAACTGATTCATTCACATGTACCAAAACGTGTGTTGGTGACATTTGTCTACAATACATAATGTTTCTTCGTGTTTTTTAAATAACTCGTTTCTATCTTTTATTGACATTTATTGAAAAATTGTACATAGATCATCATAACTGTCAGCTTTCTCTAGCTTTAGCCTTTGTTGTTAGGGACAGAGGCTAATTTTTTTTCTATTTTATTTATTTTTTTAAAGGTGTTACTGTTAGGTCAAGATTTGGTGATTTTAGAAATTTTCTACACCAGTGACGTGAATTAGTCAGTCACCGTTATTGAACTTCCAAAGATTGTGGTTGAAATAATTAAAACTACAATTTATTTACATTTTGCTGCAAAGTTATTTTATTTATTTTGAACTGATTTTTTTGTGGAGGTATTATCTAGAGAGAAGTTCATAGTAAATGTCATTATTCAGTTTGAAAGAGAAAAGGAAATGTGAACCTATTGATAGAGATGGCATGAGGCTTCACTGCTTCAGTTTTCACTTTTCAATTAGTCATTAGATCTCTAGCCACTTGGCTTTCTTCTTTAAATAAAGCATACATTTCCATCTTAGTAAATTGCTTTTTCTTAATTTTCTTATATATATATATATATATGCACACAGTTATTTGAAAACACCCTCTGAGTGACATATAAATGAAAGTCTAATATACTGCATACACCAAATTTTAACATTCATTTTTCATTTAGATGTATTAAGAACATGGTAACTTCCAATCTGACACAAAAATGAAAAGGTGCACTGTATGGCACTTCTGCCAGCCACAGTGACTCAGAGATGGCACCAGCTTCTTTAAAGTGGCCACTTCCTTTGTGCTCAAAGTCAGCAATGAGCTGGAGACCTTTGGCACAGATTTCTCATCCATAACCAAGAAAAAGAAACATTCTGGTGAGACATTGTAAGGATGGTCAAGTTTTTCCATTAGGTTTAAGACATCTTCAACCATGGCCCCAGGGATATTGCTGAGCAGATTAATGTGGGACATGTGGTTCACAAAGACATCAAGTCCTACATAATGAAAAAGCAGTTTGTGTTCAACAAGACCCAAGAGAACTATGCTATTGAATGCACTTTCAAAATGAACTTAAGCACCCCCAATATGTAAGTCATGTTTTGGTTCATAAAGAACTTTAACCAAGACCAAAAGTTAAACAAGAGGAATGATGAGTGGCTCTGTGTAAACCCCAGAGAGGTACCCACCATGAGGCACATCAAGTTCACCAGGTCTGTGATGATCCTGGGGGTCATGAGCAACATTTTTTACCTCAGGATCAAAACCACCACCTACATCAAGGTGTTAGATATGGCGATCAATCTCTGGATGTAGGGTAGCCCAAGATAGGCAATATAGGTTCCCACAGGAATTTATTTCTGCTAACATGACCCAGGAATGACTGGTTGGGAATTTTCATGATTATGTCACCCACAATATGTGGCCTAGTTCTCCTGATTTGAATCCTTTGACTGACTCAGCTGGGTGTATTATTAGGAAGGAAACCAACCAATATATGAAGGACACATTCAAGGGTACCATCATCAGCCTGGCTATATGTTTGCTTCCATATATTTGCTTTATATTGAGGCTGAAGACAGTTTTATTGAACAATGATTTTGAATGTGTACAAATGTTTTTATACATGTATTGATTTTTTTTTTTTTTCTCTTTCTCTACTGAATATCTTTATAAAGTGTTTTCAATTATTTGGTGCACAACATATATACATGTAAAAAGTAAGCTATAAATAATATATTTGTAAAAAGACAAAAAGAAAACTATTCTAAAAATATATGTGTGTGTACATAAAAAAGTCTTTAAGAATATTTATTTAGAGTAACTTTAATGCTTTCACAGTTCTATGATTTTCCAAAATAAATTGAGATGAAGAGACATCATAACAAGGAAGCATAACCACACATTGATCTCCTGCAGGATTGAAATCTGACACACATTTCTCCATCTCCTGCATGATATGTTGTGTATCTGAGATTCAAGACATATCGTGGCATAGACACATATGTCTCCATCTCAATTTAAGTTTTGAAAAATCAGGAGTTACTCTAAATATTCTTAAAGACTAGTTGCATTTTCAACTTATTTCTTGTATATTTTTACCCATATATTTTATTATAAGACATTACAACAAAAACATGTTGAAATTGTTACACAATGGCTTTTGTGTTTTGGCACTACATTGTATCTCTTCAGGCGATGGTGATTACTTTGTATTGAGCACTTTTTAAAAAAGTAAATGATACAAACAGCAGAGTTTTACTTCATCTGTTCTTTCTCTCACTTGGAGATATATAATACAATCAAAAGTAATCTTTTTGAAGAAAGTTAAAACCAAATGCCTATGTTATCTAATTAAAAAAACAACCTTTTTGGCCAACTCATATATTAAAGACATTTTTATGTTTAACATTCTTTTTATAGATACAAGTATTTAAGTAAATGCTCTGTTTATAATAAATACTTAAATATTTGTATCTATAAAAAGAATGTTAAACATAAAAATGTCTTTAATAAATTGTCGGACTTTGTCCATTTCATTATATATATATATATATATATATATATATATATATATATTCAAACAAGTTTTATTACAGACTAGCAAGATGGCCCAGCGTTGCCCGTGCTTGATTCAAAAATCGTACGACTCATACAGCAATCGCTATCACTTGACTTAAAATATTTTTGCCCTTCCTTGCCTTTAAAGGAGTGCCCTTTGCCGTGCTGATGTTGCTACATGCCTTACTTCTTGCCTATCTCACACTGCGAATTTTTTCTAAGCTCTATACTAAACATTAAATCTGTTACGAAAAAAGTACTAAACAAAATGAACACAAAACAATCGGCTTTTAAAAAACTCATAACTGGAAAAACCGAATGAAAAAAGAATGTTAACAACAAATACTTTTTCCCACCCAGCCTAATTCTGCGGAATCAGAATCAACATTAAGTTTAAGCAAGCGAGTGAGCCAATTGGAGTAAAGTGCCATGCAGATTTAAATTTTTCCCACTTGTGACGAATGCAGCTATTGATTTTATTTTTTTTTTTTTTTTTTTTTGCATGCTAACATGCTAGTTAACATTCATGTCAGCCAGCTGTTGGCTCTCATTCTGGCCAGTAGAAAATGTCCGCAAACTACATGAAAACTGACATAGAAGCATGAAAAAAATCGATTATTTCCACTATTGATGAGAGTTGGGAAATACAAAGTCGGTCTTGTCTTTCCCACTAACTTTGTGCATGTAAATTTTGGTGCAAATCTGTCAAATTGCGGCTGTGCATTCGTCACACACACACACACACACACACACATCCTGCCTTTTATAGATAGAGATCTCAATTAGCAAACGTTATGTCTGAAGTTCATAAAAATTTAGAAAATTTTCTTAGCTTTTATTGGTCAAAAAGCTAATTTTAAGTGTAAAACTGAAGATGTAGGCTTCAAACAAGATAAAAATTATGTAATGTCATAGAGTATTTATTTCCTTTCTAATCTAAGTTGTACTCTGAAAGAAAATAAATGGAGCTTCATCCACTTTAAAGATCAAAGTAAAGGAGTAAATTCATTAAGCCTCTTGTTTTTATTTAATTTCCATCCTTTTAATTATCTTTTTTTTCTTTATTTTTTGTGGCACATACCCTGAATCCATCATAAAAATTCAGAATATGGAGTTAATAAGTACCTTAGTGTATGGATCAGTTATTGCTAATTTAGTCTAGGAGATAAGGAAATTGTGAGTTAGTGGAGGTTGTTCTAAGTTGTGGTGTATGCCATGTTGCAGTTCATTGTTCAAAGTCAGGGGTCCAATCTGTTGAAGGGCAGTCTGGTTAAAATCTCTTTTGAGTATCAGAATAATAGATGGATTCACCTGGTCAGGTTGTTAACCTGATGCAAGCTAGCTCGATGGTAGGGCTGCCATCTTGATAGCTAACCATGTGGTTGCATTGGTGCTAATTAGGCTGATGTGATTGCCCTTCACCGGCTGGGGATCCCCCAACTGGCTTTCCTCACATAGTATGGCTGACAAGTCAATGTTGTGGCTACTATCATAATGAAATTGAATATAGGCTAAATTGCGCATGAATTACTTTTATATAAAACCATAAACCAAAATAGTAACCTGAAATGTCATGCCTTGTCAGATATAGATTCTCATATGGATGTTATGCATGATGTCTAAACTTTCAACTGTATATTATCATATTCTCAGATTACTGTTATCTATTTATATATTTTCACATGTAGTATAAATTTAATTATGTGAGGAATTTAATATTCACATTATAGTTAGAAATAGTAATTATATAACCAAAAACTTGGTTACATTAATTGTGTCCTACAATAGGCTAATTTTGATATTCACTCATAAGTGTGAAGAATAAAAACTTCAAGCTCTCCTCTGAGAGTTGTGAAGAGTTGACCAAATAATTGGGAATTTGTAACATTTTTAATGCTTCAGACTGTAATTATCAGGTTACTTTTCAGTAAATTTTAGCTAAATTAGAAATATTCTGATTTATTTTCATTTGAATATTTTAGGTCATGAAGTGTAAAACAAATAGTGTTTATCTTCCAATCTTTTCCTATGATTGGAAAGGACATATACTGTCAGAATTAACTACCTGTTTATTGCAATCCCTCTCCGACACATAGGATATGAAAGATGCACAAGGAAGAAAAATATTGGAAGTTTACAAGAAAATGCCCAAGAAAACCTGTCTTAGCAGGTTGGGAATGAAAATGTGTTTTTTTTTTTTTTTTGTTTTTTTTGTTTTTTTTGTTTTTTTGTAATGACTAAGTATAAAACTTTCAGGTATTTGATTAGCAATATGTTTGTCATGCTTCAAAAGGCAAAAAAGAAATAAAATTCCCAAGGAGTAATAAACAGCAAGTCTCTCTGGTTTTCTTTCATTTCCATCTTTTCACCCTGTACTTTCACTTGCTCCTCTTTTTATTTTACTCTAGCTTTCTTACTTGCCCTCAAACTTGTATTTTATATCTTTCTCCCTTCCTCTCCTTCAATTCTGGTATCATGTGGAAATGAAGAGATAGGCAGTTGATATCTATATAATTGTAATCTATTGCTAGTCCACTGCTACACAAAGGCCTTTCTGAAATCCTTCCATGACTACCATGATCATGTTATATCTTACCAGCAAACCTCTTTATCTTATCTTATCTTCTATCTGGTCTTGCATTTCGTACCCATTAAGTACCAATGAAGCAATTTTTTAATCTACATGTTATCTTTTCTTTCTTTTTTCTATGTGTTCCACCCATTTCCATTTTTATCATTTAGTCACGATATCTCTGATATTGGTGACTTCTCTGATCCGTGATGACCTTTTTGAATCTGAATTTCTGGGATAAACAGTTATTATTTATCCTATTTATAATTGGACTATTGTTTTCATCTTTATTTTTGCTATCACAACATTTTGGGTGGGGTGGGGGCTGTTGTGTCCTCTGACCTTCCTCTTTCTATCTAAGCATTTAACTCTAACATTGCTCTTTCTATTCATCTTTGTGCTTTATAGACTTTATGCTTAGTGGCCAAATGTTTCATTATATCTATTTTTTTGTTTTTTGTTAAATACTTTCTGTCCTATCATTATACATTGTTTTATTTCATTACTGTGGTTCTTCCTTAATGTAATCACCTGTTCGAAATAAGTATTTTTGTGTTGTATAGGAATAAAGTGTCGCTGCCGACACTTGTGTTTGGACATAACAAACACAGGCAATCCCATTAATGGACTAAGTAGATCATGTGACCATAGGGGAAATGCATGTATAGAGGAATTCGTGTGTTAGCTATCTTTATTCTATCCCTTATACTATACAGATCGTTATTTCTCCTATCTTTTATTACTATTGAGATTGCTATTCTCTATTTTATTCACTATATGAAGTACTATTAAAAGGCATCTGACACCAGTATTATTCAACGGTGTATTATAATTGGTATCTGCAATTACAAAGTGTCCTACTACATTGCCATTGACAAAGTATCAACTAAGTATACATTGAGGTCACAACAGTGGCAACAAGTGATCCGGTTGACGAAATATCTCGTGTGTTCTTCTTCTTCATTTATTCTTATGTATCTTCCAGTTCTATTTTTATAATTTTCAGAATGTCAATTTTTTTTTTTTTTTATTAATCATTTCACCCAAGGCAAAGCAAGGTAATAATGCTACTGAGGTTGAAAGAGAATGAAAACATTTTGAGAAGAAAGGACAATAAAAGAACAGGATTCAGGGAGACAGAAGATGGCGATTGGTATTGCATTTAAATTGTTGGTGACACGGAAGCAAGAAACCTGCATTGAGATTTTCTCTGTTCATTTTCAGTCTTATGAGGAGTTATCATTATTTACATGCAGGCTATTGTCCTCATCTATGGTGTTATAACATTTTAGCTATTGTGCACCCTGACCTTCATCAAGTGCTTGTTGATCTTTTTAACTTTCAGAGAATTTCAAACTGAACTTTTTATTTAATGGGGGTAGATTGTTATACTAATCATGTCTAGGGATATCTTGTCTAGTTCTTTACTGCTCAGTTATTAGAGTTCAATCTCTGAGCCAGCAATAACTCACCAGATTCATTTAATTTAGGTCATTTAGTATTTCTTGTAATTCATCTGTTTATTTTGGTATTAGTAAAATCTCGCCAGCAAATCGTAAATGTTTCAAATATTCTCCATTTGTGTTTACTCTTCTCTGTTCATTTTCTGGCAAATATTTTCAATACAAATAGTTTAGGTGAAATCATGTCTCTTTTTTCTTTTTTTTTTTTTTTTTTTTTTTTATCAAATTTTTATTTCATGTGTATCTGTGTAGTTGAATTATTGCAATACTTTTATATATTCTCTTGTGTGATTAAAAAGATGTCTTCTATCTTAAGAACCTTACAGAGAACCAAACAATTGATTCAACCTAATACTGTTTCCAGTTAGATCAATTAAAAGCAGCAGTTAATGAAAAGCATCAATTTAGAATTAACTGAAAGAAACAACATATTACATTAAGCTAATGCCAGGCTGCATGTTTCTTTGGTGACCAGGCAAATAGTTCCTGCTTATCTGGCATATTTAACAGAGGTTGCATTTTTAGATTACCATTTGTGATCTTTAGAGAATTCTTTGAAAGATTTTCAATTATCTGGAACACTGCAAAATGTACTTCGTGCAGTTCTTTTATGAGAAAGAGAAAAGTTCTAGAAGACTGGAATTTTGAAGCTGCCTGAAAGATGGCAGGAGATAATAGAAGAAAACTGTAAATATGTGGCTCAATAGTTGAGCGAAAATGAAATCTTTCATTGACTTTAGTACTGTTCAGTTTTATTAACCAATTACTATCTACTCTTGTAATGAGCAAGTTGTTTTTTTTTCCTGATATATTTTAATCTGCTTTGTTGGGTTAAACACTTATTAAATGGAAATTAACTTTTATGCTAATCTCTATTTTGATTGAACATTATTCTACAGGAAGACTATTTTAGAAATCTGCATGGAAATTTATAATGAAGCAAAGTGATATTAATGGATTAAGTGATTTAATAAATTTAAATTGTAGAAGTTAAACTATTGTAACTGTTATGGTCCGGGTCCTTGTACCACGGTGATGGTCCAAGGTAGAACCAATAAAGAACAACTCAAACATGGATATGGAATAACACTGATATATTACAAACAGGAATATATACAGAGAAGTAGAAAGTGCTAGTAACCAAAAACAACATTGTGTCACTTCTGCACTTGCCTGATACACCAGATTCAATAACTGGAGATGCATGTCTCTTCTGAAAGCTGAAAATGCAGCTCAAAGCTTGCCATTTTAACATTTGCTAAAAATCCAGAGCAATTTGCAGAAGGTCTTTAACTTGCTTACAGAAAACAACTTCCAGGATGGATACCAATAGTTGCAGGAACACTGGGACTGGTTTATTGCTGCACAAGGTGACTATTTCAAAGGTGATGATGTTAAAACTTAGGTAAATATATCAGCCTGAGAACTTTCTGATACCACCTCATATTAATAATATATTAATGGTAATGGATAGTGGCTCAATAAAAAAAAAATCAGAGCACAGTTTGTATTTCAGTCAAGTTCATTATAATCACTTATGCACAAATTCCCTTGGGAAAGGTATGAATCCATTCCCCCCTTCCATGGATTAAATAGGACTATGTTCTTCAGTGTTGATTGCCAACCAGTGTAAGAGAAGGACAATTCTGAATTCAAAACCTGAAAAGGGCTATTTGGACACCTTGTAAAACTATGTACTGGCCTGTCCTCTTTATTCAGTTTGGAAAAATGTGGATGTTTCTGCACAAGTCTTCAACTATTATTGTTCAGTTCTAACAACTAAATTGCCAGACCCTCTATATATATATATATATATATATATATATATATATATATATATATATATATATATATATATATATATATGTGTGTGTGTTTTAAGGCAGCAGATCATTATTTAAACATATATTGTTAAATATAACACAGTGAATGTCTATTATATCTGATCATGAGTGATTCGAATGTTTGCTTTAATTTTGGGTGAAAATAAAGACAAAAATTTGTCTAACATTTGGATATTTTTTTAAGTCAAAATATTTCTACATCAAAATATCATCTTTGATGGTGGTTTTGTTTCATGTCTGTATAACCACTCTGAGGATGGCTCATGTGAGCTGAAAGCTTAGGACCAACTTAATAAAAAAAAAAATATCCAAATGTTGGACAAGTTTTGTCTTTTTCACCCAAAATTAAAACAAACATTAGAACATTCGAACGGCTCATGATCAGATATAATAGACATTGGTTGTCTGTTATATTTATATATATATATATATATATATATATATATATATAAAGTTGGTTAAATGAGACATCACAAGTTTAAAATCTAATCTCATATGGTTTTGAGTTATCTTTTAAAAAAAAAAAATGTTCTTACTCAAAAGAAAGTCATTCATTTCTATTATGTAGTATACTTCAATGATTAACTCTGTTGTATCAATGCTATTTTTTTCATTAGATCATTACACTTTTTGCTCTGTTGGCAGTTAAATGCCAATTTATTAATTTAATATTTCATAATCATTCACTTGGTAATTGTTTTGTAGTTTTTGGCTATTTATTTCGTATTTGTGTTGAATGTCAGTCGTAATATTTCTACCAATCAACACAATTTTTGTTGTTTGTTTGTTTTTTTTTTCTATCTTTTTGGCTGAATTCTGTATTTTGCAAATGAATTAAAGACAAACCATTGTCATTTTTAATTGCTTTATCTAACAAAAATATAATACAAATTTTCATAAAGCATTTTGTAAAATAGATTTTGAATTGTTTGTAACTGGTATACAACCTCTTAACCAAAATTCTGAAGAGCTCCAAAAACCAGACAATTTTATCATTGAAAAACTGTTTTCAGAATTTTTTTCCAAATAAAGTCCATTAATAATTTTATGGTCTGTCTTTACCTAATTTGATTTACTAGTATAAAAAAATACTAATATTATTTATAGTGTTAATTTACCCTACTCAGAGTGACTGTTTACAAGGTTCATTACCTTTCCCATAACAGTTGAGTTATATATATATATATATATATATATATATATATATATATAGACCAATGCAATTTTTAAAAAGATTAAAATATGAAATAGCAAACAAACATCATTGAAAATGGCTAGTGGTATTAGCCAAAAGTACTCAGATTTGAGAAATTTCATATTCCAATTAGAAAAGTTATAAATGTTGAAAGGATAGTTTTTTTTTTGTTCTTTTTTTTTTTCAGTTTTTTTTATTTAAGTTTTTTTTGTTTAATAATGAAAATGGAGTTTTTGCTAGCTTTTAATGAAATTTATGTAAAACAAATATATGATTGTTATACCATGATTCTGAAATCTGAAAATTCCCCGAAGTTTCTGGTCCCAATGATTTAAGAGATTCTGTATTTTTAAATGGCTATTTTTAACAATGAGTCAGGGTTGGATGTGTTATCTATATATTTGTAGATAGAGAAATGGGTTTGACAATAGCTGTGGAGGAGCGCTCGGAATTGAACTTGCAATAGATTGCAAGACAAACCTGTTAATCGACACTCTTCAGCAGGTACCCAAGTTAGATAGACATATAGTCTTCAGAAGTTTTAGTGAGGATTTACTTGTTTGTCACTTAATTTTTCTTGTCTTTTGTTTAACTTGAAATTATTTGTGATCAACCCCAGAAATAAACAATTCCTAAGTCTGCTTTCTCTTAAAATGAAAAGCAAGAACATTTTCGATAATATAAACAGAAAAAAAACCTATGCTAAGATCTATAGTAAGAGTGATCTATTTGTCACATTACTTATTTTATTACAGTTGTTTATTTAGTGATGAGAGTGAATGATACATTTTATGAATGTATTTAATTAACAATAGTGATTTTTGAGAATTGAGATTTGCCAAGGAGAAGCTATAAAGCGTTTGCTTTTAAATAAAAAGGTGAAAGATTTTGACTTAATAAAAGAAAGTAAATTGTATACTGAGGTGGCTAAGAATGAATCGCTGATCTGTCATAACTTTTGTTCTATTTTGTTAGCTATTATTAATATCTTATTGTGCCTAATTTACAGTTTAAACTTCTAGGTATTTGTTTAAAGATGGGTGAGGGGAGAAATGTAATAGCAAATTGTTCTGTCTGTCTCTCTTGTGTGTGTGTGTGGAAAAAAATTCTTGGTTTCTGCTGATGCATTTTGTCTTCCAACTTTATCAAGGCAAGCAATGAAAGCGAAATGTTTTGTAGCCATAGTGACATCAAATCCAAAATTTTAAAGAGATGCTCCTGAATTTGTAACTATGGCTACAAAATATTTTACTTTCGTTGCTTGCCTTGATAAAGATGAAAGACGTGTTGGCAAGACCAATTGTCATTTTTTAAACCAATTTTCAGAATTATTTCTGGGAAATTTAACTTGTATTAGTTTTTATATATATATATATATATATATATATATATATATATATATATATATATATATATATATATATATATATAATAAGTGAACATATAAGTCAAATTTTAGAGGCGACAGTCTGTTTCATGCTAGATGCAATCGTCAGGCCACAAGAACACTTGTGGCCTGATGATTACATCTAGCATGAAACACTGTCACCTCTATGTTCACTTTTATATTTACACATGCTCTCTCTTCTCTCTCTCTCTCTCTCTGATATTGAGCACTATATCCCATAAATATAGCACATCTTAAGACACACACACACACACACACACACACACACATATATATATATATATATATATATATATATATATATATATATATATATATATAAAATAATAAGTTTAAAGAATGACATACGGCACTCTGTTGCCATGTACACTAGGTTATATTTGTCATTTGTGTATATTTGTAGCTAGTCTGTCTTCAATGTTTAACATGTATAGTTATGAGTTAATTGAGAAGTGTTCTGTTTAACAATGGCATGATATTCAAATCGTGAGCAGGCAGATATGATTTTTATATATGGTGGTGTGAATGATAAAGGATGCAAGGCTGCATGAGATTCTTGTTTTTAGAATTTTTGATGAAGAATTATTGCTATTATTCACAGATTTTCTTGGATAATGTCTTCCATAATGTTTCAGCTGTTGTGCCATCTTATCTTCTGGTATCTCTTATAATTGGTAAACTTCGGTAAATTTTGAAGTGAATCAATATCAATTACATAATCTACTACATGGCATCTCATACCTTTCTCTTCCACTGAATCAAAGTATGTGACTTTACTTTGCACCAAAGGGATTGAACTAATAACTGCTATGTAACTTGATTTGGTTAATGAATGCTTTCTCCATTTTGAAATTTAACTTTAAACCTAATGTTGCTTTCTTGCCCCTTTTAGCTGAACTAGAGTATATGATTGACTTTAAGAAATCCAGTCAATGTAATAACTAAAATATAACAAAGATGAGGACAAGTTGGAACAAATTAATTTATAATTAAGTTAATAATAAAAACCCAGAAATAATGCATTTTTTTTTTTTTTTTTTTTTTTTTTCATCAAAAAGATGAAAAAACTGAATAGAATGAGTCTAATTCATTTGATATTTAAAAAAAAACAAAACAAAAATACAATCTCCACATGGTAGATTATGTGACTTAAAAATTTCAGTCATTGTGCATTTTTTCTTTTCTTTTTTTTTCTTTTTTCTTTCAGAGTAATACATTCCCATAAGTGCTGCTGGGGGATTTTTTTTTTTTTTTTGACAAGCCACAGCCTTTAGATAGATTGTCAACCAAAGCTTAAGAGTCTGTTTGCCCATTAACATAACCATTGACAGCTTCCAAACAGTTTCACCTACCCAATTTCACTCACAAGGCTTGGGTCAGTTAGTTTCCCAGTGGTAACATACACTGGGATATTCTTCCCCAGGATGATGACATCAAAAACGCCAACTAATGATGAGAAGTGAAACTAGATTTTCATGATCCAAATGCTAATTCTCCAACCATTCAGCCATATGCTTTTATCAAAGTAAACAGAATATTCATTTATTATTATTATTTTTTTTTTTTTTTTTATGATAATTATTGTAAATTAAAAAAAAAACACAATCTTTCATCTTTTAGAGTTGGAGGCCGTCCCTAGATATCTTCAAATGTAATTTATTTTTCCCCCTTTTACTGATGTACTGATGGTCAGTGTCAGTTATTTGACCATTCTGACATCAAATGTATCCATACCAACAAGAATCATTCAAGGATAAAAAAAGAAAAATGTCCAGACAAGTCTTATTGTTATTGATTTAGTATGTTGACATGACAACCATATACCAAAGATGATGAATCCCTCGGTAGAGAGATAAACATAAACATTAGCATTGACCATTTATCTCTCCCTCTCTCTCTCTCTCTCTCTCTCTTATAGTCATTTTAAAATTCTGTAAATTTTAGGTTTTTATCTTGTAAAGTTACTGCATATTTTTGTCTTTATTCTCAAATATTCATTGTGATAGTGATCATTTCTGTATGATGTTATTCTCATGAGTAGAGGTTGTTTGAAATCCTTTTCTATATACCATCATTACATACTGGTTGAAATCATTCTGAAAATACTAATTTCCATCAAATCACTAAGGTTAAGCAATGATGATGGATTTATATTTTGATGGGTGACTATATAGGAACAATAGGCATGTCCCATGACCTGTAATTGAGTCATGAAAACTTGCAATTGGACAAGGAATAAAGAAACTAGATTAATTTCTTAAACACTATTTTAATGACTTTTTGAAAAGGAAAAATTATACAAGGTAAACTTTTCTGTTAATTTCTTTACAAAAATTCTATTTTCTGTCTGAACTTCTGGAAGGAAGACTTATTTACATTCAGACTAATGGTCTTCATTATGTACTTGTCAATCTGGATGACCATCAGCAAATTTTGAATTGAACCCTTTATTTAATCTATGAAAGTCGCCTGTTCTTATTCTACTACCTATGTCTGGAAATAAATCATTGGGTCATGAATTTGCTGATATAGTAATTGTGAGTTCAATCCCTGGGCTGGGTGGTTTGTACTTTGACTCTGTGGAAATGGAGCAAGCAATAACCAAGCTGTACTAAATAACAAAATATCCTGATCATAAGCACCTGATGAATGTTGGAGAGCACAGTGTTGATATAACAACAAAAATGACAACTTGTAATTGTGATAAGATTTTGGTCAAAGTATGCTCCAACATATTGTCATAAAAAATAAAATTCTTTAAGATTTTAAGTTATATAGAGGTGAGTTTTTTTTGTTTTTTTTTTTTTTTTATATATAAAGTATCAACTAATTTTGAATTAACTGGTCTGGAAGATTAAAGTGTTGATGAGTGCACAAAGTGACAATGATTGTGAGCAAGGTAGTACATATATACTCACTTGGTGGAAACTGGACTACCAATAACTGAACATTTCAGTCGGTTACGTAAATTGCGTGATACACACTTAGGCAATCATGTATCTTTTGATATATAACTGACGAGGCAGGCTATTTTTTCTTGCAGTAGGTTGCCGTTTCTTTCTGCGGTAGACCAGTTGCCATCCAAAGCTATAGAACCTGGTCTGTCCTATTTATCCATAGCTGGAGGGAGAAGAGGATTAATACCCCTTTCCTAAGGGTATTAGCATGTAAGTGAATGTAATGGATTGAAATGGAATTCGAACTCAGCTCTCCAATTCCTTAATCCAAGCTGCTATCCATTACTCCATTGTGCCTCCTCAACTGAACATTTAGCTAAGATAAAATATCCTTAGATATAGACAGTGGAATAAGAATAATCCACCTCTGTAGATTGAATAAAGGGTTCAATTTGAAATTCCCTGAAGGTTAGATTGATAGACACCTAATGAAGTTGTTTATATATGCACATTATATATGTTTCAAGGGTTAACCAAGGGTTGGTAGTGGGACAAACTATAAAATTCTCATATGGCAAGCTTTTCAAATAGTCTCTGACTACTAAGTCCAGCTCTAAGCCAGAGAAGGGACTAAGGCAGACTACTGGTGCCTCGTAACCAGGAGAGGAGAAAACCCTGATTTTAAACCTCCACTAACATGTTGGCCATATCCAAACACCCAAAAAGGCTATGGAAGTAAATTGAGGCAGAAATCTTTTGGTAGCCACAATGACAGTTGTCTATCAACACTGACAAACTTCCTGGGTAATTCCTGTTGCTAAGCTGGAACCAAATGTAATGTCCTTTATTCCTTTGGATCTTGTCAGTATGACTTGGTTCATATGGTCTGCTAGAACACAACCCCCATATTCCATCACCATGAAAAGTGCCATGGAGAGGTCATTACATTTACCACCAAAGGGCTGAATTTTGACAATACAAGATGCTACCTTTTATTTTTTTAGATAAACAGATACCTTCTATAATAAATATTTATTAAGCTTGGCATAGTTTGGTACAAGACTAAAATAGTGATTCACTATGAATTGTCTTCTGTATCAAAGACTTGAAGAATTAATCTAACAACTCTCTCTATGGCAGACACCCTCATACTAATATCATTTAACTTTTAAAGCTTCAATTTGGTTGGAAAGTATTTGGGGTATTTGTTGAGTTAATGTAAAACAAATGTACACAAAGAAATCTTTTATATATTCTATGAAAAAGAATTTCCCAAATTTTTTTATGGGAAGTGACTAAAATAAGAATAGATACAAAGCAACAGGATGTTTCAAATAAGGTTTGAAGTTTCACTCAACTCAAACTAACAATGCTTTCCTTGAAAAATGAAAAACATTGTCCA
The DNA here is from genome assembly GCA_903632075.3 of Acanthosepion pharaonis. Classification (NCBI taxonomy): domain Eukaryota; kingdom Metazoa; phylum Mollusca; class Cephalopoda; order Sepiida; family Sepiidae; genus Acanthosepion; species Acanthosepion pharaonis. The sequence goes on from CAHIKZ030003431.1 coordinate 3,109,074, forward strand.
TTATTTGTCATGATCAATATACCTTTTGAAACTATGCTTAACAGTTATGTGGTTCTAAATTGTAAGTTTTCTACTAAAAACTAATACATGTCTTTATATACTGTATTTGTTCAGTTACCTTTAAAGAAAATCTTATGCTCACCTTTTTGAAGTGACCTTTTATAGGATAATTTTATCAGTTCAAAATCAACTTAGAATGTGAATATGAAAAGCTAGATTCATTATATAAAGACTAAAAAGTCTTTTCGTATATTATTAGGTTGTCCCAAAAGTTTGTAAACACTTGCAAAAAAATTGAAATTTTACTCGTCAAGTAATAACAAAAACAACAAAAATTATTCCTCAAAATAAAGACCATCATTTTCCAAGATTTTCTGCCATCAATCTGCAAGCTTTCGGATCTGGTAAAAGTACCATTCAGCCAGCTTCGAATCAAAAAATTCTTGACACGCTTCCTCGACTTCATCAAACGAGTCAAATCGGCGGCCCTTCAGAAAGTGTTGCATTAATCTGACGGAGCACAGTCAGGACTGTAGGCTGGATATGGCAGAACCTCAACGCCGTCCAGCTCTTCAAACTTGTCTTTGGTCTTCCTGGCAGTGTGGCTTGGCATTGTCCTGCTGCATCAAAAGCGCTTTCGGTTGATCAGAGCCGGTACTTTTGCTTCAACTTTTAGAGACCCGCTTCAGTTGCTGACAGTAAAGTTCGCACTGATGGCACGCGACCATTCGAACCAACTCAAATGCATGATTCCTTCAAAGTTCCACCAAACGCATATGACTTTTTCTTGCTGAATCAATCTTGTTTTGGAACCGACGGTGTCTCTTGCCCTTTCTGAACCCATCGCTTGTCTCGATTGTGCTGGACCAGATAGACCCATTTCTTGTCCGATGTCACAATGCGCTTCCAAAAACGCTCGTCCAGTGGATTGCTGAGCAATTGATGGTAAATTTCAACTCATCTGTTGGCTTGTGCTTCAGTGAGTTCGTGCGAATCTTGGCGTGGCTTTTTGTGAACAAAATCAAGTTGCTTCAAGTGTTGGTGAATTGTCGATTTGCCAACTCCAAGCTCATCAGCCAATTCTCGATAAAGTAAAAAAAAACAAAAATTGCATAAAAATTCAATTTTTCACAAGTGTTTACAAACTTTTGGGACAATCTAATATTATTCTATTAAAGACTAATTTCTCCTGTAAGTTGTCTTTGCTGTAACAGGTATTAGCTTAGTCTGGCTTAAGGTTAAAACATTGGAGCCCTTGTTTGAATTTGCTACACTAGTGAAATGATTTGTTAAAAGGCCCAAATATTTATAAAGCTTAACTGGATGTGATCAGGACTGAATATACTATTAGTAGCTTTTGAGATGTAGACACTCTCCTGTCTGTAATAAGCATTTTTTCTGCGTATTTACATAGACTTTTTACATGTATATGAAGTTATGAAGACAAAATTTTTGTGCTCATCTGAAAGTTAAAACTTTTACTTGTGAGTCCTGCAAAGTTTGTTATCATGCTATTAGCGTAATTAACACTCCAGGGGAGGTAACTAAGATTTAATGAAGAGAAGACTTGAAGCAACTGATGTAGTTTTACAAAAGAATGCTGAAATGATAGAGCATGTGAACAAAAAGGACAATTATACATAGTCAGAAAGAGGTAATTGAAATTTCTAGGACACATAACAAGAATAGAAGGCCAAGTAAATTTGGCACTCACAGGACATAGTGAAAGAAAGAGGAACAGAGCAAAGCAGTGAGTTAACAAGCTTGTGTAAATGGATGGCAGAACAAGGAGGAATAGTAAAAAGATAAATAGTGTGAAGAGCAGAAATCATATTTCACTTTCTTTATTCTAATGATATCAGTATCAAGTTTGAAGTGTTTTTTTTTGCAGGTGATATATCTTATAATTCTGCTTGTTCTTCCATTAGTTAGCATAACCGTCATGCCCTGCTAATACTTCATAAATAATAGGCTATTCTGTTTTGATTGTGTGGGAATAACAACCAGCATTCATACTTATGATTATTATTGCAATATTTTGTTAAGCTCAAATATTTAACAACACAATTGGGGAATTTCTATGGATATTTTATTATTGCAGAACTCTCCATGAGCTTATTCAACAATTAACTTAAGAATTAAGTCATCAGAAAATTCAAATAGGAAAACTGAAATTTTCACAGCTATTTCTAGTCTATAATAATATTTTACTTGTTCTTTACAGTTTTTGAATGTTACACTTTAAACAATATTATAAGAAAATATTGTTTGTACTCTCTCTCTCTCTCTCACATACTCTCATGCTCGCGCGCTCTCTCAAACCTGTTTAGTCACAAAAACTTACATTGCTTGGTTGCTTTCATGTCTTTACTCAATGTTCTTAATATTCTGCATCCTCTATTTATATTTGTCATACTAGCTTTTTTGAAGTATTTTCTTTCTTACACTTTTAATTTTTCTAAAATTTCTTTTTGACATTCTTAAAGCCAGTTTTTTTTTTCCTTGCTCTTTTGTCAATGTTTTTTTTTTTATTATCCAATGATTTCTTTTTCACAATTTACAACATAACCTCCAAACAGAAACAAGATATTGTAAAGTTATTTTTCTTATAACCCATATCAGACTAATAATATTATTGATACATTAATATTTCTTATTCTCGCTGTATAAGACACTACTGATAAAAACATTATTAGTCTTAAGAAGTCCATTTTGATGGATGAAATGTATTACATAGTATCCACCCCACAATTTGTGATTACTTATCAGAAATTTAAAAATTTATACTAATAAGACTAGCCGAATAAATGTCCTATAAACAGAAAAGTTATAGAACTACTCTTATCTCTTTGAAATTTTTTCTAGAAGCAACATTTTCATCAAGACATCTATTTTCTGAAGTTCTTTTTACCATTATACTAAGTCCACTTGAATTTCCTATTCTAGACATAGATATATAGAGATGACCATGAGAGAAACATTTGAATCATTTTCTAATGTTTATACTAATAAGATGAATTCAACAAATACTGTTTTTTCACTTGTTTAAATAATTTGGTACAGTTTTAATAAAATTAAATTGATTATTTTGACTTTAGATAATTCCTTAAATTTTTTTTCCAGCTCCATTTGTCTAAGTTGTAATATAAACAATTTTTATTATGAACAGTGTAGGTTTTCTAACTTCTAACTGAATTTTGACAATGACCAATATAAATTCTTTCTATACAAAAAAAAAAAAAAATTATCATCAGGAACATTGTATATTGCAATATTTTTATAAAAATTTGAACAAAATATTTCTTCTATGTTATTTATTTCTATTAAAATATGCTTTTAAAAATTGTGATGCAAGATAGATATTACCTATAATATTTATAGAAGACTGATAAACATTTGTTACATGTTAATAATGTGGGATGTTTTGTTCTACTGATGTATGATAGGGACACACACAGAAATTGGTTTATGCGAATTTATAAAAAATAAGCACCCTTTCTTGTATAATAAAGTCTCACACCACCAAGTATATTGTGAATATTTGTAATAAAAGCAAATGTAAGTTGTTATTGATATGCACAAGTTATATTTATTTTATAAATATTTCTTGAAACTTACTAACTTCCGTTAATACCAGTTTTTATTTATTAATTTAAAAAAAAAAATTTTTTTTTTGTTTTTTTGTTTTTGGTGTGTGTGAAAACATTAACTTACATAATAAATTCTAACTTGGTTGAGTATTTTATACCAAGTCCAAGTGTTTCTGAAATAATCCTGCTTGTAGGAATTTTTTCAACTTGTAAGTGTGCAGGTTCAAATAAATGTGGAACAAAATAATTGTACTGCAGAAGTATGAAAATATCATTTATAAAGACTTTGTTTCTCTGTATTTTTTCAAAATATAACGTTTTTGATACTTCTGAAGTGCTGACAAAATGGTTAAATTCTCTGGAATTATTCCAAAACAATGATAACAGCAATAATAATAAACCCAAGAAAAGTAAAATTAGATGAATAAATTTTAGTACTCTTTCTTTTTATGTGCCATGTCCTTTCAGGACGTAGGTAATCATGGCTGTACACCTCCCTCTATCCCTTGCAGCTCTCAGCAAACTCTTTCCCTCTGGTTCCTCCTCCAGACCACATTCTATCATCCACCTGCTCAAGCTTGTCAGGTATGTCACTTGCTGCTTTCCCTTGTCTCTTTTTCCCTCTATTTGACCTGTGAGTATCGGATTCTCTAGGCCCTCTTTCCTCATTATGTGTCCCAGAAACTTCAGCTGCCTCTTTCTGATGTTACGTATAAGCCTTCTCGTTGTTTGTAACCTATCTAAGACCTCATTATTGCTTGGTCCATGATATCCTTAGCATCCTTCTGTAGAACCACATCTCCGTCGCCTCAAGTCTTTTCCTCATCCTTGAGGAAATCATCCAACATTATAAAGAACAACAGACATCATGTAACAGCTATATCCTAAAATTTAGTGGGTTAGTCTTAGAATTTTTCATCATTCTTTTGTAGTTTGTATCTTATAATTAATGACAGGTGAAGATAATTTGAGTTGTCCAAATTTCTGAGATAAAAAAATTTTCATTAATTTTTATTTATGAAAACAGGCAAGATGCAAAGAAAAAAAAACTCAAAAAAATTAATGAAAAAAAAATGCTTCCTCTAAAAAATTCACTTTTACTAGTAGTAGGTATAAAGAAGAATTTAGCTTTCTGAGCCAATTTCATCTGTTTATAAGTTTCTTTAGTCAAACCTTAAGTTATAATCCATATCAGATGGGTTTCACAGGATATGGAATATGTTTAATTCTCAATGACAGCTACTACTTCATTTTCTAAATCCATGTTGATTAATGGTTATAAAACACCCTTGGTATTCTAATTTAAAAAAAAAAAAAAAAAAAATAATAAAGATAAATTAGTCAAAATATATAATAAAGCAAATTGCAAATACTATCCAGTTTAAAGTTCAGAATTGGAAATATAGACACACATATATGGGAAATTTTATCACTTTATAAGCTAAATTACAAATATACATTTTTCAAGAAAAAAAAAATGCCATTGTGGCTTGTAATAATGTGTAAGTCATTTGTTGGAATTCAGTTTTAACCCTTCCATCCACATTCAATATCAGCCAAAAAGAAAAAAATAATCAGTTTTTTTGTTATTGAAAATAAACTTTGATATTTCTTAGATGTATTGAAGTTTCATAATGCACTAGATATGATTGTATCATGTAATTAACATAATACCTAAAAATATAAAACCAACTATAGAAAATTGACATTTTGTGTGGAATCCAGTTATGAAATTAAGGCTCAATTTCACCAATCCAAATGTGACAATAACAATCAAGATAAAGTGACTAGCCCAAGCAAATCTTTGTATAATCATAATTCCTCATCTCAAATATCCAGACAAAAATTAATGAGGCTTTGTTTTTGATATTTGCTCTAGATTTTCTAAACCCTATTAAACAAAGAAGATTATTTTTCACTTTACGAGAAATAATCCCATTACCACTCACTTATGTACCATTGAAAGAAAGAAACTATTTTGTAATTTTTATTTTTAATACTTAAATGTTATTTTTAGTGGATACTCGTATTTGAGTAGATACTCCGTTTATTTTCTTCTACTGGCCTGAATATTTGAGAAATATTATTAAAGAAAAATATGTGCTCTTTATCAGGATTTGACTCCCCCTCCACCGAGGAAGCATCATTATATTCAACGTACTTTAGACCTCTCGGCCATGCAGGGTTTTGATTATTAAGCAAACTGGAATAGTACGTTTAAACACAAATCTTTCCCTGGCTTTTGAAATATACATAACTACACATATTTTTTCTATATTTCTGGAATATTCAGGCTGGTAGACAAAAATAAATATACTGTTTAATAAAATGGAGCATTTACTCAAATATGGATGTCCACTGAAAATAATGTTTAAGTAATAAAATAAAATTTGTCTAATTAATAAATAAAAAATTGCAAAAGCTTAATAAACGCACAACATCTATTGATCTCAGTTTCTTCAGATCAGAATGAAAGACAAAACTAAGCAAAATGCACTGGGATTTTTGAGGATAAGAGGAGAAATTAATTAAATTAACATCAGATCTGACAACCAGAAAATATTTATATTTTTATATATTAAGGCTGTTTGTGTCTGGATTTTAATCCCAATGCATTTTCTTTACACACACTTTTCTTTCATTCTGACCTGAAGAAGAGTAGATCAACAGATGTTGGCAAAACTTGTCGTTTATTAATCTTTTCCACTTTGTCTCATCTCTCATGTGTATTGCATGGCTGAATGGTTAGAACATTCGCTTTCAGTCCATGAGACTCTGGTTCAAATCTCACCATGGTCGATTTGTCAGGAAGGAGGCTTCCTGATGTTATTGGAATGGATTAAGGTCACTCCCAGTGTGTGGCACCTTTGGAAAGTGCCTGAAAACTATACCATGGGTTGACCCAAGCCTTGTAAGTGAAATTGGGTAGACAGAACTTGAGTCATTGATAGCTGTGCTAGCACAAAGCCACAAGTCATGGTCAAGGGCTTGAGCATGCTGGCCTTGTTCAAATTGTTGATCACACTAGATAATACGCTCTCTCTCAGAAACTAAGATCTGCTCAGCATAGTTGCAGTATAAACCACAAGTGGGCTTTATGGGTGTTGAGTAAACACAAGTGTGCCTGAGCGAGTGTCTGTCTGCAATAGGGATTGGCTAGCTGCCCTGGTTGACAGGTATCCTCAAATATGAGTGGCCAGCTATTATTTTTATTATGTATGTATAAAAACTCACCATAATTACTCTTAGGGAAGGTAGTGGAATTGTTTCTTATTTTCTGCATGGTTTTCAATTCAATTTTCTGAGGCTGCTTAATCTGTCAAGGCTAGAAAACCCAGTTCACCCTATTATATTACCTAGAGCTGAAGAGAGAAAAGATGGATACATGCCTTTCTTGAGGGTATTAGCATGAAATGAATGCAAGAGTCTCAGCTGGAATTTGAAATCTATTTTTTTTCCCTATTACTAACCACTATGTTCCTTGCATATCCACCATAAAATCTTAATCTCAATGCATTTTATGTTTCTACCAATAGTTGGTTTGGTTATATTAATAATAAAAATGGCATATGCCAACATTCATTTCACTCCAAGCAAGGCGATAATGCCACTAGAATGCAACGGAGAGATTACAGGAAGTGAAAGAAAATGAGGGAGGAAAGGACAATAAAGAAACAGGGTTCAGAAAATGACAATTGACATTTCATTTAAATTTCAAACGTTTGTAGGTGACAGGGAAGCATTGAAATTGAAAGGGAGTTTCAGGGAAGCATTGAAATTGAAAGGGAGTTTCAGGGAAGCATTGAAATTGAAAGGGAGTTTCAGGGAAGCATTGAAATTGAAAGGGAGTTTCAGGAAGCATTGAAATTGAAAGGAGTTTCAGGAAGCATTGAAATTGAAAGGGAGTTTCAGGGAAGCATTGAAATTGAAAGGGAGTTTCAGGGAAGCATTGAAATTGAAAGGGAGTTTCAGGGAAGCATTGAAATTGAAAGGGAGTTTCAGGGAAGCATTGAAATTGAAAGGGAGTTTCAGGGAAGCATGAGAAATGAAACTATTAAAATAGAAGTAGCAGTTGCATCTAGCTCGACAGTAAAATGTTGAGACCTAGTTGCCAATCTAGTAGCATACTTAAATTCATATAGTCAAGGCACTCAGAGGAAAAAAAGTTCAGAACAGTTACCATAAAAATGTTTAAGAAAAAAAAACAGGGAAAGCATGTCAAATTTTTATAGATTAAACACTTCATTTTATTGTAAGGCTTTATTAAGTAATGGCACCTGTTATTTGTGTGGTTTAGTGACATTGGTATAAAGTTGAAAAGCAACTATCAAGTACATGAGAAAATATACCAGCATAAGATTCTGTTTAATATGTAAATGTAATATATGAGTATGTGGGCAGGAGTTGCCCAGTCTTCACATTCCAGTTTCGATAGTTCAAAAACATCTCTGCAACCTTGTGGGTGATTAATTATTTTCCACTCTACAATTCCTTTCCCACAGCTGAAATGTTGCAAACCTTGTTACTCTCATTTCCATAGAAAGTGTTCAAACAACATTCTTTAGTTCTAACCCTTATGGCTAAGACTCAGACCCCCCACCCTTCCTTTATATTCCATTGGTGAGATGTAAGTTTCACAGGAATGGCTACTTCCCACAAACTGCAACTTTGTAGTATAGACTCCCAAGAGGATGCTTCTCCAAACATTACAATCTAAACTTGTTCACGTTTAGGGTTAACCATTATTTTCCCTACTTATCCTCATAAACTGTGACCCTTATATCTTACTCTGTAACCATCTACCTCGAGTGGCTCTTGGACCTTGTACAGGGTGAATATTATTGCTAGAAAAAAAAAAACAAAACAAACCCAAAAACTTGAACCTGCAAAAACTGTCTCAAAAAATATCTTCCACTTCTTAGATGCAAAGTTGAGGTATTTTGGTATGCTAATAATTACGCAGTTGTTGTAGATTATCAGTACTTCTACCTAGCTGAATTCTGTAATACTGTAATAATCTTAAATAGAAATAATGGAGCAGTTTTATATACTATCAAATATGGTAAGTTTAAAGTAAAACCTAAATGAAATCTTTTAATCCAAGTTAATTTTTTTTCTTCAAAACTTCTCTGAGTAATTCTATAAATACAAGAAGTATTTTTATGTGTGAGGTGTCTATTATAATACTAAGTGTCTTTATTTTTACTTAAAAGCAAATGCAAGTTTATTTATTCACCCTTGCTTCTTCAATGCTTTCACACAGACTAAAATTTCTCTCACATACTTAAGGCACTTTAAATTTTGATTAACAAGATTCATAAGGGGTTTCCACTTATATATAACTTTTAATAAATTCTTAGCATTCCCACTGTGGATGTTTTTATTTATTTTAACCACTCCTATTTTTTTTACTTGTTTCAGTTTAGTCATTCAATCTTCAGTTGCCTCTCTCAAATTCTTGTCTGATTTCATGAAAATAAAGATCTAATTTTAGAAACATGGGCAAAATAACCCAGCCATGTGCTGCTTCCACTAGTATGGCTTGGATTTATTAACGTTAGGAATCTTTGGTGGATAATTAGCTGAAATGAATGGCATTGAAGAGGGGTAGAATTTTGACAGTTGTCTTGACCAAATTTTTTTTTTCCCCTTTTTTAAAAAAAAAAAAGAAAAAAAAAGGTATTTTGGATATAAATGACTGCTTGTATATTGTTCTCATTCTTGATATATAAAAAAATATCTACCATATTAAATATGAAAGATTTTTATAGACTATATAAAATTCTAACTTTATGTAGTGTTATAAGAAAATGGCATGCAACTATTTTTTATTTTTTTTTAATTTTTTTTGTCACAACTCTATCCTTAATTGGAACGGACACATGAGAGATTTTTTTACTTTGTAGAATGCAAAAAATGTGACATGAATGTGTGCATTTATAAGTTAATACAAATATAAGTGGACACATGCACACACTCTCTCACATATATATATATATATATATATATATATATATATATATATATATATATATATATATATATATATGGGTCGACTTTTTTGTAACCCTATGTTCCTGTGTTATTAATATGAACTTTTGTTCAATAGTAAGGGAAAAGGCATTTTGTTTCAGTTCTGGAGAAAGGTCACCCCTAACCAAAAATTTGATTTTACCATTTACACAACAAGAGTAAAAAATGAAAATATTTAGCTTTATTCTTCAATCTGTTAATGATGTAATTGGATAGTACTTGTGTATTTTCTAATGCATTTAACAGTTTATAGCATAACATACAAATAAACAAGAACAAGTTCTAGAAGATTCCAAAAAGTCATAGTACTACTAACATACAATTCTAGATATTAAAAAAAAAATAAATTAAACCCTTCTTATTATATTTGAACAAAAGTTCATTGAATTATAATACAGGAAACTTTACAAAAAGTCATAACCCTGATAAAATATACATATATATGAACTACATGCGTCTTTGTATTAGGAGGAATACATCCTCTGGCAGGTCTGAAAGTGTGTTTGAAATAAAATCATTGTAGACAGCTCCTGTCTACATGTTGCGAGAACATATGCACCTACCAGACAACCACCTACAATTCCAGCCCACACATTAATTGTAAACTGATGCTGGTGTCTAGCCTGTATTGTACCATGTGGATTCTGATCTGCCCACAAATGTTGGCTGCATAAATTTGTTATTCCATCTCTTCCAAATGTTGCCTCATCTGCAAACAAGACTGAAGAGATAAACAATGGATTGGGAGTTTGTGCAATAAACCATAAGCAAAAGTTCTCCTGTGGTGAGTGATCAGAGTTTAAAAGACCCTGCCCACTTTGCAAATGATACAGATAGAGGAGCTGCTCTTGAAGTACCCTCCATGCAGTATTATGAGATGTACAACATGCTAGGGTGACTTGATGTTTGCTGATACCTGGATTGTCTCCAACATCCTGTAGAATGTGTTCTTCATGGTCTTTCTTGATCCACAGTTTGTGGTGTCACAGTTCCTGTCTCATCAACGCAATGATAAACAGCAGTAAATGTTGAATGACTTGGCTGTCTTCGATCTGGAAACTCAATCTGATGTAGCCGTACAGCCTTACATCAATTACCATTTGTGCAGCTGTATGTAAAAATCATATTTGCCTGCTCATGATATGAATATCCTGCCATTGTTGATAGAACACTTTTTTATTAACTTTGCAGATGTGTTTATTTGGACTTTTGCCTTGTTTTGGTGTGAGGAACCTGCCTCCAAAGTTTAAGTATTTTTGATAGGCCCTGTACATATAAGCAATTAAGATTTTTTTTTTTTATCTGATATTATTTCTATTTTTCTATAAACAATATATTTAGTGGATACATATATTTTAAGTAGACATATCTAGGATACTTGACATATTATGTTTATAGTAACAGATATATGTATACACTCTTTAGTGGTATATCTTTGAAACTTGAAGTCAAAAGATAAATCCTTTCAAACTTTTATTTATCTGATGTTGCTCTATTTTTTAATACTTAGCACTTTGTTTACACAATACTGCTTTCCTTTATATACACAATTATAGTGCAAGTTTTTATAATCAGTTTTTTATGCAAAAAAAAAAAAAAATAGGGGATCACACTATATACAGGTAATTTTTTTTCTGGAGAAGTTAAAATTCATGCAAAAGAAAAGAAAAAAAAGATTCAAGCATCACATCATTCCTGAAGTCAACTTATACATGTGTATATATGGTCTGTTGAACTCCAGTAATTTACTGGTTGACATGTTTTTGTTAGGTTTAAACAATATTTGTCTTGCATGGGTGGAGATAAATATGGACAAGAATCTGCTGGAATGATAAATACATAAAACAATTTTGAAAATTTTTTTACCTCTTGTTTTGCTAATTATCAACAGAAAATAATTTTATTTCATATGACCAAGATCTACATTTGCAAGACAATGTGGTTCATGATCATCTGATTTCTTGAGTTTTAACTTCATTATATCTTTATAGAAATTAGAAATTGAAATCTGCAAACATTGACAAATGTGCCCACAATATGACTTAGTGTCAAAAATAGGATCTTCCCTATGACATCGCCTTTTTTTTTATTACCTTCACTCTTTGGCAATGTTTATTATTTTAAAAAGTGATGATTAGAATTGTAATAAAATTAAACATATGAAAGTGAATATAAACATTTTCCTTGTTTTTGAGAATTTACAACAAAATAATAAACAGAATTTATTTGTTAGATAGTCCATTCACGCTGTATAGTCCATTTATACTGTTTGTTAGGTAGACCATTTATGCTGTTTGTTTGTAAGTTTGAAAATTTTTTTTTTAACATTTGCTTCTGCAGTTCTTAACTCTCTTTGGGCAAAGTATAACTTATATAACCTACTTATCTACCAATTCAAAACATTGTATATTTTAAAACTTGCATGTGTTTTTTATATGTACTATAAGACTGGTATGTAAAAATTGGAATATTTTTAATAGATAGTTAAACAAAGTAAGCTAACCATTGAATCTAGATAGTGATAATTTCTTTCATAATTGTTTTATCGTTTCCATATGTCATACCAAATGACTAATTTTAGATAATTTTTTTTTTTTTTATACATTCGTATGCACACACACACACACAAGGTGAAATTGTGCAATCGTCAGATTAATCTCTGAACCGTTATACCTTAGAAATGATTAAAGATGTCCTATTGGAATTTTTTGATGTTTTTATAACACATAACAGAATATATAATTACCCTCCAAGCTTAACAGAAGAATTGTAATGAAATTGATCATAAACAAAAATGAGATGTTCATCATTAATTAATCATAACTAAAGATCGGAAGCTCATGAAGTATTGAAATAAAGTTCATGTTTTTATATATATATATATATATATATGAGTTTGTGGCCCTGGGTCAAACTCATATCCATTCAACTGAGTATGTTAGCTCTATCATTGATATTAAGCACTTTCCAATAAGTACTGCATATATATATATATATATATATATATATATATATATATATATATATATATATATATATATAATATATATATAAATAAAATAATCTTCCAGAATCTTTTTCCAACTTAGTCAAGATGATTTTTGCCCTCTCTAACCTAACTTCCAGTCCTGAGATAACATGGTGGCTCACAGGTTTCACGTATGATTTCATTTTCAAGTCTTTTTCTGCTCTTTGCACTGACATAGCTGAAACTCCTCTCTCACGGGCCAAATGTCTTATGAATTGAGTTATATCTTTTATAATTGATCTCTTTAGCTCTAAGTTGAACGATGATCCCTCTTCCTGTTGTGACCTCCTCGTCCAGTTTTCCTTTCTACTGTTACCCCTTCCCCCCCACTTTTTTTTTTTTTTTTTTTTTTTTTTTAAACTTATTCACTATTCTCTTGATGGTTCTTGAATGGACTTTGAAGATGGAAGCCAGGGTATGAATCTTGGTATCATTACTGAAGGCCTGCATGGTCTTTTTTTTTTTTTTTTTTTAATTATCTCCTTATTGTTCAGTTTGGAAGACAGAGTATCTGACACAAAAGGATTTTAACTTTTTTTTTTAGCTAAATAACTCGGTGTTTTTCAGTGATCCTTGCGATAAATGGTGTTAAGATGGCTAAATTAGTTTAGTGGTTTTTAGATATTAAACATTTTGTGAGATGGATAATTATGCTGTAACATTATTTGGAAATTTTGCTGTTACACTGTGTGTGTGTGTGTGCGTGTGTGTTTTTTTTTTTTTTTGATTGAAACCAGAACTTTTCATCCCCCACCCCTACATATGCATACATTTTAGTAGATTACTGATAACTATTTTAGTGTCAATTTAAAACTTGACAAAATCACATCTTTTGCCATTTCTTTGTATAACTTAACAAGCACATGATACGATTGCATGCCTTATCTTCAAATGATAGTGGTAAAATTATAAAATGTATCACATTAATAAATTAAAAGCTTTTTTTTTAAACTTGTGTTAGACATATATTAAATCAAACCCCTAAGTTATATCACAAGTAGGATTTATTAAACAAAATGCATCAAAGCTTCAATTCAATCTAAAGATCATATATATATATATATATATATATAAGCAAAATTTGGGGTCTGAGGAAAATTACAATAACAGTTGGATTTTAGGATCAATTTCATTTGAACACTAGACAAATTTTCAACTAATTATTTGACTCTTACTTCACCACTCACCTCTATTTGGCTTTAGTATATTTTTTTTAATTAACAAACTCAAATATTGATGGTAAGAAAAAACTGATTATTAAGCAATATATCTTTTTTTTTTTTTTTTTTTTTTTTCTCTATCTAAAATTTGAGTAACGCAATCTATATGTTGTGAATTTTAAGGGGATTGTCAGTACTTAAAAATTAATGCAAGTATTACTGACAGATGGGATAAGATTATATGTATAATATAAATACATTCAAAATAATAATTTTGTAAATCAGGAATGTATTTTTAGTGGTTGAGAATTAATAGCCTGAAGGATAAGGCAATTTCTATGTATGCTTATTTAACTGTAAACAATTGGTTTACATGGAATTTATGTATTATTGAAATAGAAAAAAAAAGAGTTCTTGCTTTTCTTCCCTTGTGACCAATGTACTGATGATGAGGTGGGGGAGGGTTATGCCAATGACATAGGTATTTATAGTTTGAATTCAAATGATCTTGGACAAAAAAAAAAAAATTCCTAAGTATTCCAAGCAATATGACCTAAAATAAAAACCTTTCCATGATAGAAACTATGGCCTGGAATCGGAATTAAAGCAGAAACAGTAATGACATATACCCAGAATCCATCACAAAAATTCAGAATGTAAGATTAGTAAATCCTAAACCTTTCAAATACCTCTGTGTATGGATCAGTTACAACAAGTTTAGTATTTTTAATTTTTTTTAATCATTTCATCTCAAGCAAGACGATAAAGCCACTAAGATGCCAGGGGTTACTAAGTGTGAGAGAGAATGAGAAAAAAAAAAACTAAGGAGAGAGAACAATAATAAAGAAAAAAAAAAAAAAAATCAAGAATTTTGAAGATCAAATTTGACTGGAAAGCAAGAAGCCAGAAGGGAGTTCCACAAGTGATAAGGGCAAGAGAAGAAACTTAGCATAGAACTTAGTTGCATCTAGCCATTTCAACTGTAAAATGGGACCTTGCTGTCAATCTAGTACTATGCTTAAATTCATAAAGTTTAGATACCATAGAGCAGTGGTTCCAAAACTTTCTTTCTCTGGACCGCATTTTCGGAATGAAAATTAATTAGAATCTCACCAAGTTTTATATGTTAAAAAGTACATTTAAGAATAAAATACAAAGACGGTTAAAGGGAGATAACTGAATATTCAAAGTTGGATCATTGTCATTGATAACTCTCTCCTCCAATTAGTGGACTCTAGTTACTATATTCTTAATACTTGATATAATGCAAAATATCACAATGATAAAATCTGTAAATAATTATTTATAACTATTTATACTGGGACTCATGCATATAATTACAAGTAATTCATAATATTTTAAAATTTTGAAATATTTATTTTTGACATATGCATTTTTTTTAAACTGTTTCTAAATCTTCTCTTGTCTTTCAATCATCCTGCCTCACCTGCTATCTTCATCCACAGCATCTATTAGGCGTATTGCACTGTTTGGGAACCACTGCCATAGAGGAAAGCTTATCAGAACAATTACCATGAAAGTATGTATAGAAAAAAGCACAAGGAAGCTATGTTATGGGGGGCGGAAAGTATAGGAAATAAGGAAATTGAACATAGAATAGGCAGTGCTAGAGATAGTTTCACTCAACACCACAATTTGCTATAAAACCAAGACATAAGCCTAAAAAGATCTAGTCATGTTCTTAGATATTATATAGACTTTCATATGGATCAGGCATAATGCTAACTCATTTAGAAATATCTAAACTGTCAGCTGTATATAATCACTTTCTCAGATCAATGGTTAAAAATTGCTTTGAGCAAATGAAGCCTTATCAATACTGGCTATCTCTTCTCCTAGATAATAGGACATCTGCAATCATTGTTTTCAAAAATTTGTTAATGCAGTATTCACACATGAAAAAATTCTTACAATCCAAAATAAGGTTTGGCTTTAAATAACCTACAAAGATTGACAAAAAAAAACCCAAATCCATCAATACTGGAAAGGGTGATAAGTTGAGAAATCTAAAAAAAAAAAAAAAAAAAAAAATTTTAATAGAAAGATTTTATAAATTTCAACCAAAAATAGAACTGGTTTCTCAGTCAATGAATGCTGAATATTACCATTCATGTTTGTAAAAATTATTATCAATTATCATGCATAATCATGTGCTTAATCTACAAATCAGCTTTCTAACTTGTATCAGTAAATTGGCATGAGAATTTTAACATGGTGAGAGGTGGAAGGACTGAGGAAAAAATGGTTGGATAAGAGGATTAAGTTAAAAATTATTAGTTGTTTACTCTTAAGTTTGAACTTCATAGAAATCCTGCTTTTTTTTTCTCTTATCCAATCATTTTTTCATCAGCCCTTCCACCTCTCACTGCGCGGGTTCTTTCCTCCCCCTTCTCACTGCGCGGGTTCTTCCCTCTCACTGCGCGGGTTCTTCCCTCTCACTGCGCGGGTTCTTCCCTCTCACTGCGCGGGTTCTTCCCTCTCCCTCCGCGGGTTATTTCCTCCCCCGCGCTCAAGCTTACGGGCCACATCATTTTGAAACATTGGTTCCAGTATGATCACCAAAGGTAAGCAATGTTGCACCTGGTCAGTGTGACCATTTGGGAATACCATCTGCCTTAAGCTTGTATGTGTTGGTGGTGCAATAAATAATGGCAATTGGAATTGATAATCTGAGAGCCGAGTTCTAATTCCAGTCCGGTTCATTATATTCATTTGCACGCAATTATCCTTAGGAAAGGTATGAATCCATCTTTTCTCGCCCTGGCTATGGATTAAGTAAGTCACGTATCACTAAACCATTATCTTCAAAAAAAAAAAAAAAAAATTCTTACACTCTAAAAAATATTTTCTGGCTTTAAAGCCATAGAAAACAAATCAATCAATTCCACCACACAATCTACAGTTAAATAAAGTAGTCTTTTGTTGGATGACCAAAACTGGACTTTCAATCTACACAGATCAACCATGTTGTTTTGAATGCTCTTTCTGAGGAGTGGCATCCGGTTTTAAATTGGCTTGGTCATCTGTCAAAGAAAGGGAAATTCCAACAGAAAAATCTGTGACATCAAAACTTTGTTGTCGGTCTCCGACTTTGCTGGCCCACATCACAGAAAACTTGGGGTTAAAGGGTGTGGTTGATAATGCACACTGTACTCTTCATATTAATGTTTCTTATGTAAAGCCTGAGCTTTTTCATCTTTCTCCTGTAGGGTGAGTGGGTGTATGTGTATTTGTGGTGGGGTGTTATGTCACAATCATAGAAAATTCTCTACTCTTCATTTATCAATGTCATGTGATTATGATATTTTACTCTGTGGTATGCATATGTACATTTTAGCTGAATTTGAATTTAATCACCTGAAATTCTTTGAGAGGTGATCGTCAGTTTATAGAGGAAAATATTTAAACATTTTTTTAAATTTTTCTATTTCATTGAAAGATGTTAAACACTTTCCTTTCTTTCATTTCCCAACAAACTAGGTAGTATCTTTTGATGTCTTTTGTCTTCTCACACAATCAAAACTGAATAGTACATGATTTATGAGGTATTAGCAGGAGATATTAAACTCTTCAATCTTTCTTCCTTTTTTTTCACTGAAACCGAGTAGCGTCTCTGATATGTGTCTTGTCTTTCAATGTAATAAAAATGGAATAGTCCATTATTTATGAGTTATTGTCAATGCATAACAGTTGTACAAACTAAGGAACTAATGAAAAGAACAAGCACAATTATAATTTATGACAAATTTGTTTTATTTCAATAAACTCATTTAATTTACTGCTACTGAAGATGAATTGGTAATGATCAACTGTTAGTGACTAGTATTATTAATTTCCTTTATATTTTTTTATTTTTGCTAGGTTTGATATTTTTGTTATAAAGTGAAGCACGCATATTGCAAGAGGGGGGGGGGGCTGAAAAGTGATTTGCTTGACCCACTTCCTGAAATTTGACTGAATATTTTTTTCTTGGTTAGGTTCATTGCTTTTCAACATCCCCAGTATTTACCATGCAAGATTGCTGGTACACTTTATAACTTTAAAAACTTTGATTTCCTTTTGCTGACAATACAAAATGATAAAGTACTGATATCAATCAATACCTTTTAGCTTTTGATCTATGATGGAAAATTCAGGAAGATTTCATTTAAAACCACTTACTGGCTTTTTTTAAATATATAAATTCATACCTACTTGTTTTTTTCTATAGTTGTGCATATGTATTTTATTGAAAAGAAGTAAAATAATTATTTGTACTAAGGAGTTCTTGATTAGAAATTCATTGCTCACATAGTTCACAATGAGAAATTTGAGATAGATTTTTGTCTTTTTTCTGGTGTTTGTGTTTCTAAAACTTTGGATTAAGTTGAATCAATTTAGATACAATAAATAATGAATCGATAGTACACAAGACCTGTATATTTATCTTTACTCATCATGATCAAAAGTTCTTTGAATGGTTCAACCTCATCTTAGATTAATATAGACAGGCTTTTTATGGTTTGCACTTACATCTCTCTTAGATTCTGTAGTTAATGTTCAAATTTTATTCTTTTTTTTTTTTTTTTTTTTTTTTTTTAATCATATTACTACAAGCAAGACCAGAATGCCACTATTACACAGGGGAATTACAAAGTGTGAAAGTGAGAGAAAAGACTGGGTGTAGGGTGGATTGAGAAAAAGATAAAAATGGAACGGGTTTCAAGTAGATATAAGATGGCGATTGATGTTGCATTTAAATTTTTGAACATTGTAGTTATCAGGGAAGAAAGTAAACTGAAGAGTTTCATTGGCAGGAAGTGTGAGAAAAACTCTTGGAGTAGAAGTGGTGGTTACATTTAAATATTTCAACAGTAAAAGGGTAGGACCTAAATGCCAATTTAGTATCATGCTTAACTTCATGTAGTCATGGCACCATGGGTGAGGGAAGCTTGTGAGCATTTGCCATGAAAATATTTGTAGAAAAGACAAAAGGAAGCCACACCACATCAGTGAGAAAGTGACTGAAGTTGAGATGCCAAGTCAGGATCAATTACATTGCAGATCTTTCTTTGGATTTTGTCAAGAACCTCTAGATGAATAGCAGGAGCACCAGACAAGATATGGCAACAGTATTTAATGCATGGATGAATGGTAGATTTATAAATGTGCAAGATGGACTCTGACAAGAAAAACTTTCTAGCACAACACAGTGACCCAACTTTCCTTGCAGTAGATGCAGCTATTAAGTCGATATAATTGTTCCACTTCAAGTCAGTTAAAAATGTGAGGCCAAGAAGGCACAGTGTTGCTTTCCAGGAGTTTAGCATCAGCCATGCTGATTGCAGACAGAAAAGTTTAGGTTGAATGAGAGCATGTTAGCAAAAGCAGTCAAGAAACACCTTAAACTGAAGAATCAACACTGATAAATGCAATATAAATTGTAAGAGTGGACATGAGCTACACCATCTGATTTAAATGCTTTCTTATAATTATTTCAATTGAAAAAGATGTCAAATTTTTAGTTTCTGGAATAACTGCCCAGTTTGACAAAGCAATGGCTTTACAAAAACCTTCAATATGAATGTCCTGTATATGGTGCTTATTTTTTTATTTTGTTATTATTACTTAATAAGAGACAAGTTAGAATGATTTACATAAAAATAAAAAAAATATTCAAATCTTGACTCCAAAATGTTTAGTTGGAAGCTCATGAACTATAAACGTGTTAAATGTCAATGATTGAAATAAATGCAAGGAAAGTTAAGTAAAAGTGGGTACCATCTGTAACAATTCAATGTAAGACTAATTTCTCTTTTATTATTAACAAGGACAAAATTTGTTATTTGTGAAAGAGCAGTTGTACTAACCAGTTCTTATTTACACTATTTACATTGTTCAGACTGTTGTCCTCATCTTTGTCATATTCATGATGTTTTGGCCACTGTACGCTTTGGACTTCTTCAGTGATATGTTGGAATTTTGAACTGAACCCTTTCTTTTGTCCATCAGAGTAGATTGTTCGAATGCTATGTGTCATGCCTTTTCTGGATATCCAAGCTTCAGTTATTTCCCTTCAGTAATTCAACTCTCAAAGTTTTTGTTCACCCCTGCTGTGGCCAAGTATTGAACTCACAACTCTTTGGGTCAAGTCACTGGATTATTTCAACCAATGCCTTTATCAGCAGTGTCCATGTGTAAATAGTTACAATGCCTCATCTCAGAAACAGACAGATGACCAATTCTTCCCCAATATTTTTATAGCATTTCTTCATTGAAATAAATTACATATATTTTATTTTAGTCTACTAATTGCTTTGTATTTATTGTACATGACCTGAATAGGACATGTGATTAATGAAAAAGCTAATTTTTAATTGGCAACAAGGCTTATGCAATAACACTTTAGACATTGTATTTCTTTCACCTTATATGAAATTATGTGGATTGAATTTAAAATGTAAATCTATTTGTACTGATAATTTAATCAGCTTCTAATAACTTGACTCTGATAAAAACAATACTTACCATCATCAGTAATAAGAATCACTTGTTGTATTGTTTATAGCTAGCTTTGATCCAAGTCTTCACCTCCTATAGTGTAATATTTCTAAGTATATTGCCATATTAGTTCCACTGAAAAGAACAATAATTATTTATTTTTCAAATGGAATGTATGGCTTAGACATAAGGACTTATGCCTTTCAAGCTTGAATTGCATTATTAAATTTTAAATATCTTTTTTCTTGCAATGGTTAACATTCCATTTCCCATAGTCAGTTTTTATAAGTCATGATTTTACTGAATGCACAACAATTATAGTAAAATTTATTTTCTAAACAAATATCTATATTACTAAATTCAACAGGAACAAAAAAAAAAAAAATTCTGAATCTAGTGGTGTTATAATTAAGTAAACAAATCTCTAATGGAATTTGTATAAGTTTTGTCTAAGTTAACTACACTCTGCTACCAGTGTTATCAGAAAGTTCCCAAACTAGTGTCTTCTGGCAGATTATATCTGATTGCAATTATGTTAGAAATTTGATAGTGGCAATGGTTTTCATGGATGAGTTCAGAAATAATTTTCTGGAATTTTGCTGATGATTGGTTGTCCTGAAAACTCATCTTGGAGCCTCATGAGACATTTTGAGTTTTGTTAGCAGATTTGCTAGGTTTTATATACAATATTAATGCACTCAAATTGCTTGAATTTATCAGTCATATATTGGTAGCATGAAATTTGTTTGCAGATGTTGGTTTTTCCTGCAAAGTTGGAGGCAGGTTTGAATCTTGTCAGGGAGAGCCCATTTTCTTAAATTTTCTAGAGTGTACAGGCCAGTAGAAAAAATAAAGTTTAAAAAAAAAAAAAAATCTCTAAGTGCCTCCCTCAAATACGATATCCTTTACATATCTCCAAATAAGAAAAAGAACAGATGGAGTAAAAATCCAGTTTGTAGCATTTACTTTTAAAAAAGTGCTCAATACAAAGTAGAGCAAATATATTTTTATTATAAGAGATTATAATAAAAACCTTACATCGCTACACAAAAGCTTTCATGTTTCAATACATTGTACTTCCTCAGGCAATGGTTAGTAATTGGTGATAAAAATTATTTATTAGGGAAATTTAAAAACAAATTGTTACCTCTTTCTGGAAGTTAAAGGGTTGTGGGGCATAAGTTCAGAATTAAATTCTTAATTCCTTCAATTTTAAATGTTTTTATTATAATCTCTTATAATAAAAATTATATATATACACACACACACACACACACACACACACACCTGTATTATGTGACTCACATATTTTCACTTATAAAAAAGGATTTTATCATATGAGTTCCTTTTGTGAGAGAACAAATTACAAAAGACTAACCTTTTTATCCCATCTTCTAGTTAAATAAGTTAAAGTAAAAGAGAATGATAAGTTGGGCATCGTTTTCAGAATTATTTATTAAACAAGCATGTGTTTCTTTCTCTATATAATAATCATGATAAAAATGGCTAAAGCATTGAATTTTTAAATGGCTTCAGTTCCCTTAAAAAGTAGAACAATTTTTATTATTACCAACAAATTGTATCCAGGTGTGCATTTCCCAGAGATTTTATGTCATAAAAGAAAATGCCTATTACATTATCAATTCATTTTTATTTTTGTTAGTAGCTGTTTTTGTTTTGGTCTTGCAAGATTTTTAAAATGCAAATACTTGTTTTTCATATACTCTCTAAATCACAACATACATTCTTGTTTCTAGCTTTATATAAAAGAAAAGAAAAAAAACCTTTTTATTAGTTTTTAAGAAAGGAGACCAAAAATCCCAAATAATAAAATAAAAATTCTTGTTCATTGTATAGTTGTTGGTTCCAAAAGAAATACAAATACCTAGATGGGTAACTGTTCAGGAATACCATGTGCTGTAAGCTTTGATACATGGGTGGTGTAATAGATAATGAGCCAAAATTGAAATCTGAGTGCTTAAGATCCAATTCCTCAGATTTGTTATACTCACTTGTGCATAAATACCCATGAGAAAGGTATGAATCCATCTCTTCTTCCCTCCCAGCTTTGGGCTAATTAGTAGGACTTGCATCTGTAAATCATTATCTAAAAAAAAAAAAAAAAAATTTTCAGGCTTTAAATAACCTGCAAAATGTTGATAAACTGTTGTTTTTTTGTTTTTTAAATAAAAATCGATCAAGACAAAAGAAATATATTACAGCTTAATTTTTTATAGATGTCAAAGGCCTAAGACTGAATAATTCCAGCACTTAAGCTACATGTAATATCCTCTGGATTAGTTGAAGAAGCAGGCAAGTGGCTGGGTTTAAGGATCAAAGTTTCCACTACCGAATTGAATACATGCCCTAATGGATAAAAGCATTGGTTAAGCAGATCTAGTTCTTTGGGGGTCATGAGTTCAGATACTGCAAAAAGTCATATATATACTCTGGTTCAGTGAAAAAGGCAAGCAATATCACAGGGACAAGTTAAGTCGATAGAATTAAAGGATACGAGATACCTTCTGGCATGTGTAGCAGAATTAGTCCTCCAGGGATTGAAATTCCCAAGTGATTACTATGCCGAATACCTGAATAAGGCAGCAGCTACTATGAGTAACTGAGATGAGATGAGAAACTAGTTTAAGTAAATTGGTGTATAATAATTATTGATTAATTTGTTTGGCTGGAGTTTGAAAATAGAGATTGGTCTTTGACTCTTAGGATGTGTTTTTTTAATTGTTCTCTGTGCTAAGTTTGATTTTTGTATTTAGATATTAATTGTATTAAGTAGAAAGCTATATTATGTTTATAGTCATTGATTTTTGAGAAATAACCATAATTTTTTTTTTTTTTTTTTTTTTTTTTTTTTTTATATAAATCATTTCACCCCAAACAAGGTAATAAAGCCACAAAGCTGTAAGGGGTTACTGAGTGTTAGAGAATATAGGAAATAAACTTTTAAGAGAGAACAATAAACAGGAATTAAGAGAGAAGATAATGATTGACATTGCATTTAAATTTTTGAAAACCAAAGTTCATTGAGAAGCAAGAAGCATGAAGACAGTTCCACAAGTGAGAAGTGCAAGAGAAGAAACTGTTATCATGGAACTTATGGTTACATTTAGCCATTTCAACTGTAAAATGATGAGACAGTGCCACCAATTTCATATTGTGCTTAAATTCATAAAGTCTACACACCATGGAAGAAAGTTCATCAGAACAATTACCATGAAAGTATTTATAGACAAGGCACGAGGAAGCTATGTTATGCTAATGGTAAAGTGACTGAAGCTTATATATATATATATATATATATATATATATATATATATATATATAATATTACAAAGTATATCTGAGTTTCATTTTAAGCTATTGGTGGGTCCTAACTTATATGGTGCATTTAACTCTTGACTAACTTAAAAATATTGTAAAGAATTATTTGGTGCAACATTTTTAATGAACATGTAAAATATCAAGGAAGTTTAACATGGAAATTGAAAAGATGCAAAGCAAAATAGTTTTTATATTGAAATTGAAAATTACTATACTTACTGGGTTGTCCGTCTATTATGTAAAAATAACACCGGTCATGTACAAATTCATGATGGACAATATTCTTAATAATTATATTTAAACTCAATGTCATTTAATTTAGAATGATATTCATTTTAATTCAATTTCATTTTTTATCTTTTATTTTATTTTTTTGTCACTATGTAAGTAAAGAATTGAATCTGTTCTAAATCTTTTGTGTGTGTGTATGTGTGTGCATGCGTACCAGTGGGTGGGGGTTAGCCAGCTTAGACTTTAAAGCTGCAATATTTAGACCAGTGTTCCTTGACCATTTTTTTTTTCCTTTTATAAAGTTCAGGGTGCACTTGTAGTATAACTAAAACTCACTTTAAATGCACTTTAACTTTTAATAAGGAAAAATTAGGAAATTTGAAATTACCATCCAATTTACAATATCAAATAACGAAGACTTTACTTAGACATGGAAGCCATGTGTTTAGTGTCTCTTGCTTTTTAAAAAATAAAGATGCAAATATAAAAATAATTAATAAATTACTCTTCTGTTAATTTGAGGCACAGCTGGTCACCTTTCATGGTGCATTAGTGTACCCATATGTACTAGTTGAGAAATTCTGATTGAGACTCTTAAAACCATATATATTCTTCTTCAGCAGGGCACCCCACGGTGGTGTAATGGTTAGCAAGCTTGTCTCGCTAGAACAATTACGACTGAGTAGTGAGTTCGATCCTCATTGGGTGCCCCACACTTTCGGCCTTGTGCCACATCTAAGCTATGCTTGGAAAATCACTATATTCTTCTTCAGCACATACCAGGGAAGATTTTGATCATTTTACTTTACTCTTTTATATAAGTGAAGCTAATTTGCAAATCAAAACCTTTTTTCTATTTTAATTCAATAATTTTTAATTCTTTCTTAAAATTTTTCTTATGCTTATATTGTTCTAATAGTTGGAAATTTTTTTTTTTTTTTTTAAGGAAAGAAAGCCTATTGTTTTTAATGGAAAACTTTAGAATTTAATCTTTTCATTTTCAGTTTTTTGCCACTGTTTATTTAAAAAGATAATAATATTGGGTTTATATGAAAATAAATAGTTTGTTCAATATTTTTTGTTAAAAGTTTAGCTTCTTATATTTTTATTATATAAAAAAAAAATTATTTAAAAAAATCCTTTATACAGGGTGCAATGGTTAAATTGTCTAAATTACACAAAAATGAAAATAACACTGACATCTCATTTTAACAGCTATATTTACTAAAATTACATAAAAATATCTTGAAATACTAAAGAGTAAATTTATTTAATAAAATCGCCATTGGCTTCAACCACAGACAACTTCAGAGTCTCTTGAAACTCTTCTGGATGGTCTTCTTGTTTAAGTTGGTGAATGCTGCCATAATCCTTGCCTTCAGTTCATTTTTGGTGTTACAAGGAGTTTTGTTGGTCTCTCACTCAACTGTGTCCCACACATCATAAGAGGGTTGCTGTCTGGGGAGTTATGTGGCCAGATGACAGGGGTGATGTGGTCGCAGAAATTGTCTGTCAGTCATGACTGGGTTCTCTTGCTTGTGTGGCATGGTGCAGAGTCCTGTTGCCAGACATAGTGTTTTCCAGCAGTCACTCTCTTGACCCAGGGCAGCACTACCTCAAGGTACTTGATATAGGCCTCTGTGCTGAGTCTGTGCCTTCACCAACAAATTCAGATCTTTTCTTATGAAAACAGTCAGTGTGTTTTCCGAGCTGCCCATACCTTTTGTAATCACCATTAGGCTTATCCAACTCTTTCCGAATCCTCTGCACTGTCCAGACTGACACCCAAACACTCTGAAATGTTCATATTGGAGCAGAGCTTCTGTTGTGGATGTCAAGCATGCCATTTCCAAATTTCTGGTGGTGTGAATTGCATCATAGTGATCTTTTTCTTACAGTGGATGCCTAACTGACCCTACTATACTGTGCAGTCGATAAAAACAAACAACACACATGCACAAAATTAAAAATATAAGATCACGACAATTTACCCATCGCACCCTGTTGAATATTCTGCAATTCATCATTATCCTTTTAATGCTGCCACTATTTATTCAAAAAATGAATGACATCAGGTTTAAATTGTAAATGCAAAAATAACATCTTTTTAACTGTTTTTTAATGTTTTTTTTTTTTTTTTTTTTTTTTTTTTTTTTTAACGTCTATTTCTAATATATTTTAATTTATAAATATATTTGCTTGTATAAAGAGTATAATAATTGTTTAGCAAAACTTCTTGAAATATTCTAAATCAGAATATATGGTTTTAAGTTTTTTATTTATGGTTTTGGAGTTTAAACCAGACACACACACAAATGCACTTGTTATAGAATAGATTCTTTATTTATTTTTGATTTGTTTTTCTGTTTTTTTTGGGGGGGAGGGGTTGTTCTTCCTCATTTTTTATTTGTACATCAAAAATTATTTAACCTATTACATTTAATCTTATTCTATCTGCTTGAAATAACTGTTTTTGGAACCGTTGTTGCTTGTTTGCACATAAAATCAGTTTGATATTACTATCCTACCATATTTCTTTGTATGAAGGAATTAGTGCATGCAGAAATGCTTTCTAAAATTTATTTGCTGTTGCTTCAAATTTAACAAAGTTATGCTGTCCTGTTATAATGGAATTTTTTCATATTGACAATCATATTCAAGTTGACCTGGGTCAAGCTTGAAGTTTATGATATTTGTTAACATAGAGGCTTCTGAATGGAAAAGTAATAATTTTATTGTTTAATGACATTATTTAAGGAAAAAAAGCCTTGTTTAACAGTTAATGCTCAATTACTACTTTCATACTCCAGCCAAGCCAAGTAACTAAGATGTTTATTATTCACTACATTTTGGTTGTTGTACACTAGACTTATTTGGGTATTTATCATACTTGAAAATTTGAAATTAAACTCTTTAGTAAATAAATAGTTATCATTCAGCTGTTCATATCACAAAATGTCTTTTTTTTTTTTTTTTAAAGTTAATTAATCTTTTTGATATTGCTTGTCTTTTTCATTGAACCAGTTTGACTTTTAGCACTACCTGACCCAGGGATTGAGCTCACAGCTGCCAGTTAACTAGATCCACTTAACTAACACTTTCATCTACTAAACAAATTTGTTGCCTGAAACTTGGATCCTTAAAACTAATGTTGCTTGTCTGCCTCTTCAACTGAAACAGAATAGCCAATCAGTGTACTTTTGATTCTGCAAATAATTTGTAGGTCAAGTAAAAAAAACTAAAAAGAAAAATATAGGAGAATAATGTTTGCATTATTTAACTCCTAAAGGTAAATTTTGAATCTAATCTGAACCTTCTTTTCATTGATGATCAGTATGAATTAGAAATAATTGATAGAGCAAAATCTGCTTGTACATTTTTGTGTAGGATTAGTGTTCAGAATATGATATTTATAATTGAACAGGCTTGCGTTTATTTTTGCAAACGCCCTGTAGAGCAGAGGGTCACAAGTGCACCAAGTGATGCTATTACAGTTTGAGTAGTGAGTGAATGTTTATATTACCAAGTTGCTAGACCAAAGCACATCTTAAAGTACTGAAGATTACCAGTTACTCTACTGTTTATCCATGGTTGAAGAGAGGGAATAATAAATTCCCATCCTTTTTTTTTTTTTTTTTTTAATAATCTGAACTGATTAGTAATATGATTAGTAATAATTATAGAAAAGTAATTTTTTTTTTTGTTTATTGAAAAAAAAAAAAGTAAGACTAGTCAGAAATACTTCATTGTCTAACCAATAGATGTTCAAATTTTGTTGAGAACAAAATAAGCTATATTCTTTACTTCTATTTATATATAAGAATTTCAATAAAAGAAATACTATTAAAAAGTTAACTGACAATGCATTATATAAAGAAGACTAACCAGCAATCAACTTTAACCATATAGCTATATTTTCTACTTATGTATGGGAGTTGCAATAAAAAGTAAAAGAAATGAAGGTGAAAGAAATGTATGTCAAATATTTGTTTATATTATTATTTTGTACATGTATTAAATATATACAAGAAGGCAGCTATGTTAGCAGGTAAGTCATTTGACTTCTACAATACACACTTCAAGATACTGTTACCTGTGGTGAAAGATATTTAATGTGGGCTATTTTTTTTATATAATAAAATCTTCTGTAGTTTTGTGTCTTTCCTTGCAGTGGGTATGGTGTGATGAATAGCAGCTCAGAATGAGAAATTGGAGAGTGGAGTTCTAATTCCAGTAGGGTTTGTTACATTGACTTGTATGCAAATACCCTCAGAAAATGTATGAATCTATTGCCTCCCATTAGCCAGGGGTTAAATAGTAGGACTTGTATCTGGAAAAGTCATTGTTATTCTCAAAATATTGTTAATACAATATTCACTCACCAAAACACAATATTCTTACAATGTAAAATGTATTTTAGCTTCAAAAAAAAACCCACAAAGAGTTAAGCCATAAAAACAAATCACTCAGTTGATGTTTCAGTGATTATTATATAGTATTTTGGTATTATCTACTAATATCTTTTTACTTTTGGTATTATCTACTAATGTTTTCTCTTGATAGTTGCATTTAGGTTGTTTGTGATGACTTGTGATTAGGCTGTTTCATCACGGTGAGGAAAAAGTAAAAATTGTAGTTGTTATACAAAAGAAATAACCCACATTAAATGAAATGTCTTTCACCACAAGACAGTATTTGAAGTGTGCATGAATATTTGATAGATTCTTTTCTACTATGGTCTAGATCCATGTAACCTTTTTATACATGATGTCACTTTGCACTAATTTGAATTCCAACACTTAAAAAAAAAAATTCCAGGATGCAGCCAACAAATCTTGTCTACCACACTAACGACACACAGTTCTTGATAATAATGGAAACAATCAAAAGTACTATAACAGGAAGAAAACTTTAACTTCAGACATTTGATAGAAATGTACATCTTGTAAAAATACAATAATTAAACAGATGGATCTTGTGGGTTTAATTGAACAAAATATGATTGAAAGAATTCCTGCAGTCTAAATATACCTACCTTCCTTCATCCATTCATGTATGTGTAATTATATATATATATATATATATATATATATATATATATATATAACTGACTTAAATTTTTTTTTTTTTTTTTTGCTACACAGTAATAACCATGTTTCAAAAATGGAAGCTAAAAGCTTCGAATTTAATTTTGTAATTAAATTAAAAACATTAGTTCCATTTCATCCTCAAGTGAATTTTGGAGTAACTTATTTTTTAAATTTACTGATTTTTAAAGTCACAGAAAAATTCATAATTCACTGTTTCCAAGGAAACGGAGAGATCCAATCATTCAGTCAAGTAAATTTACATCGAGCACTCTTTTGTAAAAATATCTATAAGAACACCGGATTATATACCTTACTGTTTTTTTTTTTTTATTTTTATATATATATATATATATATATATATATATATATATATATTACAGGTAATAAATCCGTTGGTATATAATCCAAGTGGATCCTAGTAATATTAAAACTTATCCACAGAAAGAGCTCAATGTATTAATTATAACAGAGCATATAAATTATACAATCTATTCCAACCGACGAGAACTGTGTCGGTCTTATTCAACCCTGGTGTATAGACTGTGTTTGTGTCAGAATTAGAAATTTAACTTTGGTAGCTGTTGAATAATTGATATAGAATTTATCGATTTTGACGTTTCAGTCAAACAAAATACCCAAGTTGGTGGTTAGGGGAGGGTGGAAGGTATTAGCCTTAAAGAGAAGAGATTTTATAAAATTAACCTGGATATTAACCTTATGACATTAAATTGGGGTCTTAATTTGAAACTAAAAGAGGGCCAAAAAGGGAGTTTTGGGGGGGGAATATATATATATATATATATATATATAATGTAAAGATAAAGTTAGGTTTCTACTTAAAAAATAATAAATCATACTTAAAAACATTTTTAACTTTAAAATAATTTTTTTTAAATATGAAGTAATTTTGGATTTTGTTGTGTAATAGATATATACTCTCTCACTCTCAATGTTTATTCAATACATGAAAATTTGAGTTGCATCAAATACAGTAATGAACAAATTTTTTTTTTTTTTTTTTTTTAATACATATTTTAGTTCTGACCTTTTAAACTGAGTACTGTTTTTCTTTTCTTTCCTGAACCTTTTTGTGCAAATAATTCTTTTAAAATATATCACTTTAAATGTTATTTTTAGTGGATACCTGTATCCACTCGGCCAAGTCCTTTATACCTTGGTCTGGCTAGAGCACATTGGATCTGCTGGAGAGTATGTATTTTTCTTTAATAACATTTCTGAAATATTCAGGATGGTAGATGAAAATAAATATACTGTTTAATAAATAAACAGAACATCTACTCAAATAAGAGTATCTGCTAAAAATAATGTTTAAAGTAGGTACCTCTACTTTTTTTTTCACTAAAAACAGGCATACCATGATGAAAAAAGGTCCCAAACTTGATGAAAAAAATGTTTATTATTAAGGGGAAAGACTAATTTTTTTTATCATTTTATTAAATTTTTTAATCCTTTCTAGCATGTTCAAAATTTTGGTTAATTTTTTTTTTATTTTTTTTTTGTTAAAACACAGTTTTGGAAATTCGTGGAAGATTTAAATCATCAATTTGTTTTTGTCAAACAGCAACACCATTTACCAAAAATCTGCTGTGAATTGTAAAATAAAATTGTAAAATACAATAAAATTATTTCACTAGGAAAGCTTTTTGTTGCTTTTATAAATAAGATATATTAAGGACATTATTGTCTTAGGAAAAAAATTTTTTTTTTATAATGAATAATGAATTTTTACAAATTTTATTGTTTTTAAATTTTAATTAGAAAGATTGAAATCTTTTTAAAATTCTGTATTAATTTTAGCCTTTTAGATTCTTAAGTGTAAACTATATATCATAAATGGTAAAACTTAATTCCAGTCTTCAAGCTCCAAAATTTTTAAAAGAATTAAAAATTTTTTTTATTTATATCAATGTGCCGTACGCAACATTATCAGAAAATAATAGCAATTACTATAGTAAATTTAAAGTCAACATTCCTAAAATTAGATTATGGAGAATATTTTCAAAATTTTTTACGATTACTGAGTACTTATAAAAAAAAAAAAAAATTATAAAAATAGGTGCTCATGTCATTTTCTTAAATCATGTTTTACAGATAAAGTCTCCGTAGAACAACAATCAGTCTGTTATCACCTTTTCATCACTCATCAAACATTTAAACATTGCTACTATCAGTTAAAAACACAACTACTGCTTGGCTTAATAATGCATTTCTGTGTTATTTTAAAGTTAAAGTAAATAATATTTGTTTCAAATCAGATTAATTATACTTTAAATCTGCTAATATTTCTCAAATAATGTTTTAGGCAAGTATATTTTATTTTTTCAAGATTTTTAAAACAACTAACTTGTGTTTACAAATATCTAAAAAAAAAATGGACAAATTTTACTGAAAAAGGAAAAAAAAAAAAAAACTGATTCCAATCAATATAATTTCTGTTTGAAATACACCAGAGTATTTTGCTTACTGAAAATAGATTTAATCCTTGAGTTTTCAATTAAAGCTAAAATAGAAGCTTGAAAGTTTTCATTTTTTAAAATTATTTTAAACCTTAGGTATCGTGATTTTAATGGAGGTCCGTAGTTTAAAGTGATGAAATCTGTTGGATTAATAAATAAAAATAAAAAAAAATAAAAATCCATTCTTTTTATATATATATATATATATATATATATATATATATATATATATATATATATATATATATTTTTTTGAAGCAATACTTCTACTACAAAACAACCATCAATAAATAAAAACACTTATAACTTAAGAGCCTGCATCCTCAAATGTATATGAAAACAAAAACACGTCATACCTCACTTCGCCTATATCTCTCACACACCCATGTTCCATGAAGCTTAACAATTGTCCCTACCTACGCTGATGATAATGAATTGAGTCAAAAGCTTTGCCCATATTTTTTGTGTTTTCCTTATGAAATGAACTTTAGACGATTTTTGATGGAATTTCCCCCTTGTCTGAGAAGGATTATTCGTAATTTGGAAAAGGTAATCCTTAAAATTAATTGATTTGAAATGTCTGTCATTTTTAATATTTGTTATAAAGAACATTTGCTGCTTGAATACACAGAATAAATAATATATATTTTCCTATATATGTTTATATGATGGTTTATAGTTTATCAGTTATTTTTATTTCTCAAATATCCACTAGGTACTGATCCATGTTTGTTTGTTGCTTTTTTTTTTTTTTTTTTTTTTTTTTTTTTTTTTGTTAGTGAAAAAAAAAAATTCATCATTCATTGCTCATAGTCATTGATGCATTGTAATCGCTGCCCATTTAAAGCTCAACTTAAAAAGAACATGAACAATTTGAATGACTTGCTTTCTTCAACATTTCTCTCTTAAAATTATTTAGGATAATGTTACATGAGTGGGTGGGAGGTAGATTAAATGTTACTGTAAATGTGACCCATATTATATTCTGCTAGTTTAAGTACCCATCTAAATTGGATAAGCAGTAAAGACTGGAATCACAGCTGATGAAAAGAACAATAAAATGATTCCTTACTATTGATAATGAGCTGCAGTTGTATTAAAGTATATTATATTAATTTTATTTTTTACTGTGATCAGTGGGGGATATATTAGTAGTACTTATGAGTTTTTAGGATTTTTTTTCATCGCTTGTAGTTAGTGTATTTGATTGCAGTTGATATGTTTAGGGTTATTTGAGGAAGTATTATGTTTCTTTTTGGTTTATGTTAATATTTCTAATTGCTTGTATAATTTGTTCATCAATGTAATTAGGAAAATTGATAAAAACAATAAAACTAATTATATACTATACTAAATTTAATACAACCAACTTCTCTGCAATAACTCTTCTCTGTCAACTAATGTTTTGCAAAAGACTAACATTGTATATCAATTTAAATGTCCTTTGGGAGATTGTATCTCTGACATAAACACATATATATGTGTGTGTTTCACAATCACAACATTATTAAGAAGGCTTACTTTACACATGTTGGATTCAAGTTCTATTGCACCTTTCTTCTTTTCTTCTTTTCTTTGCATTAGTTAATTTTGATATATTACTTCTCTTCATTTTTCTCTTTTTCTTCAGAGAAGGGAGGTTTTTCATGCTTTTCTTAACTATTTCTTTTGCCTTTTTATTGAATTCTTGTCTTTCTGCTTTAACTTGCATATTTTTCCTTTTATGGAAATTCTTATGTCTTCCTAAATTTTAAATAATGTAAAAAGAAGTGATGTTTCATAAGTAGCATTTCTAAATAAAATCATTTATAACCTTTGTTCACCACCTGATGAGATGTTTATATTAGGCATCGAAACAAATATGAATCTTAGTAATTACTTGTTTGTTCGTATGTAACAACTTATAGTAAATAAATATTGCTCTACTTTTGGTATTGAGCCCTCTTTTTAAATTAATGCTATGAACGTTTAAATTTATATTATCGTTCTCATTATATTTGGAGATATATATATATGTGTGTGTGTGTGTGTGTGTGATAGAAATTAGGATTTGAGAATTATAATTAAGTAATTCATTGAGTCTAGAAGAAGCCTCAACAGAATGCAGAAAGTCGAGGACGGCTGTTTCGTCCTATATTTGGAACTCATCAGCAGGGCACATCCACTACCAAGAATTGAAACCCAGACAGATACGTCATACCAACCTCTTCATCACTGAGGCCCGTTGGAACAGTTGGTATGATGTTTGCCTGATAACGTATCTGTCCGGGTTTCAATTCTTGGTAGTGGTTGCGCACTGCGGATAGGAGCTTTCTGCATTCTGTTGAAGTTTCTCCTAGACTTGATGAATTACTTGATGAATCAATTTGTTTCTTGTAAGTTTGCAATAAAAAAAAATATACTAACATACTATGAAAAGAAAATTGTATTTTGAGAGAAATTATTGATTAGTTTGCATAGTTGTATAATTTTGTGCAGGTAGAGGAAGTTTTTCTTTGGAATTTTTGAGCTGATTTCTTAATTTGTAACTGGTATATTTGTGTAATGATTTTATATCTAAGTTGGCCATAACCTAGATATAATGTTTGGTGACCTAATCCATAGGTTAAGAAACAGTGTTTTTAATGTGTGTTGGGTTGATGGTGCCTAAGAATGGAGTTAGGACTTTTGTAATTGCTTTAGTTTGTGAGGAGCACTGTTGATGCTGGACACAATGGGTATATTGGGTTTGTGTGTTTTGGGTAAGCTGTATAGTGTGGGTATTGTAGGGTGGTATTATTTTTTTAAGTCACTTGTTTTGTTGAATATGTGTCTATTTATTGTAATTATTGTAAAAACGCATTTTTGAAAATGCACAGATCTTTTTTGTTTATTTCCACACATAAGAGAAATTATAGTTTGTGCCAAAAGGTTCCAAATTATATTTTTTTTTTTTTTTTTTTTTTCTTGTTAAGAATTTTTTTTTTTCTTTTAATGTAAATACTTCTACTTGGGTTCAATAAGCATGCATACCAACTTTGAGGGCTCTAAGGAAACAGTTTAGCTATTTATTGCAAGCAAACTTTCCCCAATGATCTAGTAGTAGTAAAGAAACAATGAAGTCCACTATGATGATTAGCTAATCCCTGTTGCAGACACATTTCCTTCAACATCCTCGGAACCAACCTGTAGTTTATATTGCAGCTGTGATGAACAGACCATTGTTATGCTTTCTGAGAGATAATGCATAATCTGGCATGCTCAACAATTTGAACAAAACCTGTGTGCAAACGTTTTGTTGCAATGACCTGTGACTTCATGCTGACACAACCATGGATGACTTCCGAATGGTTTTGTCTATCCAATTTCACTCAAAGGGCTTGGGTCAACCTGTAGTATGGTTTACAGACAATTCTTGATGCTGTTACATACTGGGATCATCTCTCCAGATTGAAAGGTAAACCCAGATCAATAGTTGGAATATTAACATTCTACCCTGTCCCCCACATACACAATCTGAAGATCGCTTGGGGCATGAAACTGACAGTCACCATGCAATATTGATGCTTATTTCTGATATTAAGCACATTTCTTTACTAAATATAGCAAATTTTCAACTCTCTTTCTCATGCACACATATTTAAGGGTTTTACAAGTATTTAAGTCAATTTGCACAAGCTTAAAATTAGTCTTTCTTCTCTTTAGTTATTTTGTTGACAAACCTATGTTTATGATATAATTAACCTTTTTCTCTTGTACTTGAGCCAAATATGCAAGTCTGTTTTTCGTTTATAAAGATTATCCTATACAATGCCTTTTTGTAAATAATTTTAACACTGAACTGTTGCTATTACAGCCATAGTATTAATCTGGTTTTATGTTATATTTAATAGTTCAACTTTACAATTCAGGTTCATTATTATATATAAAGCTAGAACTTAAACATACATAGTGAATTGGGAAAAAAATATAGGTGTGGTTTTTAAAGAGATTTTTAAATCCTTCCTGTGTTGGAAAATATTGATTGGAAGAGGAGAGTAAATGTGTTCAAATTATATGTTAAACTTGAAATTGTGTTTCTGCTTGAATTCCTGTGATGAGGAGTTTATTATTTACACTTGTCCTCATCTTTATTATCACAGTTTTGGCCATTGTGGCCCTTGATCCAGATTGATATACACCTGATGAAGGCCAGAGGGCACAATGGCTGAAATGTGATGACAACAATAATCCAAATAATGAATTTGCATATTTATAACTCTCTGTGTGATATATACTTTATTTTTATCATAACTGTATTTTTTTTTTTTTTTTTTTAAAGTTTTGTCCAAATAAAAAATCCATTCTCTTGGTGTTTAAAATTTCACAAATTCACAATGCACCCTGACAACTGTAGATCACTTGTATAACAAAATATGATAATCAGTTTTTACTTGCATAAATGATGAACAGGCCATTTAATTTGGTTACCCTTAATATTTTTTCATTTTTTTTTTTCAGTTTTGCTGTTTTTTGGATTAGCACAGACATTTGCAGAGGCCAATTATAGTAGTGAGTACTTGTTTTAATTTAAAAATGTTCAAACATCTGAAAAACCTAAAGTTGTGTGTGTGTGTGTGTGTGTATATATATATATATATATATATAATGTGTTTGTGTGTACCTTAAAAAAGGCAAAGGAAAGGTGAGGGAAAACCTGTTGATCAATAAATTACTGGTGGATAACCCTTTTAAGGTGAGAACATTTTGTAAATAAAGTCCTCAATATTAAAAAATATTACATTAATAGTATAAATAAATATAAAGTTCAAAGATTTATCTCCTGACTTTGAGTTTTGCACAAATAGATTTGCTCTTCAAGTCTGAGATAAAGCATTTAAATTAATAGATATCATATCTAGTTTAAAATATGTTACATAATTTTACTTTTTTTAAAAAATGTTTTTTACTGCTTTTTCTATGTAATATATTTATCTACTATATAATGAAATCTTAAAAACAAAAACAAGTTGCCAGAGAAAGAGAGGTGTGTGGGGGGGGGGGGAATAATTAAAGAGCTACTCTAACTTAAGCTACAAAGTGTTAAATATTCTATAAATTTCCAGCAACTTAGAATAGAATTAGTAACCAATCCAATTGGATTGATGTTTTTGATCACTCTCTCATTTATTTTTTATATATATATATATATATATATATATATATATATATATATATATATATATAAAGAAAACTTATTTTAGCAGACGTTTTATCCTCATCAAAGGATGAAATGCGTTGGCTAAGAGTTTTCATATTGTCCTTTTACAGATATAAAAAAAATTCAGATATAACTAAAATATAATCTGTAAAAGGAGAATATGAATAAAGACAAGGAAAACCTCTCTTAGCCAATGCATTTGTCCTTTGATGAGAACAAAACATATCTAAGTTTTTTTTTTTTTTATATATATATATATATATATATATATATATATATATATATATGAGTGAAACAGTTAAATTACAGTCTGGCTTCATGTTTTTAATTTTGATCTGAAATTTTCACTATAAGTTTTGATCTATGATTAATATTCACTGAATTTCGACAAGGGAAAATATTGTTGGAAAAAAAAAAAATTTTTTTTTTTTTTTTTTTTTTTTTTTTTTTTTTTTACATCTTCAGGCTCACTGTTTAGAAATTACCCAGCAATTTCATATTAATGAAACTCTTAGTAGGCAATGAATGGCACCTTAGTCTCCTTCAAAGTACTCATTTATGAATCTCACACAAAGTCCTCTTTAAGCATCACCATCAGCTGTTACATTGTTTTTAATTTTGCCTACTCTGTTTCTGTTGTAAAATATGGCAATGGTGCATTGAGGTTGGGGGAAATACCTGGCTGGTTATTCTCCCAAGGATAACAGGTAGAGAAGAGAAAGACGGGAGGAAACACTGACTCAGAAACCACAGCAAGGCAGGCTACATGCAACTTTAGGAACAAAATGCCTAAGGAACAACTTCACAAGACAGTCTTGCCAACTGTGGGTTTTTCTGTCTCTTTCATTGCCATACTGTCCTGATTATTTTATTTAACAGGTGCAATCAGCTTGTTTCTCATATAAAACAAGTTTACCCATGTTATCAAAAATGTCTGCATATTTTAAGTCCTTATTATCATCAGGTGTTCATCTGAGTCTTTAAATCTATTTCTCTACTTATTTTTGTTATATTCTGCAATAAATTATATCTGCATCCTGGATAAGATGATAAACGACATCCAACAGCAAGGCCTCTGACCAGGAGGTTTTGAGGAGTGTGGGACCACCGCTTACTTGCTCTGGTGTTCCAGGATCCCAAAAAAAAAAAAAAAAATTACCAGCAATGTAAACAGCTATATGTTTTTGTACATTTTTTTTTTTTTTTTTTAAGAAAAAAAAAGTATTACCAGCAATGAAAAAAATTTGGTTGCCATTAAATAACCTATTGAGGTTGATATGCTGTAAAACCCAAACCATTTATTGGCATGAGACAGCTGACAAAGACCTGGATTGGAAAAAGTTGCAGAGATGCCCGTATCTAGACATGCATCTGTACCAATGCGTGTTTGCCACTGTTTTATTGGTTATTTTATTTAACAGGTGCAATCAGCTTGTTTCTCATATAAAACAAGTTTACCCATGTTATCAAAAATGTCTGCATATTTTAAGTCCTTATTATCAGGTGTTCATATGAGTCTTTATTTCTCTACTTATTTTTGTTATATTCTGCTTTTTACATAGCTAACATTTTCTTTGGTTTTGTAAACATCTTGGGACAGTTTGCCATTGTCATGATAAATATACAGCCTGTTGGCATGATGAAATGCATTGGAGACAATCCTAATACAGCAAAAAAACAAAGTAAAAAGAAATACCAACAGTAGTTACAAATGCATTTCACATATATATATATATATATATATATATATATATATATATATATATTCCTGCATTAAACTATCAGTTCATTCTTATAATTATTTAAAATATTTTTACACTATTAAGATCTGGGTTTGAATTTGCTGAATAATTTTCACAATATAATGACCTATATCCTCCTGTCATCAGCTTAAACTGATGCCAGGAGGATATAGGTTAAAGTAACATGTGCAAATTAATGTTTTGTACATGTTTTGCTATTTCAATAATATATTCTGTGTCATATCCCCTTCAGGACATGGGCGATCATGGCTCTCCACAATTTCCTGTCCTTTGTAGCCATTATTAAATTTTTTTTGATATCTCTCCTAATCCTTATTCTGCCAGCTATTTACACAAGCTTTGTAGATAGGTTATAGGCTGCTTTTCTCTCTCTCTCTCTCCTTCATTTAATATGCTTCTCATTATGTGCCCTAAAAATTTCAACTGTCTTTTTCTGATGCTATATATATATATATATATATATATATATAATATGGATGTCAGTTTCAAGTGTGCAATTGAAAAAAATGTTCGTAAATTCAAACAAACTGGGTCGGTGGCAGATGTGAAAACACCATTGCATGCTCGTTTACGCTGTTCAGCTGAAAACATTGCTGCAGTGCACGAAAATTTGGACGAAAATCGTACACAGGGATTGAACCTCTCCGCGACAATGTTACATTGTTTCCAATTGCACTCTCAGTTGGTTGATTATGTTGACCCCAAAAATTGCGAAGTGCGCCAAATGCATTTCTGTTTGTATGTCCATTTTCATATTAGACCTCGATAACTTTAACACATTGTTTGATTGTTAATCTTTCCATGGTTGAAATTGCCAAAGACTTAAGTTGATAAATCTGAAAGAAAAAGAAAAAAAATATCATTAGACGCTTAAACTTAATTCACATTTAAAATTGGTCCAAGTTATTGGAACACCCTTTTTATATATATATATATATATATATATATATATATATATATATACACACACACATGTGATTTTATTTGTTTTTAAAGAACTATTGTTTATCAATTCTTTCTTAGAGACCTCTGCAATGTAATTCTTCTTTCTTTTGATATCATCTTCTCCCTGTATTTTTCCTCTTTAACCATTACATCTTCTCCGCTTTCCCTTGCTTTTATTCTCCACACTTCCCCTCTCCCCTTCTCTAGAGCAAACCTATGAGAAATGAGTTAACATATCCTGATTTATTTCCCTTGAATAGATCCCCTCCCACAACCTTCTTTCAATGTTAGTTTTATATGTAATTAAAAATTAATCCAGATACTGATGGTTCAATTTGGAAATTTGCTTTATTCTCAAAGGTAGCACATTTTGCAATGATGAGTGCACATTGCTTTTGC
The DNA here is from genome assembly GCA_903632075.3 of Acanthosepion pharaonis. Classification (NCBI taxonomy): domain Eukaryota; kingdom Metazoa; phylum Mollusca; class Cephalopoda; order Sepiida; family Sepiidae; genus Acanthosepion; species Acanthosepion pharaonis. Next base: position 3,148,809 of record CAHIKZ030003431.1, read on the forward strand.
TGTGTTGCAAACAAGAAATCATTTTTATAATAATTATTTTTATAAACAAGAGAAATCAGATCAGATATGGATCATTATTTTTCTTTCTTTGGCCCAATTAAATATCTCAACAAATCCTTTTACTTTTTCTGACTCACTCTCTCTAGCTTTTTTACAGACTGCATATTTTCCTCTTGAATTTTCGCTCCCACCATCACTAATATTGTGTATATGTCTATTTTCTGGATACATGTCAATGCAGTCAGTTCAATTTCTTAGCACAAACACATGCACCTATCCTGGATATTTTTGTTGCCAATTTGTCTATCTTGCTAGACCAGTAAATAGATTGCAATTTAGTTTACACAAACACACAATTTCCTTTTCTTTTTCTTACCACCCTGAACAGGTGGGGAAGGTAGAAATAAATGACATTTCAGGGAAAAGAGTTGGGTTGGTAAGTGTTTCTCTCTGTTTGTGATATCACTCAAACTATTACCAGTAGCTTCAGATAAACTTGTAGTCACAAGGTCATCAGGCCAGATTAAATTTGCATATTAATAATAGTGATATTAGTCATAATAGTCAGGTGTTCATACTATGGACTTAGAAATTTTACAAGTGTTAAATTGACCACTAAAAATAAGATTTTTGATGTGAAGAAATTTCTCCTAGTTTTATTAAGATTTGAGCAACACTGGATGGAACACCTTTTAGTTTGATTCTAAATTATATCTGTAAATGGTACTTACTGTGAGAAGAATTACTGTCAGTCTTTACAGGTTTTATTTTTAAATTAATAAATTTCAGATTAGTAGAGAGAAATTTGTTTTTTAATAGGTCATGATGAATTTCACAGCTTGATTTAAATTCACCATACAACTCTGAGAAAGTCAGCAAAATAAGTTTAGCTCAAAAGATAGTTGTACAAATCATCAGATCTTTCTTTGTCTGTTGATTTATTTAAATTTTCTTTGGTATTATATTTTACAATGTGAAAAATATTTTTGAATTTTTGTCATTTGTAGTGTTCATGATATAATGAAAAAAAACAAAACAAACTTTTTAATGTTTCCTCAAAATTTGTATATGGCTGCATGAAAAATTAGGTAAAAGTTCGTTTGGGGGGTGTTTTTTATCTATTATAAAAATCTACAATTTAATTTTTTTTTTTTTTTACTTAAAAAAAGCTGTCTTCAGAGGCATTTAAGCTTCATATCAAGTCACTTCATATTTATAGAATTTGTATTATAATTATTTGCAATTAAGAGAAGACTAGTCTGTAATCAACCAAACTATAATTAGCTTTATTTATACTACTAATACCTAAGAAGTTTCAGTCTCATGTTAAGTGCTTTTTGAACATATCTACAAATTAGAAAAGGTGTATTTTGTGATAAAGTGTAGAAAATATGAATTTTTTTTTTTTTTTTTTTTAATTCATCCCAAGCAAGGCAGTAAAGCCACTAAGGCACAAGGGGTTACTGGGTGTGGAAGAATTAGAAAACAAAAACATTACTAAGGAGCAGAAACAAAAGGATAGCAATCAGGAAGACAACAGATAGTGATTGACATTGCTTTTAACTTTTTAAAGATCAAAGTTGACTGGAAAGCATGGAGCTGGAAGGTGCAAGAAAAGAACCTTAGAATTTCTGATTACATTCAGCCAACTCAACTGTAAATTGATGAGATCTTATCACCAGTCTATTACTGCATTCGAATTCATAAAGTCTAGGTACCATAGCAAATAGGGCATCCGAATAGTTGCCATGAAAGTATTTATAGAAAAGTCACAAGGAAGTAACTTTATAGTGGTGGGAAAGTGACTGAAGCTGAAGTGCCAGGTCATAATTAATAATATTGCTGATTCTTCTTTGGATATTATCAAGGATCTCTACATATATCGCAAGTGCACCGGACCATATGTGGCAGCAATATTCTATAATGGGTGAATGGTAAGATAGATTTTGGAGAGAAAAATTGTCTAGCATGACACACTGAATCAACTTTTTTAGCAACTGACTAATTTTTTTTTTTTTTTTTTATAGAATAATGTTACCCTAAAATTGTTTTTGTAAAAATATATATAAATACATAGATTGTATATATGTGTGTGTGTGTGTGTGATATATAAAGTGTAATTTTTTTTTTCCTTTTTTAATGTTGTTTTTTTTTTTTTTTTTTCTTATTTATATATAATGTAAAAAAGGAAAAAAAAAATATGGCCATTGTGAGAGTGAATGTGAACCCTACACTTCTAAGTTGTAAATAGGTTTATTTTTAAAGTTAAATTAGTTTAATCACAAAGATTATGCTATGATGCACTGTTTCTGCCGTGTTATAGTAGTGAATGAACACACCCAAAAACAGAAATGAGGTAATTATAATAAAATTGAATCATGATATTTATTTTCTGCAGGTGTCTTCAATATTGTTTTAATCTAAAACTTCAATATAGTTTTAAAAATATATCTTTTTATTTCAGATATTTTTAAATTTTAAATCACTTTTTCTTTTATATCATATATTTCCGCATATAAGATGACCTTTAAATCCCAAAAATCATCCTTAAAAATTGGGGGTCATCTTGTACTAAAATTCTATAAAAAAAAAATTTAAAATTCTGAGTGATGTTTGTTGGTAGGCTAATGTCTGCCTTGGTGTGATAACCAATAATGTACATGAAAAGATTCACATTATCAAATAAACTGATAATAAAAGTAATAAAACCATTTCTACCTTATGTATTACTGGTAATAACTTCATAATAAATTGTCTATTCAAAGAGTAATTCCATATCAATGAAATAAACTTGTATCCATGCAAGCTCAGCTGAGGAAATGTAAACATGTAATTATGATTGCATTCACAGCAAAGGAATGTACTATTATTGTACTGTTATTAGCAGTATTTTGTGATTGTTGATGAAGTATAAGTAAATGGCCATTAGCACACCAGTCTGTTTGTACCTGTTTAGATATAGGAAAAGAAGCGAAAGATGTAGAATCAATATCTGCAAAAGATCACGTGATGAACTGTAAACAAAATGGTTTCTCTTTTTGGGTACGTGTGTAGGAAAAAATTTGATATAGAATCAGTTTTGCCTTTATTTTGAATTTCTAAGGATACAGTAACAATATTTCCAATAACATCATCTTTATATAATGACTAAGCAGCTGTCTTATACTACAGGTATAGAATAAATTCATGAAAATTTGCTATGTTTTCTTTACCTCATCTTATCTAGAGGTCATGTTAAACACGGAAATATATAGAACTTCTTTTATTTTAGATTTTGTTATTTTTAATTGTTTTTAGATGTTTTTGAGATTTTTATTTTAAGATTTTTTTTATTTTTAAATGTTTTTTATTTACTCAAAATATTTTTCATGTATCTATTTAAGATTTTTTATTTAAAAAAAAAAAAAAAAAATTAAATTACTAAAAAGAAAAGTGAAGAACAATTTGTATGTTTAGTCTTTAACCAAAAACTGATACTCCCTTTCAAAACACAAACTTACATCTACATATCTATGTTTCTGAGTAGTAGGATAATAGATAACAGGATATAGAGCTTTGTGTGTGTGTGGTCTGCTAGAAGAGTAAAACCCTAGATTTTTATATAATTTTGTGTGGGTTTTTTTGTTTTGTTTTTTCATGCTAATGTTTACAAGCTACTCATGGTAGAGGGTTACTGAAGGAGATTTTTGTTTGTGTAGTAAGAGGTAAGATTGATTGATCCATTTTCTATGGTTTATTAACATTTTGCAGGTTATTTAAAGCCAGAAAATATTTTTAGATTATAAGAATGGGGGCAGGGAGTGGTGTGCAGGTGGTTGTGTGATTACAGTACCTGGTATTCTCATGTAGTCACCCATTTACGTACTGACCAAGCTCAATAATGCTTAACTTTGGTGATTGTATGAGAACCAGTGTTTCAGCATGATGTTGCCATAAGCTAAGAAGTAAGATTCGGATTTATAAAGATATGTAGGGAAAGATAACTGATAACTTTAGGCTTGAAGAGGTTAAGATTGTAGTAGTTGTGAAAGCATCCTCTTGGGAGTCAGTTCTACAAAATAGTGGTTCATGAGAAGAAGTTGACTGGAATTTCCTTCTTACTAATGGAATACAAATGGAATGAGGGTGATTCACTTCAGAGTACATGGTATGGCAGGTTCTAGTTGTGAGGATTAGAGTTCATGGAACTAAGGAATGGAGCTCGTCAGAACATTTACCATAGAAATAGTGATAGTAATGAGAGGCTTGGAAAATTTTGTCTGTGGTCAAAGGTTGAAAAATTTTATCACTGATAAGGCTGTTTTGATGCTTTTGAGCTATATATATATATATATATATATAATATGGGTTACTAAAGTTATCTTAATTCCAATTGTAAAGAAAATTTGCTGTTTAATGAAATTAAACATGGAGTGCTCTTTTGTGAGCCAATTTTTACATATTCCAAATTCTATATTGTGTTAATAGGACTCACCTGGATTATACCAATGGAATACTACCTCTATCTAAAATATATAAGTTCGATGGGTAAATTGTCGCCATTTTATATTTTTCATTTTGTGCATGTGTGTTTGTTTTTGATTTTTGTCAACTGTACAGTATAGTATGGTCAGTTAAGCACCATCTGTAAGAAAAAGAGCTCCATGATGCAATTCACTCTGACAGAAATTTGGAAACTGTGTTGCTTGGCATTCACACCAGAAGCTCCAATATAAACATTTCAGTGTGTTTGGATGTCAATCTGAGGACAGCGCAGAGAATTCAGAAAGAACTGGATTAGTCTAATGGTGATTATGAAGATACAGCAGCTTGGATAACTCGCTCTGATCATTTTGATAAGAAAAGAACTCCTAAATTTGTTAGTGAGTGCTCACACTCAACACAGTAGCCTACATCAAGTGCTTTGAAGAGGTAGTGCTGCCTTGGATCAAGAGGTTGGCTGCTGGAAGAGCCTATATCTGGCAACAGGACTATGCACCTTGCCACACTAGCAGGAAGATCCAGTCATGACTGTCAGACAATTTCTGCATCCATATCACCCTTTACATCTGGTCACCTAACTCCCCAGACTGCAACCCCCTTGGTCATTATGTGTGGGACACAGCTGAGTAAGAGACCAACAAAACTCCTTGTAAGACCAAAGATGAACTGAAGGCAAGAATTATGGCAGCATTTACCAACTTAAACAAGGGAATCACCCAGAAGAGTTGGAGATTCTGAAGTTGTCTGGAGGCCATGGTTGAGACCATAGTGATTTTTATTGAATGAATTTATTCTTTAGTATTTCAAGATATTTTTGTGTAATTTTGGTAAATATATTTTAAAATTAGGTATCAGTGTTATTTTCATTTTTGTGTACACACACACAAGAAGTGGACTGAACCACTACAAAAAGGTTAGTCTGCGAAACTCTGGAGTTGAAGTGCTGAGTATAACATCAATCAGCTAAATGACAAATTTTATATTTGTATTCATATATATATATATATATATATATATATATATATATATATAGTCACTTAGCTGGTAGATGTTGACTTCAGCACCTCAACTCTGGAGTTCTGTAGACAAGCTATAATTGGGAAGAAACTAAATTTATATCTCTCATATTTGGCATACTCAGTTACTGGGAGCTGGAGAAGTTTTTAATTGAAAAATTTCTTTGTTCCTCTGTATTCTCATTTCTGTTTATAGAGAAAGACATTCCATTTTTCAACTGTTCACTGTAAGAGTATAATATCTTTTCTTATTGTCTAGGTAAGAATTTTTTTTAATACCAATTTCTGGACAATTTTTCATTATAAATAAATTTTCTACTTTTCATAGTATTTCTTCATTGAATACTTCAGGAACAAATCAAGTTTATTTTGTTTAATTTTTCCTCTTCTCCTCCCCTCCTCCTCCTCTTTCTCCTCCTCCTCCTCCTCCTTCCCCTCCTCCTCCTCCTCTTTCCCCTCCTCCTCCTCCTCCTCTTTCCCCTCCTCCTCCTCTTTCTCTTTCCCCTCCTCCTCCTCTTTCTCTTTCCCCTCCTCCTCTTTCTTTTCTCCTCCTCCTCCTCTTTCTCTTTCTCCTCTTTCTCCTCTTTCTCCTCTTTCTCCTCTTTCTCCTCTTTCTCCTCTTTCTCCTCTTTCTCCTCTTTCTCCTCTTTCTCCTCTTTCTCCTCTTTCTCCTCTTTCTCCTCTTTCTCCTCCTCTTTTAGCTTTATTGAAAAAAAATTACAGTGTAACCCGGATATAAGAGAGTTGTAGGGACTGGAGAAGAAGTCTCTTATATCCGGGTTTCTCTTATATCCGGGTTTGGTCTATTTTATATACATTAACACAGGCTCTAATTTGGGACCAGAGAAAATCTCTCTCATATCTGGGTCTCTTATATCCGGGTCACACTGTATTACCCATTTGTTAGCATTAAAAAAAAAAAAAAAGCAATGGAAGTAGATGTTTTTCTATCCTTTGGCTTCTATTACTTTTATTATTTTTATTTTTTTATTATTTCTTTTACTCCTGTAGCCCCTTATGTCTTAATGGCATTATCACTTTGCTTGGGGTGAATTGATTTAAAAAAAATAAATATCTTAAAAGCCTTTAACAATCATTGTACCATGCATTTTACTTGAGATATGATTGCATTTACCCATGACCCAGGTTGAGCCTCTGACTGTTAAACCTGCTAATCTTACTCCAAGGAAGATCCTTCTAAGTTACAAAGAAGACCCTCACTGAACCATGATGGTCCACATGTACCATCTCCTACTGTAAATATTTTAGTGACCAGCTTGCTCCTAACAAATTTAACTTGCAAGTAGTCTTGTCCGCCAGCTATGAGAGCATGTCATCTACACCCCTGGGATCTAGGTAGCTTGCTTGTCTCATGTATAGAACTGAACCATCTGGTTCACTACCATTGTTTGTCTAGTGACTGTGGGGAAATGACTTGGCATTCTGTGTTTTATACCCAGACTGAATACTAAACATTTGACATGTCCTAACCAGGTAGAAACACAAGGTAAGAATCCAGACACTCTCACCTCTTCAGTCACAAAAACATTCAACAAAGAAATAACAATCAACATATATAAAAATAATTGGCTGTTCCTACCTGAAGATAATACCTCCAAGTTTCTAAAAGACTTGTAAGACACACCTTTCCTGGTTCAGACACTGGCAGCCATTTTGTTGCTTGATTAAAAACTGTCATGGCTTCTACTAAACAACATAAAAAATAGTGATCTAAATCTAGGGAGAAACCAGTAATTGCTAGTCTGGTGTATAAACTGACAACCAAATGGCATATGAACTCTGCCACCATTTTTTGTTTAGTCAGTATGGCAAATAAATAGTGTCCTGTGTTCAACTTCTTCTGGAGTACTAAACTTTTTCTTACCTTTCTCTCCAGCTATGGGTTAAATAGTAAGAAAATTGTAGGAAATTCTAATTTGAAAAATCATTGTTATTCTTAAAAAAAAAAAAAATGAAAAAAAAACAAAAAAAAAAAACAATTCAAACTGTTTTGACTTTAAACAACCCACAAATGGTTAATAAGCCATAAAAAACAATCAATCAAATTTTCTAAAATAGCTAAGAAAACAACACAATTGACTTCTATAAGACAAATTTCAAAACATAATCACTTCTGCCCTAATATTTAATTTATAGTCTCTCTTTTCTGCTCATGACAACTGGAGTCTAGATAGATATATTGACGCTGAATTAGTGACATAATATATAATCTCATCTGGAAATATGCTGGCTTTTCATCTGTGTCTTATATATTGTCCATTGTATTTATCCAGTTTTCATCCATGTGTCCAGTCAGTTTTTCTGAATAAGCAAAGTTCATTTACTGCTATTATCTTTTTTGAATTTGACTGATGTCAGGAAGTTGTGTAGTTAATGGTATCTCAGCTGGAAAATTGAGACTGTATTCTTAATCTACTGTAACAGACCAGTCCATATACACTATCAAACTGTGGTGGTTTACATTTCTTCCCGGATTGACTTCCTCTACCACATTCTTCTACAAAATTGACCATCATTTTGATAGCTGGAACTTTATTGGTAGTTTTGCTATACTGTCCCTCTGCCAGATCCTTCAACATCTGGTTGTGTCTCAATGTTGCAAGAGAAGGCTTGCAACCAGCAAGGATGTATTTAAGTTTAGCAAATTTTCTGCTGGCATTGCATCAGTCTGAACTAGCTAATTCTCATAACTTCAGGTTAACTGGTATTGACAATATATCTACTTCTACTCTCTCTATCTCTCATATATTAGTGGAAAGTGCTCAGTATTGGTGATAGAGCTAACATATGTGGTTGCATGGAGAGTTTTTTGTGACCTTGGGTTTCACAATATTCAATTCATATTGGCTGTTTATATATATAATGTGTCATCTTCAGTTACAATGACTTCTAACTTCATGTCAGCACAGCCTTCAAATAGTTCAATCTACTTAATTAACTCATAAAGCTTAGGTCAGCCTGTGGTATGGGTTTCAGGCACTTTCCACACTGGGTTCTTCTCTCCAGGCCAATAACATAGTTGGTTTTTATATTCAAAATGAATGATTGCTGATCACACATTGTTTTGAAAAGTTTATTTTCTTATGAATACAAATTGTATCCTACTTGTGAGACAGTATTCATAGCCCATGGTATGTTGGATCAGAAAGAGTGAGACTTTTTTTTTTTCTTCAAAGTAGGCAGTCATCCTGACTAGTTCTTTGGTGAAGTGAACCAGCCTGTCCTGTTTTCTGGCAAAAGGGCAGAGAGAACTGATCTCTCTCTCTTTTTTTTTTTTTTTTTTTTTTTTTTTTTTTTTTTTTTTTTATATAGGTTGTCCTTTACTTTGGTACAGGGTCTTTGATCTTTCCTTTTGCTTATTCAAGTATCTTGTTTTTCAGAAACAGTCAGCTGATTAACCAGTCCTTAAGAATGCTGATGTTAATGAGGTGTTCAAGAAATATTTTTATTAAACTTTGCCTGACAAATCGACTGGACCTCATGGTTATAAAACAAACATTCTAACACACACACACACACACACACACACATATATATATATATATATATACACACACACACACACACACACACCTATTCAGTTCAGTCATTAAAACTTTTATTAATTCTTAACCACTCCTTTTTTTTCTTCTCTCATTTTCCGTCTGCAATATAAACTTAAAAATAAATACTTTATTTTACAGCATACAAAACATGCTCCAAATCTATCATGCAATATTTTGGCAATATCACATACATAGGTGTGCCAGATATTTGAGAAGTTATAAATAAAAGTAGATATTTAATACAAAAATATAAATCAGTATATTTAAGAAAAACAGATTAGGTGTTCAATAAAACCATTTACAGTTTTGATGTGGCTTCAGGAGCAACTGCATACCTGGGTCAAGTGGTCCTCATTCATCTTGATTGATAGATTCATATTCTACAGCTTGTCAACCCTTTGCATTTTTTTAATATTAATAATGGTGCAGTGATACAAGTCTTATTAATTAACCCATAGCTAAGGGAGAAGAGGTAGATTCATACCTTTACCAATGGTAATTTTGTATAAGTAAATATAACACACACAACAAGAATTGGAACTTCACTTTCTTATTAGCAATTTAGCCATTATCCATTACACCACTTGCATATTCAAGGTTACATAATCTAGTATTCCCAAGTCACCCATCTCTGTACTGAACAGGCTTGATATTGCTTAACTATATTGTATGGGAACTATTTCTACATCCTTTTGTGTAACTACATTTCTGTTGCTTCAAATCTTTGTGAAGAGATTGTCCAATATTCACTGCTAAATCTGAGGATTGATATTACGTAACAATTCAGCACTCTTTTGTCCCTTTTCCTTTGAAGAGGGAAAACAAAAAAAAAAAAAAAATTTTTTCTTAAATTCAAGTTTCTCTCAAGCCAGAATGTTTTTACTGATATTGAATCTTTATTATCATGATTGAGTTAAAAAAAAAAAAAAATTTATTTATTTTTTTTTTAAACTAAGTTTTTTTTTTTTTTTTTCTTTCTCTCTCTAACCAATTAAATTACAAAATGACTTAAATAGTACTATATGTATTTTTTATATATGGTATGGCTAAATTAGTTCATAATATTTGACAATGCTTAATAAATTCAAAATACTATAGCTACTGATGCTATTTGTGTATGTAACTATTAAAAATGACTGACAATGGGGTATTTGGTGGGGAAATGAATAAAAGCAAGATTTGAGCATCTGCAGCTGGTTGCCTAATCAGTGAAGCAGCTGTTGATCTGAGACACGCTTCCCCAGGAAAAAAAAAAAAGTGGTATCTGGAGGGAGTACAGTTTCAGGTTTTGCTGTGGCTTATTCTTTATTTTCAATCCGTGTTGCTTGTTAACGATTGTAGAATGATTGTTTTAGTTGATTTTTATCTTTTATTACTGAAATGATGAAAGATATTAAAAAAAATATTTGCTAAAAATTGACAATGTTTTATCTAAGGCAAATCAAAGCTAAGCTAACCAGCAGGGGTTATTAAAATTTAGCCATATAGCTATATTCTCTACTTCTACTTCTTATGGATGGGAGTTGCAATAAAAAGCAAGAGAAATGAAGATGAAATAAATACTAGTGAAAAATGAATAATAATTGACAATGCTTCATCTAAGAAGGCTAACCAGCAGAAGTCATTCAAATTTAGCCATATAGCTATATTCTCTACTTTTTATGGATGGGAGTTGCAATAAAAAGTAAGAAGTGAAGATGAAGAAATACTAGTGAAAAATAAATAATAATTGACAATGTTTAATCTCAGAAGGCTAACCAGCAGGAATCGTTCAAATTGAGCCATATAGCTATATTCTCTACTTCTACTACTTATGGATAGGAGTTGCAATAAAAAGCAAAAGAAATACGATGAAAGAAATGTTTTTTAATAATTGAATATATCTAACTTGAAAAAAATTTACTTAATCTAAAGTTAATCTCTAACATCTGCACAGATGAAATGTTTTTCTTCTTCTCAGTAATCTTAGAAAGCATTTTGAGAAGAAATTTAAATGGTGTCATTGAAAGATGATGTTGTAGCCCCTGGAGGAAGAGATTTTCACAATTATCTTAAAAAGTTAATCTTAATGAAAAGATTTTATGCTGGTTGCTAAATGAAAGAGCTTTCTGATGTTAGCAGCGTTGGTTGCAGTGTGGTATTTAATTGGATTAAAAGATAATAACTCTGGCATTGATAACTTTTTCTTTTTTTTTTATCTAAAGCTAATTTCTTTTTTTTAAGTTCAAAGGTGCAGGATGTTGATACCTTGATTATCTCAAGTGGGTATGATATTTATAAGTATATAGAGAAATACATTGAACTTTAACAGATTTTATTGTTTGGTCACAATGCTAGATAATAACATCATTTTCAAAGTCTCTTTATGCTGAATACTAGCTAAAAACTGTTTATCAATTTCTTAATATTGAAGTGTTTTCATTAAATCATGACAAACGAGAAGCTAAGGATAGTATATGATGTGGAATGAGTAGCCATGGTTAAATGCACAATACATAACAGAACTGTCTGACAAACAGAATTAACAAGGTTTACAATAAAAAAAAAAAAAAAAAAGACAAAAGAAATATGACGCAAGCAAATAATATATGCAAGGCAAATCACCATTAATAAGGCACAAAGTTCACAAACTAAGAATTGGGGTTGACACACAAAAGCAAGTTTGAACAAGTGAATGTAGCATTCTTCAAGACAAGACAAACCGGGACTGAGTCAGCTGAAATGGAGAACCGGCCTATTTTATTGGCTAGGAAAAAATTCCATCATGCATTTGTGTGCTTCTGCCTATAAATTGGAGAAGCAAGTGTTTTGCAGTCATTCCTATACTGATTGAAAGCAACAACCTTTCTTTCTTTCTTTCTTTTCATGTAATTTCTATACAACTTTTTGTTTTCTTCCCTTTGTTGTTTACACATTGAGTGACAACCATAATGAAGTAAAATTCATTAAAAATAAAATTGTTTGAGTATTAAGATAGGATCCTTTTTTATTTTTTTTTTATATACTAGGATTATTCATAAAAGCATAATAAAATACCGTTTTTTTTTTTTTTTTGTCCCAAAAGCAAAATAACATTGAAAAACTTATGATCAAAGACAAATCTAACTAGTATTACTCTGGCTGAGTAGTTCACTTTCTGGCCATGGGAGCTGGGTTTCAAATCTCACCATGGTTGATTTGTCAGGAAGGTGACTTCTTGATGTTATTGATCTGGGAAGTCAATCCCAGTATGCAACACCTTTTGTAATGTGCCTGAAAACCATATCACAGTTTGACCCGAGCCTTGTGAGTGAAATTGGGTAGACATAATTATTTGGGTGCTGTTGATTGGTTGAATTAGCATGAAGTCACAAGTCATTGTGACCAAGAGTTTGAGTGTACTGGCCTTGTTCAGACTGATCACACCAGATAATTCTCTCTCTCTCTCTCTATCTCTCTCTCCTGTAGTTGTTGAGCAGGGATTGGCTAGCCACCCTAGTAGACAGGCATATTTGGATATGAACAGACAGTCTTTCTTTCCTTTTCTCTCTCTCTCTCTCTTTTTATTTATTTTTTTTTTTTTTAAATACCATGTCCCTTGAGGAAGTGGGCAATCTTGATTCTCCAAATTCCTTTATTATATGTGACTTATCACAGTTTAGAATTCAGTTTTCCTTCTCTTAGATTGGTTGCAACTGAAGACTAGAGAGCCCAATCTTCACTTCTATTAACTTATAGCTGGGGTAGATTCATACCCTTTCCCAAGAGTGTTTGCATAAAAGTGAACACAATAGACTAGCCCAGGATTTGAACTCCACTTTCTGTGCCAATATCTGTTATACTAACTGCACATCCAATAGTAAATTTATAATTACACAATTATGAAAATATCACTGATGTTGATTTTAGGTGATAATTAGATGAGCTATAATATCCTTTATTGTATACTGTAAAAAATGTTAGTTATTATTTCCAATAAACAGATTTGCAATATGACTACTTTTCTATAGAAATTCCAAGAGCCTTCTGGAATAGTTGTACTGGTAGGTATTTTTCAACTTGCCAAATGAGTGTACTAGTTCAAATAATTGTTTTGCTGGGAATTTTATTATGTGCTCAATAAATGTAGAACAAAATAATGCACTCACTGGAAAATTTAAGAGTTTTAGATAACCCAGGTTCATTTAATAAGTAAATATATGTGCATAAACTCTTATCTGAAATATAAATGCCAAAAAGCTTCAAAAACTAAACATCTCTCTTCTGGATGCACCCAGGCAACCTGACACAACCCACATCTTGAAATTTGCTTTCCGCTGTTCTGTCAGGCCTTATTCAACTCAGCAGTAGTTATTATTCGGAGACAGCTTTCGTTCAACCCAAATTGTACACTTTCCTGCTGTTCCTACTAGTCAGACATGCTACTGCTGCTGATGGATTTTTTTTAAATTTTTTTTTGAAAGCAGAAAATGTTAAAATGAACTGCAGATTCTCTTATGGGAACTTATTTGATTATCCTTAAATATGATGCCTGTATTAAGATTCCAAAAGTTATCTATTCTCAAGGGTTTTAGATAAGATATTGTTGAGCCATAATTCATTCCATGTACACTACTACCTTTGGCACATAACCATATTTAGAGAGAATTCAGTGAAGAACAAAATCATGGTAATCATTGCATTAGAAATTATATATGCTCCTCAAAGACATAAAGGGAAGTGTAGAAATCGGTCATTGCTAACAAATACTAATAGTATACAGATGATGGCTGATCAGTTTTGTTCATATGGTTATAAACTTGGCACACTCTTTGCACCTACACTAAAATTTCATGAAATTTAAGGCATGAAAGGGCTTCTTCAAAGAATGCGCAGACATGTTAAAAATAAAGTTCTTTAGTGGGGGGTGTGCATTTTCCTGAGATGTGTGAAATGCCCTGTAAAAACTGGGAAGACATGAACAAATTAATGTTTAAATCCTAAAAACTTTGAGTAACACCTCAAACTATTGATCTGTTACTGTACTGATATATATATATATATATATATTAGCTCTATCACTGATATTGAGTGCTTTCCAATAAGTACCGCGCATATATATATATATATATATATATATATATATAAGTGTGTGTGTGTAGGATGTATAAAAGTATCTAAAATAAGTTATGAGACAAAGTGTAAAATCTATAAACAGCACATTCCATCGAGAGCACTGGCTCCCCTTGACTTCCTCAGGTTAGGATGAAAAACAAAACTATGTAAGGAAAAATGAATCTGGATCTCTGAGGCTAAGTGGGGACAATAAATCAAATTACCTTATCACTAATGTCCAGACACAAAAGTGTCTCTCTGCCTGTTTGTTTATGGTCCCCACTTATCCCAATACATTTTTCCTTGCATACAGTTTTGTCTTTTTCATTCTAACTTGAGGAAGCCAGAGAGAACAGACTTTCTGGGTGAGTTATTTGTAGATTTTTCCCCCTTTGTCTTCCATCTTACACACACACATAATTTTGTAGAAAGAATCATGTCATAAAGAGATTGATGTAAAACAAAATACACAGCCTAAAATTTTATATAACAAACTTTTCTGCATGTGTATCTTTCTCTTCATGATAGCTACTAATGAATTCAATAAATCTCTTTGACCCCAACGTGCGGTGTATCTATGAAACTTGAGATTGGTTCTAAGATGAGTTTTTCAAACTTTTCCTTGCCTTGTCTATTAGCTGCACTATTTTTGATATTGAGCATTTTCTTTATAAAAAACCTACTTGACTTTAAACATGTCGAATTTTATTACATTTTATTTTATTTTATTTATTTTTTTTTTTTTTTTAAAGTTTAATAGATTTGCTATATATAAACTCAAATTTGATTAAAACTTTATTAGTCTTAATTTCCTACCAAAATTTGACAGTGGAACTCCTTTGTGTTGTTAAAATTATTACTACAGTGTTCTGATTGGTCCATTCTTCAGGTGAAGAAATCTTTTCTCTCTCTTCATTTTTAGAACAAAATGGGAGGAAGAAAATGAGTTAATATGAATGGCTTTTAGTACAATTTGCTTTTCTTTGCTCAACAAAGAACTTAGAGAGCACTGGCATGTACAAATTAAAATCACGTGTTACCTGAGTGTCTGTGACTAACCAAACTGATTGTTATATTAAGTTTCTGTTTTCAATCATATTCTAGAGGAGTGACTCATTTCTTAAGGATTTTACATGAGATGAATTCTGAAAAAGTATGAAATGGGTGCAGATAGAATTGGCTGAAACATTGTAGTAACAACATTAGTGAAACAAAGAATGAGTCTAAAGAAATCCTTAAATTATAATGACTCTTTTCAGAATTATAGATAGTATCTTAACTTTCTGTACTGCAGTAGACTGAACTTTATTACTAATGTGTTTGTCATTTGTGTAAACCACAAAATAATTAAGTCTTTTTTTTATTTTAATTACTTCTATAATGAGGTACAATTATAAAACCATTTTTTTCTTCTACTTTAAAATCTTAATGAAATTAAGGAAGCAGTATTAATGTTTTTTGTTTTTATATCTGTTAAGGATGGAATAACTCGCATATTTATAGATAACTGATTTTATAAGTATTAAAATGAAAGAAAAATTCTAATATCAAGCCTCACCAACATAGCATTTGTTGGCAATCTTTAACCTTTGTGCCTGCAAAAAGAACATGGTGTCAAAAGGACTGATTTCTCTTGAAACAACTATTATTTTAACTACCTTCACTCTTTGGCAATGTTTGTTTTTAAAGTGATTAGAATTGTAATAAAACCTAAACATATGAAAGTAAATATATATATATATATATATATATCTTTTTTTGTTTGTTGAGAATTGACAAGAAAAATAATAAACACTATTAGACTGTTTATTGGAATGGCTGGCAAAACATCTACTAATTGCAAATTGATTCAAACTTTATAAAATAATAATTAATAAGAATTTCCTTATAGTTAGCTCACATATTAGTAATTGTTTATAAATTGTTTTCATATTTCTTTATAAATTGGTAAATTATAAATATTATGTTAGATTTGATACAATTATATTATTTTTTTTTTTTACAATGTTGTAAATATAAAATTATTCTTGTAAATAAACAATCTAATAGTTTAATATTTTTTGTTGTAAATTCTCAAGAACAAAAAAAAAGTATAAATTTATTTCCATATGTTTTAGGTTTTATTACAATTCTAATCATCACTTTTTAAAACAAACATTTTCGAGGAGTATAGTTAAAATAATAGTGGTGTCAAAGGAAAAACTATCCTTTTGGTGCAGTTTTTTTGTGGGCACCAAAGTTAAAAAATTGCCCATTTGTTATTAAGTAAAGAATATGTGTAATCATATGATGAATATATAAATACAGTATTATATATTTGATAAGTATTATTGTTTTGCAAACAAATAAGCAATGGGTTGGAATTTAAAAAATAGTTTTAAGAATACAAAACTTTGTCACAAGACAGTACACAATAGGTGGCTAAAGTAACCACAAATAATAGAAACCACATCAGTTGAGGACTTTCAATAATAGCAACTACTAAAATGGATATCACATGTAACCTGAAGAGAAAACAATGACATAATCATGATGTTGACATTCTACACCTACTTCAAATAAAAGGTTAGGAAAGAAGCCGACATCAATACTTGAATGAGCAATAACCGCTACTGGACTTGAGAAACCTATTTTCTTGAAAAATTGTTTTAAAAGAAAGATTTTATAAATTTCAACTGACAGTAATACTGATAAGCTTGAGCAAATAGATGGTGGAGTAGGGTTTGGGCAAGATGGCAAAAAGACAAAAGTTATTAATAGCTACAAAGGACAGGAAATTGTGAAGAGTCATAATTGCCAACCAGGGCCATGGCACATAGGAGGAGGAACCTTTAATTTATTGGCTAACAATCTGTTTGCCTTACTACTGAGCTAAATATCTTATTGAAAACTAAAGCACAGAGGAGACATTTTGATGATTAGACACAAGTTAACTATGTATAGTTACAGTGAGCTTTCTGATATTCTAGCTGGAAACACCATATATGCAAATTGAGAGTGGAGACAGTGTGGCCGGGGGTGAGGAGCACAAACTTGCTGAAGACATTGTAGGTAGGTAGAGGTAATAATGATGTGCTGGGGTCACTTATGGTGTAGCCTGGACCACCACCACCTCCAGTTTATGTAGAGGGAGTCTTATCAAGTTTAGATTGTTTCTCACAACTCAGAAGAGAGAAAGAGAGAGAGAGAGCTCTCTTAAACATGTTGATAATCAGTGACTATAGCTCCATGACAACAGCCCTCATTTGAACTTGTCTGGTTTGGCTGGGTGGTTAAAATTTGTAACTGAGAAGGCTGGGTGCTGGTTTATTTAATCTTAATTCGGAGACATTCTAATTTAAATCAGGTGCCAAGCGGTGGGAGTTATGGGGATCCACCCCTATCCTTGCTCAAAAAAACATTATTATTATTTTAATATCTAGAGAGATATTTTTAAAAAAATACTGCTATGTAATCATAAAATAACCTTAAAAACAAGACTTTTGCTTTTAATGTCTTCTGTTCTATTCTTTTTACATTTATTTGACTGTATAATTTTATTTTTTGAATTTTAGTATTAAAAAAGTTTTAACTCACTGACACTAATGTAGGTATCTCCAAAGATTTGCTAAAAATGAACATGCATGAAAAAAATACCCAAAACTTAATAAAAACAGTTTTATCATCAAAATCTTTATTAAGAGGAAAGACCAAAGTATTTTTTATTATTAAATTATATTCTTTTTATCCTTTTTAAAACCTTCAAAATTTTGGTTAAATTTTTTCTTTTTCTTGCATCAATGTGTGACCATAAATTAGTAAAAATCCTTAATCTGAAATCCTTTGAGCCAGCTGTAGAACTTTTTAGATTATAGAGTAGCTATAATCAGGAGGAAAAAAAAATGACCAACACAAAATAACATTACACTTCATGGAAAAATACACTAATAAATAATGTAGTATTAGGATAATTATATACTATAAACACATGCAGTAGGGAAGTTTATTTCTAAAAAGAACAGGTAAAACTTAAGTTATCTGATTGTTACTGGTGCAAATGTCCTTTTGTGAGCCTCCACCCTCTGCTACATCTCTAAAGTCTCTTATGTCACACTACACTATCCTTTTATTGAAACAATGTCATAGAAAGAGGATTATTGGTATCAATATCACCATTGTTAAAATTTCTAGGCATGTACTGCCAGTACAAAGCTGTTTCATCAGCATTGTAAGTTTGATCAAGACTTTTTGTCTGATATTGGCAAATTAAGTAATTTACAGCTGCATTGTGATCAACTGAAGCTTTTCACTTCTTAAATTTCTGCAGCCAACCTTCTGTGTACTGACACTCACTAATAATGTTCATTAAGATATATTCTTGCTTGTTTCATGACCATCAGTTTATTCAAAGATATGTGTTCATTTCTCCGTTGCTGTATTCATCGTAGCATCACCAGATCAAGCTCTTCATTTTTGCCTTATTCAATACTTTCCTGTTTTTCATTTGCTTTTTTGTCATTGTCACAGTAGAATTTCAGCAATTTGTCTTTGTGTTTCTGTAAATCATACACAGTTGTAGTTCCAACACTGTATTCCTCAGTCAGATGCTGTGTGCACACACACACACACACACACACACACACACACACACACACACACAATCATGAATCTGTAGTAACTCCACTTTCTTACTGGTAATGAAAATTTTTTTTTATTTTTTTATATAACTTTTGATATTCTCACAATTAAAAACAAAATCCCAAAATTTGAAGCAAAAATAAATGCCAGCCTGGAGATGCTTTCTGCATGGGCATTGCTTTGCAACTTCTGGTGATTATACAGTAGATCTGGTAGTACTGTTGGTCCCACCGTAGCTTCTATACCATTACACCAAGCTCTGGGTTCACCTTCTGTTATTTGCACTCCAGGGGGCTGGGGAGAGTGTAGTTTTCAGAACTTTTTGAACTTTGGGTTATGGATGATGGACCTGTATGGTTAATTTGAGTATCTTTTTATGTTTAAAAACACTTTGATTTGGAAATTTTTTGCAAAAATCAAGTAATTGTTGAATTTTAATGGAACTTTTGGGACTTATTCACAAATAAATTATTTTCTATTTTTTTTTTTTTTTTTTTTTTTTTACCTCCCAACTTTTTTTCACTTTTGTAGTGCTTAGTGTTTGTTAGTTATAAGGATTTCTTGGTAAACTTAAATCATAAAATTTTTTTTGTCAAACAGGACCCACAATTATAGAAAATCTGCTCTTAATTGTAAAATAAAAAAAAAAACAACTATTCAATTAGGAAAGTTGTTGTTTTTATAAATAAAATATAGACACTATTGTAGGTACCTCTACAAAATCGCTAAAAAATTTTGTCAAAATCTTTGTTGTTATTAAAAGGAAAGATCAAATTATCTTTTGAATACTTAACTAAATTTTTTAATCCTTTTCAGAACATTTGAGATTTTTAATTAAAAATCTTGTTTTTCTTGTCAATGGATGAACTATAAATTAGCATAGTAAATTTTAGTGACCTTTTTGTGGTGAAAGACACATTAATTTGGAAATTCTTGTAAAAATCAAATAATTATTAGATTTTAATGAAACTTTTGGGGCTTATTCACAAATTGATGAAATTATTTCAAAAATGTTTTGCCCCACCTAATTTTATGAAAACTGGAAAAATTCAATGAGAATTTTTAGTGACTATTAGTTAAAAGCAGAACTCTTTGGAGAATTTAAATCAATTTATTTATTCTTTTTGTAAAATCAAACACCCTGTCTTACTAAAAATTTGTTCTGAATCTAAAAATAAAAAACGCAGTAAGACTAAGACATTATTTAATTAGAAAAAACTTTTAATTGCTTTTATGAGTAATATATATTAAGTTACAATATTGTCTCTAAAAAAAAAAAACATTTTCAATGAAAAATGAATTTTTACAAGATTTGTTTTCACTCTTTTACAATTTTAATTAGAATAATTTCTAAAGTTTTTGAATCTTTTAAAATTCTATTTCAATGGTGTAAGTTTTATGGAATATTGTTAAATAAAACTATATTAATTATATATCATAAAGCTTATTACAATTTGACAAAAAATTTAAAATTGTTTTTATATGTGTATAAATGTACTGATTTTTGTATATACAGTTGCCCATATATGACAATATCCGAAAATAAGAGCGATAACTATAGTAAATTTAAAGCCAAAATTTAATAAACATTAGATTATGCAGAATTTTTTCTTAAATTTGTAAGATTGAGTACTTAAAAGGTGATAGTACTATATTCAATTATTTTTTTATGGGTAAAGTCACCTGTAGAACAACATTAGATAAAATCTGTCATTGAGCTGTCAACATAAATAAACAGGTACCTCCATGTTAAGAAAATGCATTTCTGTGATATTTTAAAACTTAAATAATAGTTGTTTTAAATTTTTATTAAAGAGATTTACATTTTTATAACAGTTTGCTAAAAATGGCATGAAATTCAAAAATTTTAGAAATTTCAAAATAAACTCCTTCCAATCAATTTAGTTTTGAAATACAGCATTGTTTTTGTTTATTGGAAATATTAAATTTAATCTCAGCTTGAAATTAAAACTAAAATGCTAATGCTAATGCTATTCTTCTTCTCCTTCCTCCCATGCTCTTCTTCTTCTCCTCCTCCCTCCCATGCTCTTCTTCTTCTCCTCCTCCCTCCCATGCTCTTCTTCTTCTCCTCCTCCCTCCCATGCTCTTCTTCTTCTCCTCCCCCTCCCATGCTCTTCTTCTTCCTCCTCCCTCCCATGCTCTTCTTCTCCTTCTTCTTCTCCTCCTCCTCCCATGCTCTTCTTCTTCTCCTCCTCCTCCCCCATCTTCTTCTTCTTCTCCTCCTCCCTCCCATGCTTCTTTCCTCTTCTTCTTCTTCTCCTCCTCCCTCCCATGCTCTTCTTCTTCTCCTCCTCCCTCCCATGCTCTTCTTCTTCTCCTCCTCCCTCCCATGCTCTTCTTCTCCTCCTCCCTCCTTCCTCCTCCCTCCCATGCTCTTCTTCTTTCTTCTCCTCCCATGCTCTTCTTCTCTCCTCCTCCCTCCCATTCTCCTCCTCCCTCCCATGCTCTTTTCTTCTCCCATCCCTCCCTCCCTCTTCTTCTTCTCCTCCTCCCTCCCCTCCCATCCTCCTCCTCCCATGCTCTTCTTCTCTCCTCCTCCCTCCCATGCTCCTCCCATGCTCCTCCCATGCTCTTCATCTCCTCCCTCCTCCCATGCTCTTCATCTCCTCCCTCCTCCCATGCTCTTCATCTCCTCCCTCCTCCCATGCTCTTCATCTCCTCCCTCCTCCTCCTCCTCCTCCCATGTTACTCTTCTTCTTTTCATGCAATCATGTCTCTCTACAATTTCCTGTCCATTATAGCTCTTAGTGGAGTTAGTCTTTTTACTATCTCTCCAAATCCCTGTTATGCCAATCATTCTCCCTTTAATTAATAAAAGTACTTCATCTAACTCTTTTCAGACTGGCTACATGAATAATGGATATTTTTATTACATTTGGTTTCTATAAAAACAACCAAAACAAGATATCCATAAATAAAAATGCTACTACCATAGAGCCTAAAGATAATCCTGTCAAAATATATATTTTCTAGAGAGGGTTAACTTATGCAGATAGCTTAAAGATTCATTTTAAATTTGTGTTTCCTCAAAACTGAATTTATTTCTAAATTTACAAGTCTAGAAAGGGTTTAAGAATTTGGGTAAATTTTGTTTCTCTTGGTACTAATGTGATGATCTTATCATACAAGTTACTCTCTTTACTATAGTTTAGTAAAATTGATTTCATAGTTCCAAGATTTTAATTTAAAATTTTTTTGTGGTGATGGATATTTTTTTTATTATGCTTCTATTTTTAATTTATAACAAAAGAATTATTGAGAGACATGCACAATTTAAACTTGCTTATTTTACTGAGAATTCACATACTCTTTGCATCTAGTTAATTATTTCCTCTCCTTTTTATAGGAATTTTGTATAAACAAATAATCAATAAAAGAAGGAAATGAAGGAACAGAGGTATTGTGATGAAAATCACTCAGCCATTTTGTTTCTTTTCTCTTGTCTTTATTTTGATTAGAAACTGTGATGAAATGTATTTCTTTTTCCTCTTTTCTCCTTGGAGCTTGACTTTTCTCCCCTCTTCAGAGCTTGACTTTTCTCCCCTCTTCAGAGCTTGACTTTTCCCCCCCCAAAAAAACTTTCTTTCTAATTTATTTATTTATTATTTTTTTTGCTCTTATTTTTATATTACCATCTATTTTTATTTTACTATCACCTTTTTAAATGTTTTAACTTCTGGCTTCTTTCATCTTTTATTCTCATCTTTACTTCTCTGTCTGTCTCTTTTTGAAAAATATTTCATGACTGGGTTTTTATTTTTCCTTTTATTTATTCATAATTTTCTTTTCTTTTTTTTTTAATTTCTCTCTCTTTTAATTTCTCTCTCTCATCTTTAACCTGTATCTTTTTTCCTTTTAGTTCCTTTCATGTTCATTGTAATTGAAATCTAAAAGGCAGTTGCCAACAATTACTCTTTTCTTTCATTTGCTTCCACTCCCTGAGATGCCATTTTGCATGATCATTAATCACATTTAATTATATTGTTTTGCCTTTTCAGCCAATAAGACTAAATTCATTTGAAAGAACATGAATACTGATCAAAAGATAGAAAGATATGTGTAAGCAGAGAGAATGGGACACTTTGAATAGAATACAAATAACAATGACTTTGTCTTCCATAATAATTATGATATTGTCCAGTATCAAGCTACTAGTTTTCAGGACCTAGTGAATTTTTAGGCATCTCTTTGTAATATTATATCTGTTGAATTAAGGATAATTATGTGAGATACAAGCTGAGAGAACTGAACACCATGGATAGAAAACAAAATGGGGAAGCTGTTGGCATGTTGACACACTCCCTAAAAAAAAAAAAAAAAAAAAAAATGAGGAAAGCTAAAAACTCACCTATTTTTGAATAAATCAAGTGTGAAACAGTGCTGTAAATAGGCAAATAAAACAAATGTTATGTTCTGTGTCTTTTTTCAGGGCCTATTTCATTCTTGGGTATGTCTGTGATATTATATCTGGATGAAGGAAAATTGTGTGTGAGAGAGAGATGTTTACTAAGCTTAAGTTAGCTTGTCACAAAGCTGTTAATGGAGGAGAGCATCTTGTGAAGTTCATATTCAATAGCCATGCCCTAGTTTGCTGATGCTTGACATGCAATAGGTAGCATTTTTATTTTTATTTATTTTTTATTTTTTTTAATCTAGTTCACCCTCAAGCAAGACAGTAAAACCAGAGATGCAATGGGTTACTGGGTGTGGAAGAGTTAAAAACAGTGCTAAGGAGTGAGAACAGAGGAAGAATAATCAGGAAGACAGCAGATTAAAGTTGGCTGGAAAGCATAGAGCTGCAAGTACATTCCACAAGCAAGAAATGCAACTGTTAGCATAGAATTTATGGTTACATCTAGCCAGCTTGACTGTAAATTAGTGAGACCTCATCACTAGTACTATGCTTAAATTCAAAGAGTCATAGCAAAGAGCTCGTCTGAAATACCATGAAAGTATTTATAGAAAAGGAAAAGAGGGGTAACCTTATGCCGCCATTGGGAAGTGACTGATGCAGAGATACCAGATCGGGGACAATAATATTGCTGATTCTTTAGATTTTATCAAGGAGCTGTGGCAGCAATATTTTAAGCATGGACGAATGGTAGATTTATAGTTATGTAAGATAGACCCTGGAAAAGCTACAATTATGGGGAAATTCACTAGTGATGAACTCATTTCATGAGTAAATGGTGTTGAAGATCACCTTACTGATTTCTCTCTATTTTAGGCATTGTGAATATCCCTTTCATTTTCTTTATAGTTTGCATTATACTATTTTGCTTTTACAAAAGGCCTGTTTAGGCATTCAAAACATCCTGCAAAGCTGTCCCAAACCTAGTTCAGAAATTGAAGTTGTATATTTTGCTGGCCATTGCAGTAGTTTCAATCATAGTGAAAATATAAAGGTTATTTTTACGATCTGGGAAAACAAAGAAAATTTTCCCATATAAATTGATGGTACTTGTTTCTTTGCCTGACACCATTTCAGTTTACAAAACATCTTATAAAAATGTTCTCCTTTTGGATAATAAGAAATTTCAATTTGACCTTGTTTGCTTACTCATAATGCAGTAGCTAATATGTTGACATTATTTGATTATCTTTAAAAAAAAAAATCTTTATATATATATAATATACAATGTGCATATTACAACCTGATCTCACTACTTGGTAATGAGTTTCCATTGTTATGGTAATATTAGACTTTACTCTAAGCAAATATGCCTCATACTATTACAACAATGGAATATGTCATTTCTAAGTAATGATACCAGGTTGCTAATACATTGTTTTTTAATCTTTTGTTTTGCATTAACTCTCTTTAGTTTTACTTTTAATGACTTAAAAAATAGTTTTGTTTTTTATCATTGTCTCCTCTCAACAGGAATTCATTACCAATTGCTTATTGAGTTGCTTGGTATTAAAAGGAACATTAGTCTGTGTGTATGTATTCTCTATATACTTTTTTGGTGTATATAATCAAGCTGCATTTTAAATTCTTTTAAGATCTTTTTAAAACATTTCTTTGTTATATTTATCCAGTTTTACCACTGTTTCATACTTAACAATTTTTCAATTTTGGTAACTTTTTTTTTTTTTTTTTTTAGTGTTCCTAATATTTATTGTTTTCACATTTTAGGAGAAATCATACAATTTAATGTGAATAAATAAAAGGAATGCATGGAATAATTGGCTACGGTTAAGTATAGAAAAATTCTCAAACAATAACAAAAGGGAGAAAAAGAGGGCAAAATAATACAAAGCAAACAAAATATATATGTCAGAACTAAGCAATAGTAATAAGTTAAAAATCCAATGAATTGTGTTCACATGCAAAAGGGATACAATCAAGTGATTGTAGTATTCTAACTTCAAGACAAGAAAGAACAAAAATATGGTGGACAAGACAGAAGTGATCCATTTTTATTGGGTAGAAACACATCCCAGCATGCATCTGTAGGATTTGTTTATAAATTTAGAAGGGGATATTTTTAGAAATCATTCCTACATAGATTGGAACCAACAGAATGAAATTATTTCAAACTGTTTGCATGCTGACACATTCCTTTTTTAAAAAAAAATAAATGTCAATAGAATAATAAATGTCAGGAACACTATTAATAGTCACCTATTTTAAACAAATCACTAAGCATGAAATAACACTGTAAATGGGTAAATGAATACACACACACACACACACACACACACTCTGGTGTATCCATGCCATCAAGAATTAATGTATTAGAAGTAATGTGTATTGTAAGTAATTTTCATTTAATCCAAGTAAAATTTTTCTTCTTTTTTCTGTGTAATAATTGAGGGGAAGTGTGCAAAATAACAATGACCCACCTGCCCAAATTTAAATTATATTTATTTTTGGAAAGAAAAAAACTTTAGTTAAATAAAAATCCTTAGTCATGTTGAATATTTGTTTTACAAATTTAACTGTATTTTATTTCCTTTTTAGAGCCAATTAGGAAGAATAAATATAATTTATGTATGTATATGAGAAACAGTGAAATTTTATTTATTTATTTTTTTTTTCAAAAACAAATGTAACTTGAATTTGGGCGGGTGGGTCATCATGTGCATGCTTAATAGTAACAGGAGGGGTACAAGCGATAGAATTTATTTTTTACTGTGAACTGTGTT
This sequence comes from Acanthosepion pharaonis, assembly GCA_903632075.3. Lineage (NCBI taxonomy): Eukaryota > Metazoa > Mollusca > Cephalopoda > Sepiida > Sepiidae > Acanthosepion > Acanthosepion pharaonis. The sequence continues at coordinate 3,174,736 of CAHIKZ030003431.1, forward strand.
GCCATTGTTTGGAATGGCCTCTTTGTAGTTTTCAGCTTGGTAGCTTTTTGTGTGTGGATGTGAATGGGGTCTTGACTTTTGTGTGTCTCATGTCAGTTTTTGCACACAGCCCTTCAATTGTTACACATACATAATATATATATATATATATATATATATATATATATATATATATATAATATGAGAGTTGGCCAAAAGGTTGTTTTTATATTAGATAACATAAGCATTTGGTTTTAACTTTATTCACAAAGATTACTTTTGATTGTATTCTGACAGCTGTCATCACTGTTTTTGTTTGTTTTTTGGATATTTTTTTAAATTGTCAAGTGATGTTTTTGTTTAAGTCTGAGACTGCAACAGGAAGAAAATAGAGAACATTTTTGGCATGTTATGTTTTTTTATTTTATGAAAGATAAAAACTTAAAACACATACATATACAAAACTTCTATCCTTGGTAATAACTTTAAAAAAATGAACACAAATTGAATTCCTTTACACCTTTTTATATCAGAATATGGAAATTAATCTGCCAACAGGAAAAACTTAAAAAAGATATGATAGACATAACTTGTTTGTGTTTTTTTTGTTTTTTTTAATAAATCTTGTTTGAATAGTATATTTATACTTGTATAGGTGATTTGAGTTTGTGGTTGAAACCTTGTTGCATTATTTAATTTTAAAATTTGTTGTTTATTTGTCTTTCATCTATAGGTAAACATGGTTCATTTTTCTACTTGGGTCTATCATACATGGAGATATGGCAAATGGTTTCTTTTTCAACATAATTTCTTTCCTTATCAAGGCACTTAATTCAATTGTAATGTAAACTATCAATCATACTTTGAGTTTCTTCCAATTTCTTGATATACCATTTGGAAACTTTGGGTGGGGGGGTTATAGATTCATTTTCTACAACTTACCAACTCTTTGCAGGTTATTTAAAGCCAGAAAAAATGTTTTAGTTTGAGAATTTTTTTTTTAAATAATGATTTAGGGATATTTCTTACTAATTAACCCATAACTGGGGGGCAAGAGGTGGATTCATACCTTTCCCAAGGTTCTTTCACATATAAGTGAATGTAATGAACCCTACAGGAATTAGAACTCGGGTTTCCAATTAACAATTCCGAGCCATTATCTATTACACCACCTGCACATCCAAGCCCACTGTGCCTGGTATTCCCAATCAATCACCTATATAGGTACTGACCAAGCTCGATGTTGCTTAACTTTGATAGTCATACAGGAATTGGAAGCTGGGTACATTAAATGAACATGAACTGTGGGCAGTTCTTTTATATCTTTCAATACCAAGATACAGAAACTAATCTGCTAATAAGCAAAACTTAGGTCTGTTATCTCTATCTATAAAAGGCAGGATGTGTGTGTGTGTGTGTGTGTAACGAATGCATGGCCGCAATTTTCGATGGATTTGCACCAAAATTTACATGCACATGCTCCAAGTTAGTGGAAAGGCCAAGACCAACTTTGCATTTCCCAACTCCCATCAATAGGCAGGAAGATTCTATTGGCCAGCATGAGAGCCAACAGCTGACTGACACGAATGTTAACTAGCATGCAAAAAAAATTGATAGCTGCATTCGTCATAAGTGGGAAAAATTTAAATCTGTATAGTCCTTTACTCCAATTGGCTCATTCACTTGCTTAAATTCAACGTTGATTCTGGTTCCGCAGAAGTGGGTTGGGTGTGAAAAAGTATTTGTTGTTAACATTCTTTTTTTTATTCGGTTTTTCCAGTTATGAGTCCTTTTTTAAAGCTGATCGTTTTGTGTTCATTTTGTTTAGTTCTTTTTTTGTAACAGATTTAATGTTTAGTATAGAGCTTAGAAAAAAATTTGCAGTGTGAGATAGGCAAGAAGTAAGGCATTTAGCAACATCAGCACGGCAAAGGGCAAAAAGTGATAGCAATTGCTGTATGAGTCGTACGATTTTTTGAATCGAGCACGGGCAACAGCGGGCCATGTTGCTAGTCTGTAATAAAACTTGTTTGAATATATGAAATGGGAAAAGCCCGACATATATATATATATATATATAATAAAAAGGCTTAAACACTAATATTCCATGGTCATAATTGGATTGTATTTACAATTCCAATGGAATAAATTATGACCATGGAATATTAGTGTTTAAGCTTTTTTATTATATCCTTACTCTGTCCTAGACATTGAGTTCTACCTGGATTCTTCCTCTTGGAATTTTTTTCTAAAATATACATATATGGGTATTTATATTTATATATTTTGCATATGTATGTATATTTTCCACTAATATGTATATATATATATATATATATATATATATATATATATATACACACACACACATTAAGAAATGGTCAAAGTCCAACAATTTATTATAAACAGAGCATTTACTTAAATACTTATATCTATAAAAAGAATGTTAAACATAAAAATGTCTTTAATATATATATATATATGTGAGTTGGCCAAAAAGGTTGTTTTTTTATTAGATAACATAGGCATTTGGTTTTAACTTTCTTCAAAAAGATTACTTTTGATTGTATTATATATCTCCAAGTGAGAGAAAGAACAGATGAAGTAAAACTCTGCTGTTTGCATTATTTACTTTTTAAAAAAGTGCTCAATACAAAGTAATCACCATCGTCTGAAGAGATACAATGTAGTGCCAAAACACAAAAGCCATTGTGTAACAATTTCAACATGTTTTTGTTGTAATGTCTTATAATAAAATATATGGGTAAAAATATACAAGAAATAAGTTGAAAATGCAACTAGTCTTTAAGAATATTTAGAGTAACTTCTGATTTTTCAAAACTTAAACTGAGATGGGGACACATGTGTCTATGCCACAATATGTCTTGAATCTCGGATACACAACATATCATGCAGGAGATGGAGAAATGTGTGTCAGATTTCAATCCTGCAGGAGATCAACGTGTGGTTATGCTTCCTTGTTAGGATGTCTCTTCATCTCAATTTATTTTTGAAAATTATAGAACTGTGAAAGCATTAAAGTTACTCTAAATAAATATTCTTAAAGTCTTTTTTACGTACACACACACTCACACACATATATTTTTAGAATAGTTTTCTTTTTGTCTTTTTACAAATATATTATTTATAGCTTACTTTTTACATGTATATATGTTGTGCACCAAATAATTGAAAACACTTTATAAAGATATTCAGTAGAGAAAGAGAAAAAAAAATTTGTACACATTCAAAATCATTGTTCAATAAAACTGTCTTCAGCCTCAATATAAAGCAAATATATGGAAGCAAACATATAGCCAGGGTGAGGCTCATGAAGGTACCCTTAAATGTGTCCTTCATATATTGGTTGGTTTCCTTCCTAATAATACACCCAGCTGAGTCAGTCAAAGGATTCAAATCAGGAGAACTAAGAGGCCACATATTGTGGGTGACATAATCATGAAAATTCCCAACCAGTCATTCCTGGGTCATGTTAGCAGAAATAAATTCCTGCTGGAACCTATATTGCCTATCTTAGGCTACCCCTACATCCAGAGATTGACTGCCATATCTAACACTTTGATGTAGGTGGTGGTTTTGATCCTGAGGTAAAAGTGTTGCTCATGACCCCCAGGACCATCACAGACCTGGTGAACTTGATGTGCCTCATGGTGGGTACCTCTCTGGGGTTTACACAGAGCCACTCATCATTCCTCTTGTTTAACTTTTGGTCTTGGTTAAAGTTCTTTATGAACCAAAACATGACTTACATATTGGGGGTGCTTAAGTTCATTTTGAAAGTGCATTCAATAGCATAGTTCTCTTGGGTCTTGTTGAACACAAACTGCTTTTTCATTATGTAGGACTTGATGTCTTTGTGAACCACATGTCTGATAACGGATTCTCCCACATTAATCTGCTCAGCAATATCCCTGGGGCCATGGTTGAAGATGACTTAAACCTACTGGAAAAACTTGGCCATCCTTACAATGTCTCACCAGAATGTTTCTTTTTCTTGGTTATGGATGAGAAATCTGTGCCAAAGGTCTCCAGCTCATTGCTGACTTTGAGCACAAAGGAAGTGGCCACTTTAAAGAAGCTGGTGCCATCTCTGAGTCACTGTGGCTGGCAGAAGTGCCATACAGTGCACCTTTTCATTTTTGTGTCAGATTGGAAGTTACCATGTTCTTAATACATCTAAATGAAAAATGAATGTTAAAATTTGGTGTATGCAGTATATTAGACTTTCATTTATATGTCACTCAGAGGGTGTTTTCAAATAACTGTGTGCATATATATATATATATATATATATATATATATATATATATATATATATATATATGAAAATTAAGAAAAAGCAATTTACTAAGATGGAAATGTATGCTTTAATCACTAGATCATCTACGGTAAATTTACGTCCAGGTTCTTACATTTCACTTTTCTTGGAAGATCTCTTATAATGTGGGATATTTAATAACTTTAAATAATTCAAAAGTGATAAAAACAAACAAATAGAAGCTAAATAAAATTAGGTAAACTATATACAAAAAACATTTAAAAAAAAAAAAAATTAATTTAAAATTTTAGCATTCGCTCTCCTTTTTGCCCATATATAATCATATTAACGTAAACATTACTTTAGTCCAATAAAGTCCTAAAGGATACAATGCATCACATCAGCTCAATTTTTTCCCAGGAACTGTTGCTTTGTGGAATACTCCTATGTGGGTACTTTCTTGAACACTTCTATCTTGAAGAGGTAAGATAGAAGTGTTCAAGAAAGTACCCACATAGGAGTATTCCACAAAGCAACAATCGTCATGTTTCTTCCTTATCCTCATAATCTTCACTTCCAACTACCTTCTACCATTCATATCACACACCTCATTCAACCTTAAAATTTTGACCATAATTCTCTACCTTGTGTGGCTCATGAGTCTTATATTGGGCAAAATTTAGTATTAACAAAAGACAGGCAGTCATTTTTCTTATGGTTGACTTTCTAAATTATAATTTAGCTTCTATAAATCACTCTTTTTGGCAGACTTCATTGTGCTGTTTTTTTATGCTAGGCAAATATTATATAATAATTGTGTTTGTTCTTCCCTTTGTTAGTTCACATGACCATTATGCCCTTCAATACCTTGTAAAGAGTTGGTTATTCTGTTTTGATTGCATAGAAAGACAAGATTTACCAGAGATGCTACTTGCTTTTAAGTGAAAATATGAAAAATAGTGTTTAATGCCACTTATTATCTTATAAATAATGGACTATTCCATTTTTATGCATGAAGACAAAATATATCAAAGACACTACTTGGTTTCATTGAGAAAATGAAAGAAATAAGGGAAAATAGAAGTGTTTAATCTCTGTTTCGGTGAAATGGAAAAAATTGTCAATTTCAAATCTTTTCATTTGTACCTTACTTGTTAAAATGACGATCACCATTTATATTTATCATTGTTATTGCAATATTTTGTTAAAGTTGTTAAATTTGAATATTTAACAATACAACAGGGGAATTTCTACAGATATTTTATTGTAGTAGAACTCACCATGAGCTTATTCAATCATTAACTGAAGAATTGAGATTAATCAGAAACTTAAAATAGGAAAACTGAAATTTTTACAGGTTAAAACTAGTATAATATTAATTATTGATTGTAATCATTGGACTGCTGTTCAAGAATCTGAGATGAACTTCATTATTAATGATACCTTGTATATCATATTTAACAAAATATTTCCTTATTGGGGTGCTATATTACATTAGCAATAAGGACGAGGGCAACAATACTTTTGAGTCCTTTTGAAAATATTCTCCTTTGAACCATAAGTCAGCATTCTTTCACTTTGCAAGACAGTCTAAGTAATCTCTCAGAATTATATTTGCTTCATCACATTTTACTTGATTCTTAATTTTATCCACTGCTATAAAAATTCCTTCCTTTCTAGGGTGATTTTAGCTGGGGGATAAAAAAAAAAGTTGCAGGAGGCTACATTTGGACTAGAAGGTAGAGATAGACATGACTGGTACAATGTTTTTTTTTTTTTTTTTGTTTTTGTCCCTTTTTTGTTTTTGTCCCTTTTTTTGTTTTTGTCCCTTTTTTGTTTTGTCCTTTTTTGTTTTTGTCCCTTTTTTTGTTTTTGTCCCTTTTTTTGTTTTTGTCCCTTTTTTTGTTTTTGTCCCTTTTTTTGTTTTTGTCCTTTTTTTGTTTTTGTCCCTTTTTTGTTTTTGTTTTTTTTTTTTTTTTTTTTGTTTTTGTCCCTTTTTTGTTTTTGTCCCTTTTTTTTTTGTTTTTTGTCCCTTTTTTGTTTTGTCCTTTTTTTTTTTGTTTTTGTCCCTTTTTTTGTTTTTGTCCCTTTTTTTGTTTTTGTCCCTTTTTTTGTTTTTCATAAAAAGTCAACACAAGCTGTCATTGTAAATATTGTTTATTACACAATAGCTTGTGACTGTCAGCTAAATAACCCCATAGGAGAGTGTCTGTTCATGCATGCACAATAAGGTCCCTTGATTGGTTGCAAAGTAGCACCGCCAGTTCTTGAGCAATTCAAAATAGCTGAATACCTTCAGAGAAGACCTTGTCTGAATGTGTATATTTCTGTATATTTTTTTCTAGTTGTATTTATTTATCTTTGGAATAATTTTCTATCTTCATATATTATATGCTTCTTTCTCATTATATATAATGGCCCTACTATATATTTTGTGACTCTCAGCAAAATCCAAAGAAGGGTCTAATGTTATTGGTCCTGACCTGGTATCTCAATTTTAGTCACTTTCCTACTGCTGTGATATGACTTCCCTCTGCCTTTTCTATAAATATCTTCATGGCAGTTTTTTTAATGAGTTCTCTGCCTTAGTGCTTCTACTCTTTGAATTTAAATGTGCTACTAAATTGGCAACTAGGTCTCATTGTTTTACTAATGAATTAATTCTATTCTAATAGTTTCTTTTCTCACACTTCTCATCTGTGAAACTCTCTTCTGATTTCGTGCTTCTCTGCCACCTATAAAAATTTAAATGCAGCATCAATCACAATCTTCTCTCTTCCAGAAACCTGTTCTTTTATTATCCTTTTTCCTCACTAAAGTCTTCTCATTCTCTTTCACTCTCAGTAACTCCTTGCATCTTAGTGGCTTTATTGCCTTGGTTTTGGTGAAATGATTAGAAATATATATCACTCACATTTATTGAATTTGTATTGAATATATTCATTGTGTATATTACTTACATTATGTCCTTAAATAATGGGTTTGCTAATTTTTTATTTTTATTTATTTATTTATTTATTTTTTAAAAAAAGTCTTTCTTTGCATTATATAAAAATCTTTCCATGTTCACACAATGTCCATTAGGAAACTGAAATCTGATTTTCTTTCCTTTAATCCCTTCCACTTTCTTAACTATTTTTGCTACTCTCTTTATTCTTAAAACATTTTTTAAAGACAAATCATTTATGCAGCTGTTCCCTTTTAGACCAGGCTGGGTGGGGCATCAAATTTCAAGGGATGTGTAAAGAGTAAGTGCAAAGAAATCTTGGGGAAAATGGCGACAACCTTAAGAGGCTTTACTGCTCAAAGTGCTCATTCATTGAATTATTTAAATTTGTTATACACACACACATATGCTCACAATATTGTTTGTGTTTTAAGATTTTGTATATGATACATTTATTTACATATAAAAGGTAATTTTTCTCTGGGGAATATTGAGAACATCAGAATGCTGATTTTGGGAATGTGGGTTTTCAGTACCCTCTTGCACACACACACACACATATATATATATATATAAAACTGCATATGTGGTGGGGAATTTATATCGTGCATGCAGACTAAACACAGTGAATTTTTTGCAATGAATCTTGAAAAAGACTACTTTGTTTCTCTACACATGCCCAAGAGAATTACTTCAAAGGCAGCAAAAACTAGGAGTAATATATTTCTAAAAAAATTTTAAAAGTCAAATTTTCTTAACTTGTTGGAAGCATCTCATGTGTGCTTGTCTGCTTAAGTCTATGTACACACCCATACAAAAAGTAATTATTCCTATATAGAATAAAGTGCTTTATTCTATATAAGAGAGACCTATAATTCTAAATATATATTGCAAATGTAGAAGTTTATTCATATCTTTTGAGGAAGCATTAATTTCTTGAATTCAGCATTTAAACTTTTTTTTTTCTCAATGTGCTTATTTTGTGCAAAAATCTGAAGATTAATCAAATATATAAAGTTGAATTTGTATGTGTAGAGCATATAATTAATGCAGCTTAATTATATGTATCACTCTCTCTCTCTCTCTCTCATATATATATATATATATATATATATATATAATAGTGTGTGTGTGTCTTATATCTTGCCCAACTTCGAGATCCTTCCTTAATGGTGTTAACTAATTTGCATATTCAGTCTTAAAAAAAATCTTTTGAAATAACTTTTTCCAGTCTGGTCTCTTCTAAATAAGCAGTTGTTTTGTTGACAGCTTTTTAAAATTAAACTATTTAGTTATTCAAATAAAGCCTTTTTTTGGCTTAGAAAGTGGTAATGACTTAGGCATTTAGAATACGGCTTAGTAGTAAATAGAAGTAAGCAATTTTGTCATCTTTTAATAATATATTTTGAAAATTGAGCCAATATTATAACAGGTCTTTTATTAAATAAACAACTAAAAGGAAAATCTTAAAACCCTATGAGACTACTTATTATACAACCAATCATAATTTCTCAAATAACAAAATAACTAACTTTTGCATAAATAAAAAAAAAATTCTTTTGCTTTTAGTAAATTTTATTTTTGTATCTAAATAATTTTTTTCATCCTGGGTAAGACAATAAACTACATCCAACAGCAAGGCCTCTAATCAGGAGGTTTTGAGGAGTGTGTAACCACCTCTTAATTGCTGGTGTTCCCAGGTCCACCCTGACCTGGAGTGGTAGCACCTGTTAGGGTCCCAGCTATGGGCAAATAGTTAACACCCAAATTTGTGTAAAAATAGGTTTTAATACCAGAAATACTTTGTTATAAAAAATTATTACCAGCAATAATTTTTGAAGAAAAAATTATCAGCAATACTTTAAAAAAAAAAAAATACCAGTAATACAAACAGCTATACATTCTTTGAAAAAAAAATGGAGAATGGAACTCTGAATACAAAATAGTGTGAACAAAGTATTACCAACTGAATAATTTAAAAAAAAAATAACTTTATGAAAATAAAACCATTCAAGATTGTAAATTTCCTAAAAGAAGTTGGATTGTACTCAAAAATATGAGTAATTGAAAAATGGTTCAAATATATATGTATACATACACACCTTTTTTACCAAACTATTGCTATGAATCTATTTAAAAAATTTTGTGGACATTTAAATGACCCACTGAGGTTTTGATATGCCATAAAACAAAACAACCAACCAAACCATGTCTACCCTGACCAAGAGTGGTAGCACCTGTTAGTGTCCCAGCTATGTGTAAATAGTTAAGCCCCAAACTGAGGTCAAAACACTATGAAAATGTAAAAATGTGTTTTAATCCCAGAAATTCTATGTAAAAATATTACCAGCAATAAATTTTTGAATAAAAATTATTACCAGCTATACATTTAAAAAAAAACAAAAAAATGTCGGCATTAAATAACCCATTGAGTTTGATGTTTGATATGCCGTAAAACAAAAACTAAACCAAATAAATAAATAATATTTTACATAAAAATCACTTCTTAAAAAAAAAAAAAAAAAATTAAATATCTTGTGTGTTGGATGCCTGAATGTATGATTCTTCAGAATTTAGTTAAGTCTTTGAGAAGATTTGCTTAGATTACCTTCATGGAATTTCAAACTAGACCCTTTATTCAATCCATGGAGGATAAGTTCTCATTCAGCTCTCCATTTGAGAGGACATTTTGTATTAATTCCTTTGTGTTAGTTTTCTTTGTCATGTTACTTTTGATTTTTCCAATGGACCAGATAATGTGAATTGTCTGACTCCAAGATTGAACACACAGCCATCAAATAAATAGATAAACTTAACCAATGCTTTCTCTTAAAACAATTTTTCTGGAAAATAGGTTTCTCAAGTTCAGTAACTATTATTACTCATTCCTTAAGATGGCTTTTGTAATGAAACACTAATGATGGCCTTAGATGGAAGATGTTAAAATTTAATGATGATGATGCAGTTTCAAATTCAGTGGCCAGACATAAAATTTATCTGTATCTAGCAAACACAAAAAAGGGCGGGAAAATATTGTCCAAATTTGATTGAAATGTAACAGAAAATTACTATTCAGTTTTGATGATACTTTTCTCCCAAAAATAACTCTCCAGAATTTACCCTATATTTTTCTTTTTAAAGTTCACCCCAAGCAAGGCAGTAAAGTCACTAAGACACAAGGTGTTACTAGGTGTGGAAGAATTAGAAAATAGAAACATTATTAAGGAGCAAATAAGAGTAACCAGGAGGACAGTAGATAGCAATTGACATTGTATTTAAAATTTTGAAGATTAAAGTCAGCTGAAAAGCATGGAGCCGGAAGAGAGTTCCACAAGTGAGAAGTGCGAGAAAAGAAACTGTTAGCATAGAGTTTATGGTTACATCTAGCCAACTCAACCGTATATTGATGAGGCCTTGTTGCTAGTCTAGTACTGCACTTATATTCATAAAGTCTAGGTACCATATTGAAGAGCTCATCTGAACAATTACCATGAAAGTATTTATAGAAAATGCAAAGGGAGGCAACATTATCATTGTGACACCCACCAATGGTCAGGTCGCAGTGCCAATATGTGACATCCCCTGATCGGCCCGTGGTCAACTCCCAGTTGCGACGTGAAGCTGTAAAGTTTCTTCCACCAGAGTTTTGGGGTTGACTCTTTGTCGCTGCCACCAGCCTGTGTCCTGGTTGATCTGATTGTTACCGGTTCGATACTGTAGAATAACAATAGAACAACAAAAACATGGCATAAGGGTCCCAGCTAGCATCCAGCTGTCAGACAAAAATAAAGCAGGTTGTAACTCAATACAAACCCTGCAAATTGACTGGAATCAAGCTGGACTAACCCATTTGAGCACAATGAGATGCTCCATGGCACCATAAATAGCTCTCTTTCTCAAGATGGAGGAGGCTTTGCTCAGCTTGTTCCACAACTGAGTGTTTGTCTTGACAACCTGATTTTTCTACAGATACCAGCTTTGTTGTTCCGAGCTCATTTCCAACGTCTGGTTACCGAAGTAACTACTTTGATCTCAAGTCTAACCTTTGACTTTGATCTTAGGTAAATGAAATCAATCAGGCGTCGGGCTGTAGTGCAATCTGAATCCAGGGTAAAGGTAATATCGCACAAGCATAAAAGAAGCAATAAAACAAACTCATGAGGTTCAAATATGTTGAGAACTAACAAATTATCTTTATCTATCTGTTGAATACAGGAGTGTGTTTCTCTCTTCCCAGCCTGTTTCTATGAATTTGTGACACTTTTGCGTTTCTTAAGCGAGTTCTGGTATCTTAAGTCGTTTGTCAATATAACTTGCTTTTGGTAGGAAGTTGAAGTTGGAAGGGCGTGGAATTTCTCAGTCAGCTTCTGTGAGGCAACGGTCTCCAACTGCAACTGACTTCAACTGCAAAAACTCTGCTCTCTAACTGACTCTGCCTCGAGACATTTGTTTATATGGATACCAACCAAAACTCGGTGTGGGGCCTGACGTAGTTTGGGTTCCTAGATAATTCTTGATTCTCAACAAGAATTCTCTTTGTTCTCAGGCCAGGAAAATTAATTACTTCCCATTTTTGGAAGATTAATCACTTTCCATTTCGGGGTTTCTCCCTCGTCTGTGAGGGAAGGTCGGAAGAGAGTTATCCTCCTAGACTTTTCCTCTCACACATTGGTATCTCATACCAATCCCCTCAGTGGGTGTTAACAACTTCCCCGTCTTTCTCATACATTCACCTCTGCCTATCACCCATGCTGCCACTTGACCAATGATCTCTTGGCAGTGTGGGTGTGGCTGTTTACAAAATCCTTTTTTTCTTTTTTTCCTTCGGCCAAAACATTTTTTCACAAACCCCAGATTGCCAAAATAATTCTTATCACATCTTTCTTTTGGGGACACCCAAAATTCACTTTGTCGGGTCTCTCTACCGACTCATCAATCACTGTCAAAACCAGACACCTTTTTTTTTTTTTTTTCTGCTAAGTCAACTTTTAGCTGGGATGTCCGTATTTTACCTGATAATCAAATTCTTTATTTTTCTCATGCCTTAAAATCCTCTTATCACCAAATGCCCATTTTCGACAACGATGTGTTTGACGTCAACAGTTTGAATTAGCAATAATAATATGATTTTCTTCCTCATGCCAGAATTCTAACACACACACACCAGATGGTTCCTTTCGTTGGATCCAGGAATTAAAATTAAATGATATCTCTGAAAGATAACTAATATCGCTTCTCTCTGCCTGTACCACGGTGGTCCCAAGCTGAAATTTTTTATGGCCGCATGTGTCGGTTGGCTTTGTTTTTCTTTCTGAATTCTGTTTCCCTTATCGTGACATTAATCAGTTTTGACAGAATCTCATATCTCGCTTTTTCATATCTGTCTCGTGTGAAAAGTATCTTTCTCCATAAATAAAATAAAATCTTTTTTTTTAACGTTGATCAGTCTATCTTTTGATATAGCTCTTTCTCGCCTTAAGTCTTTCCTGTTTTTAATTTCTATGGTTAATTAGTTAGTCAATTACCATAGCTAAATAGTGTCACAGATGGTAGGAAAGTTAATGAAACGTGAGATCAGAACCAATGATATCACTGATTCTTTTTGGGATTTTATCAAGGATCTCTAAATGTATAGCAAGAGCACCAGACCATAAGTAGCAGCAATATTCTAAAGTTATGTTTCTATTTTATATAACTTCATTTTTTTTTTTCTTTAATAGTTTTGCAAATTAAAATAGCTATGTCCTTAATGCCAGGGAGTATAGTATATAATAGTTTATTTACTCCAAAATATCCATTATAGGAGGGTGACTATGCAATTTTCACAATAGCTGACAAATTTGATCAAAAATGCCTATATCTAAATTTGTTTGAAGGTCAGCAACCTTTGATGTACTTCATCAGACTTTTGGTTGAATGAGGGCTTTTGAGCAGCATGTACATTTCAAGTCAAGTATTGGTTTAAGATCAGAAAATACATAGCCATTTCTTTTTTTTTGTTGCGGCAGGATTAAACTTGCATAAAGGTGGGTCCTACCTGAAAAAAGGATTTATCATAATAATTTGAGACAAGGTTTTACAAGGCCAGATGCTCTTCCTGATGCTTGAACTCGGAGACTTACAGCAGTTCAAGTACATCAAGTATTTTTATTGAGACACAATGTCTAGTGAGATTGCCATTCAAGGCTTGAAACTTTATCCTAGCCTTAGGGTGTAGGAAAAGTACTCCCCCCACTTTTTTTTTTTGGCTAGGATGACAAGGAGCAATAGAGTGGCCATCATAATTACCAGACCTTACACCACCAAACTTTTTATTGTGGGATGTGCTGAAAGAGCTTGTTTACAGGCTCAAACTAAAAACAATTCCTGAATTAAAACAAATAATTTCTGATAAATTTTTTGAACTTAATGTAGAAATGTGTCAAATAGTTTGTAGAAGTGTTGCTGATAGGGTTCAACATTATATTAAATATGGATGGCAGGATTTTAAATATTTTTAAACAGTTTGTAAATCATAACAAATATTGTTTTGATGCGACAATATTTACAAATTATCTTAAAGTACTGTAATTTATTTTTGTTCAATAAATTTAAACAAAAATATATTGACACCTATAAGAAGATCATCTGCCCTTTGACATGTCTTGCTTTTTGTCCTGTGAGGTGATATACCACCCTCCTCAGAAATGCTAGTGAGGAAGCTGGGGGAAAAAAAAAAACTCCTGAGAACTATTGATGAACAGTCTATCAACTCATCATGACTGGAATTCGTCATGGAATCTGCCAGAAGATCATAGTCTTGAAACATTGATATCATATCAATGTTTCATACAAAAAAAAAAAAATCAAATCTAGTCTCCACTGATTCAGATTTTGAAACAAATAAAAATAAATAAAATTGTACATTTTAAAAATGAAATTAATATTAGAGAATATAGTATGCTGTGTTTTATAAAACTAATTGGCTTATTTCTAATCAAATGTTTCTATAAATTTAAAGATAAGGTTGAACTAAGGCTTTCTCATTGCACAAAAAAAAAAAAAAAAAAACTGTTTGTAGTGAAAGAGATAATTATTTACCCCGGAAAAAAGTTTGTGTTCTGTGTGCGATCTGCTGAAGAAAAATTACAAAAAGTAGTTAGCAAAAATCTACTTCCATGACTAGAATCTATGCTAATGTTCTCCCCTCCTGAATGGCATGACCAATCAGAAAAATCCCTCGATGAACCAAAGCTGTTGTTTTTTGCTTATAAAGGCAGAAGATTTTCTGAGTGGGGGACGGAACATGCATTTTTGCTCGCGAGAAGTGAAGGTTGCAAGTGTGACCCCATTTTGTTGTTTCTACTTTGCTTGTTGGACTGTTACGACGGACTATTGTTTGAACTGCAATTAAAAAAAAAAAAAAAAAAAAAAAAAACAGAAGAAATCTATTGCAGTTGTTACTATAAGTTGACAGTCTTTTCTTTACTAGAACACAGTTATAGTGAGAAAACTTTTGAGAACATTTCTTGATGAAAAGATATTTTTTGTTTAAATTAAACTTAATGACAGTAACAATGAAACCTTAGGTAATTTAGATGTAACTTCTTTTCTGCAATTAAACCGGACTGGCAACCTGATAGTCAAAAGTGAAACCTTAGATAGGATAGTCTTCAATATAGTAATCTTTCTGATGCATTTTGGGTAATTATAAATTATAATACTGTTGTATGTTGACATCCATCCATCTTTGGAAATGATGGTATAGTGCAAAGCACTATGGTTCTTTGCAGTTGTTCTGTAGATCTTGGATTGCCCATACAACACCCACACCCCTGTTGGTATTGCTGGTAGAGTCCAAACAAAATTTAGTACCAGCACAGCTGCAGAAAGTTACACAATATGCCATCCTACTACCTTAGAGGGTCAACTCCAGGTTTGTGTAGAGTTTCTTCTGAATATGTTCACAAGACAATGAAGGTTTGTTATTGGTTTTCCTTCTCTTAGATTGGTTACTACTTACAAGAGATCCCAATCTGTCTTGTGGTTTAAGCTATAGTTAGGGATAGATGGATTTATGCCTTTTCAACGACATTAGTGTGACATGGTGAAGCACTGTCAGAAATTGAACTTGGCATGCTAATTTCATTTCTACAATAGTCCTTATGCCACATGCACATTCTATTGAAAGCTTTTTTTCATTGAAGGAAAAATGTTACATTTTTTTAACCATTTTCAACACTTTTGAAATTTCATTTTTTTTTTTTTTATGCTGCTTGATCTTAAGGCCAAAAAATGAAATTTAAATTTTAGAAAATAAAAAATTTAATATTAAAAAGTTTAAATTGTCAAGCTATTGATCTTTTTTGGAAATAATTTTCTTTTTCTATTTTTTTTTTTAATTTTTATTTTAATGCTAATTAGGATATCCAATACAAAATGATTTGCTAATTTAGAATATGAAGTGTTAGAAAAAATTGTAGACATGAACAATCAAAACAAAAAGTTCATTTCTTGCTGCCCCTCCAACTTGCCTTATTTTGTAGATGCATACATCACCTTGCTTAAGAACTACTGGGTTGACTTTTTCTCACAACCCTGCCCAAGTTTTATGCTTTAGAATTTAATGTTTAAAATAAAGAAAAATTAACATAAATATTTTAATCAGATGCTGAAAGCTTTTGGCAATGCGTGCTTGCAAAAAAAAAAAAAAAGTGTCAAGAGAATGGTTATTCCCTATGGCTGTTTAAAACCCTCATTTTTGTCATATAGGAAAATCCAAACAGCACGTAAACAAAATATTCGGCAAAAAATGCCATTTGTCACATTTTAAACACCTCATAGAATGTAAAGTTCTTAAAGAAAACCTGTGCTAAACTGTTTTCCTGAATCCTTGGCTGTCTGAAAATGACAACATCAAGATGAAATAATGGAAACTGACCGTGAAAAATACAATTATGCGCAACAAGTTTTCGATCAATCAGTAAACTTCTGGACCTTTTCGGGTGATATTATAGGATCCAGATGGCTATTGTTTGCACATGGAATTATTCACTGGTAATTAATCTTCGATTTGGCTATGGAAAATGTCACTTGGCAGTTAGCATTAAGAAAATATGCCCAATTTTTTGAGAAAAATCACCTTTTTGTTTTTATGAAAAAAATATTTATTTTCACTTCAAAATAATATAATTCAAACTTCAACCCTTTCTCTTTTTGGCATGAACATCATTGAATGAAAAGAATGGCTAAAGGGCCTGGTGATGGGAAATATGAAATACATGCAGCGAAAAAAAAACAATGTCGGCTGCTAAGTGTTGTTGTCATCACCCAGATCACATGGTGTTAAAAACAAAACAAAACACATCAAGCCATTGTTCAAACATAGGTTTTGGGAAAGAAAAAAAAAAATCTTATATCAAGCCCTACCAATGTTGACCCCTTTTTTTTTCTTTCTTTTTTCACTCTTTGCTCTTATCTGGGAGTGGTGGGTTTTACAACAAGCTGATAACAACTTGTTCTAAACATTTATTGCTGGCTGACCTTTGACCTAGACATGTCAGTCAATTTAGCTTAATTTTCCTTATTGCTGCTATATTTTGAAAAAAAAAACAAACTTGGTTTCTTGTGGGAAGGAATTGCAGATAAATCTTCCGCCTTTTACTAAAGATTTCTGTGTCTGGGTGTCGATTTTTTTTTTTTTTTTTTTTTTTTTTTTTTTAACCCTGGTAGTCATTGAAAATTTCGAATGGACTTTTTGACCCACTAGGAATTTTGATTTCCTTCAAAACTCTCAATTTTATGCCTGAAATAGTTTGATTATGATTTAGGCTTTTTGATTTTCCAAAAAAAAAAAATTGGTTAATTTCCCATTAATGGGGAAAATTTGTGTTTAGAACTAGAAAAAATGCAAAATTTTCACTATTTTACAATCAAAAAGTTTAAGATAGCCTACAATTGCTTTTTATTTGGATGTTTAATTTTTTTTTCAAATGTTGTCATATCAGAAAATTTTTTACATTAAAAATTGTTTTAAATAGCAAAGTAATTATTGTGGTGCTTAATAAATAATGCTATCAAGGAACGTTTATTCTGAAATATAAATATCTTAACTTATTCAAGGGAGATAAATCCTTTCATTTCAAAATAAGTAGCATTAATGAAAAACTTGTTAGGCAAGGCTTAAAACAGGTTTGGGCAACCTTTTCAAACAGAGGGTTGTATGAGATATGGCTCATCAGATGGTCCACATTGTTACAAAGCTTCAATATAATTTTTTGTTGAAGGTGCTGCAGCCATTTTTGCTATAGAAAACCATACACAGAAGAATCTGCTTTAGAAATTTTTTTTTATAATTAAAAAATAATTGAAGTCTTGATGACAGTGCAATTAACATATACTACTGTGTGTGATTTGTTTGTAATTTATTCATTGGAAAATACAAAGATTTTGGCAATGTCTAACCTTCATGCTCACCTCAAAAATGGTGTCAAGTGTGGTTATTCCTTTGACATCACTATTACTGTATGCACTTTTGACCCCTTTGGCAATATATATTTTTTTAAGTGAGGATGAAAATTTTAATAAAACCCAAACATGAAATGGATTTATACATTTTCTTTATACTTGAGAATTGATGACTGTTATTAAGTACTATTTATATGTTAGATTGTACCAATTACATAGTAGCAAACCACTCACATTCCCTCCGTAGTCCATCAGTGAGAAGTAAGTTCCACTCAAGCAGCAGCTTTCATCAAATCACTGCCCTGTGGAACAGACTCCCAACAGGATGTTTCTGCAATCATTACAATCTTAGCTTCAAGGCTAGGGTTAACTATTATCTTCCACTCCTATACACACAAATAGCCTCCTAAAAAAAAAAAAAAAAAAAAAACTACAAAGTAGTTGGTTTACATATTTTGATAATTTTGTAATATTTTATAAATTTTTGGATAAAAATATTTTTTTTCAAATTTATTTCTTTATAAAAAGTAAATAATGAATATTACATTGTACTTGATTAACATATTGTTATAATCTTGAAAATAAAAATTGCAAATGGTGTCAAGCATGTGTATATAGTAATAGTGGTGTCAAGGGAATAACCATCCTTTTAACACACTATTTGGGGGGGGGGCAAAAGTTAAACATTGTTAAAATATTTTTTAAATGAAAAATATATTTCTTCTCCAGAAAAGGGCAGTTTTGATGTGGGCCCCAGAAGTGATAGTATGCCCAGTTTAGGTAGTTCTCCATTGATATTTCCATCATGTACATGATGTCAACTTTCAAGTTCTTGGTATTCTGGATCTGCGGAATGGTCTCTCTCGCTCTCTTTCTCTCTCTACTTGGCCTGAACCAAAATACTTCATAGAATTCAAATCAAGAGAAATAAGAGGCCATATGTTGGGAGTGATACCATACTGAAAATTCCCAACCAGCTACTTCTAGGTCACATTTGCCTCGTGGGAGGGAACAATCCTGCTGTAACATATGTAGCCACCCCTTTCATTTAGAGTTTGATCAGTGTCCAGCACCTTAATGTAGATGCTGGCATTGAGCTATTGTTCATTTCTCCTGTTCACCTAGTCACTTTCAAGAGGTTATCTATGTCCCTGTGGCTGTCATCTTGTACCACAAGCTTGCTATACCCTTTTATTTTCTGTGTCAGGGAGGAAATTGCCATGTTAATGGCCTAGATATATCTGAAAGAGAAATAATTAAAAATTTGACTCGTACAGTATAACGTTTCATGAGATAGTCTTCCATTTCTGGCCTGCAAAATGTATACTTCCTCAAATACCTGCTGTAGTGCGCACACACACACACACATGCATACAGTTATATAAGGCTTGCTTGTGTATATAGTTTTATATTTATCTCCTTAAGTTGATAGTATTTAAGCCCAGGCAGAAACCAGAATTTTGTAAACTAATTTTCAAGGTTGCTAAGTTATCATCATCCTTCGATCTCCCTATGGTTGGTTGGAACTCTATTGACAATCCCTTTCCATGCTGTTCAGTTCTAGATTGCTGTCCCCAGATCCCCAATATCCAACCCAGAGTACCAAGTTATGGTGTCTGGAAAAGTCAATTTTCATAAGACGATACTTCCAGAAGGATACCATAGGAGTAAGGATGAGATGGCTTCCCTGTCTGCTCAGCGGCTGGCAAACTGTAGTCATTTTTGCTTGAGCTTAACTGAGATTGGTCTCAGTTCTTCATAGATTGTGTTAAGTGTTGCATAAGATCAACTGATGTTCTGGATTTTTCTTAATAGATTTGTATATACTCCATCCAGGTTGTTCAATATCCCTCTCCCACTTAGAACAATGGCCTAATATGAACTTCCTACTATTTTTTTCCTTTCTAGATTTAGCTTTATACCATGTTAAGTTTGCTAAATATCTATATAGATGTAGTAAAATTTGCTAATTATCCACATAGAAAGGTTTGCTGAAATATCTGTATAGAGATTTGCTGAAATATCTGTATAGAGATTTGCTGAAATATCTGTATAGAGATTTGCTGAAATATCTGTATAGAGATTTGCTGAAATATCTGTATAGAGATTTGCTGAAATATCTGTATAGAGATTTGCTGAAATATCTGTATAGAGATTTGCTGAAATATCTGTATAGAGATTTGCTGAAATAATTTGCTGAAATATCTGTATAGAGATTTTTGAAATATCTGTATAGAGATTTGCTGAAATATCTGTATAGAGATTTGCTGAAATATCTGTATAGAGATTTGCTGAAATATCTGTATAGAGATTTGCTGAAATATCTGTATAGAGATTTGCTGAAATATCTGTATAGAGATTTGCTGAAATATCTGTATAGAGATTTGCTGAAATATCCCTCTTTACATGGTTTAATGGTTAGCAAGTTTGTTTCACTAGGACAATTACAAGTAGTGAGTATTGTCACATCTAAGCTACACTTAGAAAATTACCATAGGATGCCATTATTTATTAAAGGGGAGCAACTCTTTAAATGATTACTTTTGTTTTTACAGGTAATATTTTTATGATTGACATTTTTACATATATGCAGCTTATTCCTTCTATGAATTAGTATGATCTATATCAAGATATTTTCTTGAAGTGCTCAACTTTTCAATAAAATATCAGAATGTGAAGATTTTGACATAAAATAATGTAATACATTCTTGATAAATTTATTTTTAGGGAATTGGTTATATTTTAAATTAAAATCTTTCAAAGTCAGAGCAGTATAAAATAACTGGTTTAGATTAGTATAAACTTTTTTTTGTATTGATTGGTCGGTTTTATATTATGAATATATATTATCAACTGGTTTTCCTTATTCTTTCCAGATGGTGAGCTTCGGCATGTGATTTCCAACCGGACAGGAAACATTTCAAGTCTTATGTTCCCCTCTATCAAAGGACCATTTACAGAAATTTGGTCTATCCGAGCCCCTCAGAATGGCACAGTAACCATCAAGTAAGTTATTTTCACTTATATAACATGTTTGTAATGGATTATAGTTATCCTCTTTTTTGCTAACGGCCACATCACATTGAAACAGTGTTTCCTATACAATCACTAGTTAAGCAAAGTTGAACCTGGTGAGTACCTAGATGGGTGGCCTCCAGATGCTGTAAGGTTAGATGTGCAGGTGGTGTAATGCAGGGGTTTTCAAACCGTGGTCTGCAGACCACAGGGGGTTCGCATGGACAAGATAGGGGGTCTGTGGACAGCAAAGACATTTTTATGGGTGATGTGCAACTTATAAGCGCTTATAAGTAACTTATAGGCCAATCATGAAATAAATTGATTCAATAAACTATTTCATAGATTTGATATACTAATATAATTTGTATCTTAAATTGATAAAGATAATGGATTCTATTCATGCAGAGAAGGAACCAAAGGATTTGAATTTTGAATCTATTTTGCAATTTCCGGCTTTCTCATTGGCTGTTAGGCGTCACATGTGATGAAAGTGACTTACGTGTATGTTTATCAGTGATATCGCCAAGAATTGACAGTTTGTGCAAAGCCAAGAAAGCACATCCTTCTCACTGTGTATTAAAATATCCTGTGTGTGTAATTGACAATAAAACTATTTGTTAAATACTATTACTGTTTTCATTTACATGTAAAATTAATATTTTAATATAACAAAATTTAATTTTGTTACATTTTGCAGCAACATGCAGCATTAATTTATTTGAACACTTATGTCTAAAATAAGCTTTAAACCAGCTTTTATTGCATTAATGCAAAATTATGTTATATTCAGCAAATATTTATGTATAAATTTCATAAGCATTTATAAGGGGTTCCCTAAGGTAAAGCCTGAAATATAAAGGGGTCCGCAAGTTAAAACATTTGAAAACCCCTGGTGTAATGGATAATGGCTCAGAATTGTTAATCAGACAGCCAAGTTCTAATTCTAGTTGGGTTTGTTATATTCATTTACATGCAAATACCTTTGGGAAAGGTATGAATCTATCTCTTCTTACCACAGCTTAATTAGTAAGATTTATATCACTAAACCATTATCTTTAAAAAAAAAAAAAAAAAAAAAATAGAATTTCAAAAAATATTTTCTGGCTTTAAATAATTTGCAAATGGTCGATAAAAAAAAATGAATCCATCAATAACAATCCTCATCATCATCTATGGTATATTTCCTTAAAATAATGTTTTTACTACTATACTTTCTATATGCTTCATAGATTTTCTTTTCCTTTGGGGAAAAAGTCTATTCAAGCAATGGAAACAGTTACAGCTACTACAGATTTTTATGTTAACTGTTGACTGGGGCTTTATAGAGCCTTCCAAAAAGGAACACACTCCTTTTTACTGGGGCAAAGGAGAAGAGGGCACATTTTATATTCAACCAGAGTGGAGCGTGAGCAGCTCTGTTTGGGACTAAAAAGCAGGGTTTTTTGCACTCTGCACTTCTCTCTCTAAAATTATTTGAATTTTTTTTAAACATTAGTTTGCATTCCACAATAAAAAAAAGAAAGGAAAATCTGTGCTAAACTGAGTTATTTTTTTATTATATCTGTGGTAAATGTATATATGAGAGAGTAATAAAATGTGTGAGTGTGCACGTGTGTGTTAGTTACACATGAAAATGGAAACAATTTCAACTTCTATTAGGGGTGGGGAAAAGGCAAATGACTTTGACACCTAGGTGTTACTGTTCTGATGTCTAGGACATTTCTTTTAAGTTGCAGGAGACAGTTTGAAAAAATTTTTTATTAGATGTATGTGTGTGAGTGTTGGAGTGAGAGAGTATAAAAGCTGTCTGTAGATATTGGTATGGGGGAAGAAAGGTTTGAACTTTTTTGTTTTTATGACAAATTTTCATTGCTGAATGAATAAATTTTAATTTACTTTTGTACACATTGATATCATCATCATCATTATTATCATTATTATTATCATTATTATTATTTAAAGAAAGTTATTAAAAAAAAATTGTCCAAATGTTGAATAAAATTGATTCTTGGTCTGAAATGATACTTTTTGTCCAGAAATAAAATTTAATTTACTTTTTAACATATTAATTAGCCCCCTAAGCCCCCAATCCGGACATTTATGGCCCTGATATTGTTGCAGTGGGGTTTTTCTACACTGCCCCATAGGTAATAATACATTTTCCTACCTTATCAAAATTACAGAATTTTCTGTTACCAAATTTTCCCAGGCACTGTATTATTTATGAATGGGGTTCTGTCTGGTTATGTCCAATGTTTATGAAAGAATGTACATTTTAATGGAGTGCCGAAAAAGAACTGCTCTTTTTTTAATGAAGCGGTTCCTTTTTGAAAATGGGGAGTGTGAGAGGAGCTAGCTCCAATTTTGGGTATAGGAGTGGGAACAGCTCCAAAAAGAGTGGAGTGTGTAAAACCCTGCTGTTGACATTATATGACTGTTATTGACACCAGGCTGACTGATTTAATGTTTGTTGATTGACATTTCCATACTTTTTCTTCATGTGCTGTGTCCCCTCAGGATGATGGCAATCATGACCTGTCACATCTTCCTGTCCCTTGAGCTCTAAATGAATTCTATCTTTTTATTATTTCTAAACTCTGTTCAGCCATTCCATTTTCTCCAGCTCATAAAGTATGTTATATGTTGCTTTCCTGTCATGTGAGTAGCAGATTTTCCAAGCTCTCCTTTCTCATTATGGGCCCCAGAAATTTCAACTATCTTTTCCTGATGTTAAAGTATAAGTTTCCTTTTTGTTTCCATTTTCCTTAAAACCTTGTCATTGCTCACATGTTTGGTCCATGGTATCCTCAGCATACTTCTGTAGAAATTTCAGCTGTCTTTTCCTGATGTTAAGTATGTTTCCTTTTTGTTTCCATTTTCTCTAAAATATTGTCGTTGCTCACATGTTCTGTCTATGGTATTCTCAGGATCTTTCTGTAAAACCATATTTTTGTTGCTTCAAGTCTTTTTCTTCATCTTTGAGGAAATTGTCCTATATTCACTGTCATACAGGATGACTGATATCAGTACTCTTTTTTTTTTTTTTTTTTTTTTTTTTTTTGTTTCTAACAAAGTTTTCCTGTCTCTTAATACTCTGCTTAGCTTTTGTAATGCATCTTTCGCTATCCCAATTCATCTTCAGATTTCAGTATCACATTTTTTCGTCCTCTGTTAGAATACGTCCCAGATATTCAAATTAAAAAAAAAAAAAATTCTTATTGACTTAATACTTAAACAAGATTTCATACTTTATTGAATAACTATAAAACCGCTGAGGAATTAGTCATGAATTTTTAAAATTGAAAAATAGTGAAATCTCCAGAAATAAGCACTTATTGTTTAAGATACTACATTTATATAAAATCTGTCCTTTGGCAATTTTTTGAATGTTAGGCATTATATGTTATGCCTTGAGAAAGGGGGAAAGTATTATCCACTCCTTAAAGATTAAGGAATTTAACATCCAGTTTAAAATATAAAATGACAAACTTAGACATGGAAGCCAAGTGCTTGCTGTCTCTAGCATTTTATTTTTTTTTTTTTTTTTTTTTTTTTTTTAATATAAAAATAATTCATAAATTAATCTTTTGTTAACTTGGGGCGCAACTGGCTAATTTTCAGGGTACATTAGTGAGCACAAACTCACCAATCAGAAGTAGAGATTATGAAGGGAAAAAAAATCTTAATTTTATTAAGTATGAAAGCAACTTTAAAAGTAAAATTAAAAAAAAAAAAATTTTTTTTTTTTTTTTTTTTTTTTGCTGAAGTGCTTTTTATTTGGTTGATTAAAGCTATAATTATCTCAAATTTCCCTCTACTTGAAGAAATTTCTTTGTGTCAAAAATTGCTTTAAATAGTAAATTTTTATTAACCAATTAATGCCCACTTCATAATTTGGTATTATAAAAAGTAAAATAAAAACCTAGTATAATAATCGATATAATTTAGTATTATAACTAATATTATATCATATTTTTGACTGTGTGTGTATATATATATATATATATATATATATGTGTGTGTGTGAAGAAATATAGTCTTAAGATGTGCTATATTTATGGGATAAAGTGCTCAATATTAGAGATAGAGCGTGTGTAAATATAAAGTGAACATAGAAGTCAACACTTAGAGGTGGCAGTCTGTTTCATGCTTGACGCAATCGTCAGGCCACATTGCGTCTAGCATGAAACACTGTCGCCTCCTATGTTCTAAATATATATATATATATATATATATATATATATATATAGAAATAAAAAGAAAGAACAGCAAGATATATAATCTTGAAATATATTCATTAACCTACTCAAGGGGAAAAAAATTTTTGCTTTTTTTTTTTACTTTTTTTCTCTCTCCTCTCTCTTCTTTCTCTTTCTCCCCCTTTCTAAAGCAAGAAATTGGATGTGAGTTCCGCAAGCAAGAAGTGCGATAGAAGAAACTGTTAGCATAGTACTTATGTTTGCATCTAGCCATTTCAACTGTAAAATAATGACCTTGCAGCTAATTTAGTACTTTGCTTAAATTCATTAAGTTTAGCTACCATAGAACAATTACCATGAAAATATTTCAATACAAATGCTTACCATTTAGAACTTGGGAGATATAACTATTGTCATTAATAGTTGATGTCTTTTTTGTTGTATTTCACAAATTTAAAAATATTCTTATCGGTGTTGGAAAGTTTAACCTTGGAAAAAATACTTAAATCTGAAATAAACATGTGATGTATGAATTATCAACGTTATAAGTAAAATCGGCAAACTGAGTTCAAACTCTGGCCTAGTCTGTTGTGTTCACTTTGATACTAGTGGTTTTGGGAAAGGTATGAATTCATCCTTCTGATATGGGTTAAATAGCTAAGCAGACGGGATAAAATGTGTGGCTTTGAGAAGGGGATTACTTTGAAGAATATTAAATGCTGAATTGATATGTGTTGTAGTTTTCTTTTCATAGTACCAGTCCTGATTTTTTTTTCTTTTTTGATCAAACCTTGCAAATAAAATGATTTTCATTCTCATCATTAACTTTTTTTCTCTTCATCAGTTTGATCTACTTAAATATCAGTTCCGACCAAGATGGCCAGTGTCGGACTTCCTACTTGGAGTTTGCTCCTGTACCACATAAAAAATTCTGCAGTTCTAGCTCCAGTAGCACCTACATATCCCAAAGAGACCATGTAATTGTTCGTTTTGTTACAAATAGTACTGAAGGGCAGGGACATGGCTTTGCTCTTGAGTACATCACAGGTAAGTTAATGTTCCAAATACAGTAATGTCTTGAGATACGAGTGTACCAGCATATGAGTTTTTTGAGTTGGAGTTTGGCCAATTTTTTTTTGCCTTGAGATATGAGCAAGTTTCATTTAAGCCTCTGCTAGTTGGCACAGCTAGCACCAAGCTTTGAGAGTATTTTCACTTGCAGTACACATGTTCACCTCACTCTGGAAGGATCTCTGTTATGGTGAAACACACCTATTCTATAGTTAATAGACTCTCCCACCTATAATAAGTAGGAGTAGTAAGAGTAACGAGTCGGACGACAGTTAGCAAGGCCTCTGATAATACATTTTTGAAAAAAAAAATATTAACAGCCGTACGTTTTTGACAAAACAAAAATATTAACAGAAATGGCTTTTTGACAAAACAAAAATATTAACAGAAATGGCTTTTTGACAAAACAAAAATATTAACAGAAATAGATTTTTGACAAAACAAAAATATTAACAGAAAAAAAGAAAAGTTGTCGGCATTAAATGACCCATTGAGGTTGATATGCCGTAAAACAAACCTAACCTATCTGTGATAAAATTATAGCCTACAGTAGTAAGCATTGAGATTGTCCTCTTGGAGGCCTCAACTATGCATATATATAAATTGCAGGGCAATGACACCTACACAGCCTGAAAAAAAGTGTAGCTTAGTTGAGACACAAAGCCATAAATGGGTGAAACTATAATAATTACACACCAAGATGAATTTTGCATCAAGCTGCTACTCTGGTATCTGTAGCAAATCTTCCATTAATGTCCCCTTTTAATAGACAATAAAATTAGTATAGAGAACAACACTGGAAGACAAAGTAGTTGAAAGAATTAGCACACATGCTAGGCTCCAATAATCAGTAGGCTTAGCAGAAGAATGAACACCATATGGGAGTTTTTAATTGCACCACATGTAAAGTTGGGTTCAGTTGAAAAGGTAAACAAGTCACATTATGTTTAAGGTTCCAGGTTTTAACCACTAAATTGCCCTTCATAAAACATGGCCAAGTGTATAAAAACATTAATTAAACAACTAGTTATCTGATAGTTGTGGTTTCCTACTCTGTGTTGGGTAGTGTCACCTAAAAAAAAAAAACCATCATACTCTGATTCAGTGAAAGAGACAAGTCCTGGTCAGCTCTATGTAGCTATGTCCAGAGTAGGAAATTCAAGTTGACTTAGCATAACAAATTTAGAAATTAATGTCTTGATGAAAATGTTTATACAGAAATGTGATCATTGTTACTAATATAAACATTAGAAAATGATTCAAATGTTTCTCTCATGGTCAGCTCTATGTAGCTATGTCCAGAGTAGGAAATTCAAGTCGACTTAGTATAATGGTAAAAAGAACTTTAGAAAATAGATGTCTCGATGAAAATGTTGTTCATATAGAAATTTTATCATTGTTATTATTAATATAAGCATTAGAAAATGATTCAAATGTTTCTCTCATGGTCAGCTCTATGTAGCTATGTTCAGAGTAGGAAATTCAAGTCGACTTAGTATAATGGTAAAAAGAACTTTAAAAAATAGATGTCTTGATGAAAATATTGTTTATACAGAAATTTTAGAGTTAAAGAACTTCTATTATAACTAGAAAAAGAATCCTGGAGCAGATTTTTTAATCAATGCTTTTATATGTGTGTGTTTTCTAGCCAAATCCACATCAGTACTTGGTAGTGTGTCCTTAGTTGGTCCTGTAATTCCACATGTCCTCCTTTGATCATGTTACTGAATAAGATATATATTTTTTGATCATGCCAGCTTTCACTTTTATTGGTCACTTCACATTAAGCAAAAATTAATTGAATTTAGCAAATAACAAAATTGATTTATTTTTTTTTTTTTACCTTTCTTATTGCAGGACATGTGCCATCAATTAGCCCTTGTGAGAAGAATGAATTTTCATGTCGGAATGGCAAGTGTATCTTGAATCATTGGAAGTGTAATAAAAGGGATGAATGTGGAGACAACAGTGATGAAGAAAATTGTAGCAGTAAGTATTCCTTTTTGTTTCCCCTCCTCACTTTGGATTGATTTTAAGAAAAAAATAAAATAAAAGTTGCAATTTTTACTACATTTATAATAAGCAGTATCTCCTGGCATTTTTACAGTAAATTTTATTTCAATCTCAACAGGTTACTATCAATACATATGTTTTATTTCATACAAACTATTTTCATTTTATTTATCTATTAGTATTTTGCAAAACTCTTTTGTCAAAAAAAATATTTCTATGCTTTTCACAATGCTATAATTCCTCTATTATCCAAACAACTTTGGACAGGAGTTAGAAAAATATATTCAGATAATCCAATTTCCAAATAACTGAATACCTAAATTATCAAAAATGAAGAAAAAAGTAATTTTTCTGAAAGAAATTTAACATATCAAGTATAATTTTAAAATGCTTTTTTTAAGCTTTTTCTAGTTCATTTTTAATGAAAAAAATGCATCAATTTCTGTCCATTTTCAACTGGCCTTGTGTTTTTCTGCTGCTAACTCCCAAAGTAAACATATTTGCAAGTGTTGTTTCTGGTTGAAAGTGCAACCATCTTGAACATTTGTCAAACATAATCGTTGCTTTGGTGTTTGATATTGAAATTTTGAATGTTGAATTGACTTATGAGAAAATGAAACCATTATTAAGGAGAGAGAACAATAAAAGAATAGGAATTAAAAATACAGAAGATAAGAATAAATGTTACATTTAAATTATTGAAGACTAGCAGTAGAGCCCAGCGTTGCCCGGGGATGTAACAGTAAGAGATAGATCAAGTATCGACCATCATAAAGACTGAAAAATAAAATTGACAAAGATTATTGTTTAAGGTTGACGGACACGCATGTCTTAATTAGTTTTTTTTTTTACAAATTGGTCAAACCCAAATTCAAACAAAAACATTGTTTACAATCGTTATGAGTCTATCGATTGGTGAATAGAATTTTATTATAAACAATTGTCTTGTAAATGGAATTTTTAAAGCATTCTGAATGTAAAAATAAAGAAAAAATGTGCAAGACAATAAGAAACACTAGCTGCCAAAAAAAAGTGAAGTTTTGTTGAAATCGGTTGAAAATGTAGGTAGCCTTTCTCTGTAATCTTTTACAATTTATGATTTTTACTTATTGAATTCAGTAAAAAAATTGAATATTTTGCTTGTGGTGATTCATAATTAGAATTCTGATTTGAATATATTTTTCTTTCGTTGTTTCTAATACAAAAAATATTAACTTTATTTGGGTTTATTAATTTATTACAAGTACTGTGTTCTTTCCTTAATAATTATCATCTTGAAATATTGTTGTTTTTGTCTATCAGATTTCTTACGTCGGCATTTTTAAATTATTTCTTAATTCAATATTTAAAAGAAAGTATTAATTTCAAATAGAACCATTGCCTTATTGATCTACCTTGTAACAAATTGCAAAGGGAATTGTAAAAACGTCCCTAAAGTGCATTGGAATTATCTTTCTCTAAAGATAAAGAATTATCCGATTTTTGATTGTACAATCAGTAGAGATCGTTAGATTATTGTTTAGGTTGACGGACACGCATGTCTTAGTTTTTTTTTTTTTTTTTTTTACGAATTGGTCAAACCCAAACTCAAACAAAAACATTGTTTTCAATCGTTATGATGAGTCCCCTGATTGAATAGAATTAGATTAATTTTATTATAAACAATTGTCTTGTAAATGGAATTTTTAAAGCATTCTGAATGTATAAATAAAAAAAAAAAGTGTGCAAGACAATAAGAAATACTACCCAAAAAAAAAGTGGATGTTTGTTTTATTGGCTGAAAAATGTAAGAAATCAATCCCATATATAAAAGGAACACATGGTGACAACCTGGGTTTTTAACTTAAGTCACTCCACGGAATTGCTAAAAGTTTTAGCCTAAAACATAGAGCATAGTCTGATGAAAAAGACGCCAAAGTTTATGAAAACAAAATTTTATCGTCAAAATGCTTATGTTTTTATGAAGAGGATAGACTAAATTTTTTTTAAATTATTTTCTAAAATTTTTCCATCTTTTTAGAATATTCTAAATTTTGATTTAAAAAACCTTGTTTCTCTTTGTGCAACAAGGGGTAGTAAATAACATGAATAATTTTAGCTTTTTTTTTTTTTTTACACACATTAATTTGGAAAATCTTGCAAAAAAAAAAATAATTGTCAGATGTTAATGAAACTTTCAGAAACTATTCACAGATGATCGAAATTATTATAAATTTTTTTTTATTAAAGTCATGGCAGAAATATTTTTTATATATTTATTAACACCCCATAACTAATTTTATGAAAAACTCTAGAAATTCGAGACCATCGGTTTTAGTGATTACAAAAAGCACAAGGCTTTGAAGAATGCAAATCATGTTTTTTTTTTTTTTTTTTTTTGGCCAACATACCTGAAAATCAGCTGTGAATTGTAACATACAAAAACTCGATAAAACAAATATATTATTAGTTTCAAATGCTTTTATTTGTTTTAATTTGTTGTTATGAATATGGACAATATTTTCTGAAAGCAAAAAATTTTTTCAATGAAAATTGAATTTTTAATACAATTATTTCTTATTTTTTTAATTTTAAAAAGATTTAAAAAAAATTTTTAAATTGAATTTTTAAAAATATTTTAACATTAGTTAAAAGCAACATCAACCTTTCAAAATGTCCGTGTGAGATTGTCATTGTCTAGCGCTTTGAAAATTGTATAATTTGGACCAATCAGATTAGCCATGGTAATTAAAAAATGTAATTTTTGTGTTTATAGTCGGACAGTAATTATCAAGTACGGAAGACCAACCAGAATACAATTTAGTTGCATTATTTGAGTTCAGCATTGTTCTCCGCTGTTAAGCCCTTTACTTTTTTGAAACACGTATGGAGAAGTTAATTTGAGTTTTCAATTTCAACTGAGAAGGGTACCTACAAGTAAGAGTATCATCTTATGAAATTTAACTACTGCTAAACTTTAATTTATATGATCTTATTTTTATATTAATCTCAGTTATGACATTTTTCCATAAATGAAATATCAAAATTAATAATAAAATGAATGGAAATACAAATAACACAGTAAAATGTAATAAATGTACATAAAATTATAGTATTTTATGTACACTTCTGATAAAATTTCATAAGAAAGGTACCTAAATTAATTAGATACCTTTTTCTTATGAAATTTAATCTCACTATTAACAGTCTTATTTTTTAATTTCTTTATATTTTCCATAAAGCATTGTAAACGTAAAAATGAAAGCTAAGTACAAAAAAAATAAAAAATTAGAGCGCTGAAAGTTTTCCTTAAAAGTAACGAGGTAAATAATTTGTTCACTTAAATAATTTCACTTCCTTCCATCCGTAGAAAGAATTATCCTCCCGTAAGTTATCTAAACATCATGAATGTGCCTTTCGTCAATCAAAGCGACGTGAAAGGTTATGACCTGCTTTGTTTTATTTTCAAATTACATTTTAAAAGAGACGCAGAAGCTAAGTTAAGCTTGGTTCAAAATATTTTAAATAAACAGTATAATTTCTATTTTTATTAAAATCAATTTTGAAAAAATGATAATTGATTTTTAAAAAATATCAAAGTCAGATTTTAATCTTTTTTTATCAAATCGAAAAAAAATGATTGATTATCTCCTTTTTTTTTTTTTTTTTTGACCAAAAAAAACAATATTTTTAATTAAAAATTTCAGACGTGCTAGGAATGATTAAAAAATGTAAAAAAAATACCCAAAAATACTTTGATCTTTCCTCTTTAATAATAATATGAACATTAGACGATAAAATTTTGTTTTCCATTTCAAGTTATTGCGTCATTTTTTTTCATCATGCTATGCTCTTTTGTTTACATTTTCGTGGGTGAGTTGTCCCCCTTTCATTCTCACAATGTGTCTTAATCGTGTTTTCAAATTGATTTTGTTAAAAAACAATTGTGTTTTTTCCCATTTTACCATTCAAATGTTAGAACCACCACAAGGTAATTTTATGTAGTCCTGTGAAGTTTTGTTGAAATCGGTTAAAAAATGTAGGAAATTTGATCCAATATATAAACGTTACACACACACACACACACACACACACACACACACTATAAAATCTGCGTTTTATAAGTAAGATCAAAGTTGACCATACAAGTTGGCGCTTGGGCCTTGTACAAGGTAAACATCATTGGGGGGAAAAAAAAAAAATTCAGCATAGGATACAGTTACATTATTTATTATAAAGAGCTTGCATGATTAACTACTGGAGCCATAATTTAAATTTCAAAAAGCAAGATTATTAGTTTTTCAGTTGTGATAAAAATGAAAGATTGACAGCTGTAACTGTAGAATTTAAATTTGAACATTTAATATATAAATATGCATTTAGTAGATTTTCTGTGATCAATATAGTCTCGGTGAGTGAATATTATGAATTTTTTTTTTTTTTTTTTTGTTAAATTTTGTTTTTGGTATGTAATCTAATTGATTTTATTTTTTTTTTTTTTTTTGGATTTTTCTTTTTATATATTTTTTTTATATAATGGTAAAATTACTTTGTGCTTAGAGTGTAATATAATTTTCTGCTGGTTCCCGATGTGATCACAAGTTGACTTTGGATTATTCAGTGCAATCCAAAATGGCAGTGCCATTCCATGATTAGTGATGGAATTAATGACTGTTTGGATATGTGAGATGAAAAAGATTGTGATAAGTTAATTTCTTTACTAATGAAAGGTGTAAAGCATAGTCTCCTACCTTATTACATATATTCTTTTATATGTGTAGGTAAATCAATAAGTCTATAGCCTAATGTTAAAAAAATTGTTTTCAATAGAATTCCTCTTTAACCAAATTATACAGTAAAATTGTCAAATCAAAATTCATCTAATAACTATATTTTAGGCTTCAGACCTTCACACTTGTATAATGTGTATCTGTCTGTTTCTGAGATGAGGTATATTATGTACACTATTTACATTATTCGGACTATTGTCCTCATCTTTGTCGCCATATTTATTATAACGTTGAAGACGTTTATGCGCTCCGTCCTTCTTGAATTGGTTTGAATGTGAACTTAACCCTTTATTTCACTCATTGCTAGACTGCTCTAGTTCCGTGCCATGTTTAATGGATATCAGTTATCTCCTGTTAATTCCCCTCTCCGAGTATTGGTTAGATCCAGTGACAGGACCCAAAGAGTGTGAGTTCAATACCCGGTTAAGGCAGTGGAGAATTTGGAGAGGGGAATTAACAGGAAATAACTGATATCCATTAAACATGGTACGTGGAACTAGAACAGTCTACCCCAGTGAGCGAAATAAAGGGTTCAGTTCGACATTCCAACTACCTGAAGAAGGCCAGAGCATACAATGGCTGACACATTGTAATAAATGTGGCGACAAAGATGAGGACGATAGTCCAAATAATGTAAATATTGTATAATGTGTAGAGGATATAGAATTGTTTCAATTATGTTATACAAGGACTGATCAAAAAGTATCGGGACTGGTGGTATAAAAAAAAAAGCAACAACACATATCAGTTCAGTATTTAATCTCCTTCAAAGTAGCCCTCTTCTGAAGCTATACACTTTATCCAACATTGTTTCCATTGATGGAAGCATTCCTAGAACACTTTCGGGGGAGGGGGTAGTGAGCCTTGTTGCATTCACTTGGATTTCTTCGATGTCTTGAAATTTTGTTCCTTTCAAGTGGGATTTGATTTTTGAGGAGGAAAAATGTGCAAGGGGTGAAATATGGGGGAATATGATGGTTGTCATACCTGGGGGAATATTGTGCTTGGCCAAAAACTGCTTCACAAGCTATGATCACTGATGGAATCTCTGTGTAGTGAGACAACTGCACTCTACACACTTTCCTTCTAGGAACTGCTATAAACAACAGAAGTGAGTGACGTTATAACACTGTGTAAACACAACATAGTCCATGGTCAATCTGTGCCAAGAAATTTCACTCTGCTTACTTTAGCTTCGTTATCATAGCAACAGTCCTGATACTTTTTGATCAAACATTGTATATCAAGAGCTGGCAGCCAGAAGTGCTAATGTCCAAACTATTTAAATCTGATTTTGTCATTCTTTGTTTCTAATAGTCATTTCAATAAAAGACATAAACCCTTTTTTAAATCTCTACAGCTAAGCTATCTTAAGGAATGCGGAGACCATAACAGGATTTATCATCAGTTGGTGTAATAATAACAATATAAGATATAGAGAAAGTGAAGAATGAGTTCAAATTGTGAATAAAAAGTTTCTCTTTTTAAACACTAATTTTGGGGGTTGTTTTTTAACTAATGCTTGGGGCCTTTTACATATTTTCATTTATTTCTTGACTTTCTAAAATAAGCTAACCATTGATTTTTCTTTCTGTTTCTTACCAACCTTATCAGCATCTAGTTCCATTTGCAAAAAGGACATCAGAGGTGTTGAAGGCAGTTTCAGGACACCCCAAATCCCATCTCTGTACAATAAAAGCCTCAACTGTCAGTGGAGTGTGCATGTGAGTGGACCAAGTGCCAGGGTACGACTGACCTTTCGGTTGTTGCTCTACAAGAATGATTCGGTCACTATTTATAATGGCAAGGATGCCACTGGTCGGGTGCTGAGAAAGTTCTCCCATAATAATGCAATTGGTAACAAGCTACTCATAGAATCAACAACAAATGATATGTATATTGTCTACCACACAGACAGTTTGAAACCTGGCTGGGGTATAAATGCTAACTTCCAGCGACGAGGTAAGGAGAACTCTATTCAAAGTAAGTCTTTAGTTGTGTGTATTTTATGTATGAAAACTAGTTTTTCTGTTCAACTTATTGTTACAGTTAGGCTGATAGATTCTATATGTTTTAATGATGGTAGATTTAAGTGTAAAATGTATCCCCTGTTTTACAACCTATGTATTACATTATGAAGTAATCTCTTAATAACAATGAAAAATTGAACCCCCCCACGACTTTATGTACAAAGTTTTGTAATGAAAAGAACCCTTTTCTTGACACTCATTAGCATTAGATTCCTTTATTCTTTTGATTACTCTCCCTGTTGGTTGGGGGTCAAGAATAAACCCACAGCATTTATATGCAGAGGATAAAATCCCCTTAAAAGGGACCTTGTTTGCCGTACATATCTCTACCTTTTTTACTATTGTAGGAAAAAAAAAAAAAACATTCTGACCTTTGACTCATATGAAGAATGGACCAATGTCTTTCTTTTTTTTTTTTTTTTTGACTCTTGCACAAACCAATGTCTACCTATATACTGTTTATCAAGACAACAAAATTCAGTATTAAATAATGTGGAAAAAGATTGAATTTTTTTTTTTTTTTTTTTTTTGACCATTTCACCCAATGCAAGACAATAAGGCCACTAAGATGCAAGGGGTTACTGAATGTGAGTGAATATGAAAAAATAAAATAAATAAAACCGGAATTGAAAAGACAGATAACGTTTGAGGCTGAAAGAGTTTGACAAATGAGAAAAGAAACTTTTAGCATAGAATTTAGTTACATCTAACCACTTCAACTATAAAAATGATGAGTCCTAGCTGCTATTTTTACTTATTTTTTATCTCTAGTCTAGCCAATTTCGTTTGGTTTCTTTTTGCTTATATTTTTATCACTTTTGTTATTAAGTATTCAACATTGTGATAATAGAATCTGTGAACAAAGGTGAAATGTAAAAACCTGGATTCAAACCAACTGGAGATTATATATATATATTTAAAAATATATATATATATATAAAGGAGGTCAATTGAATATGCGAACTTGGTTTCGACCTCACAGTCTCATCAGGCAATATATTTCAAATGACCACCTTAACGCTTTATTTTAAAAAAGGTGGCACTAAGAATGCTACATTATTATTTTTCAGAAATAAGTAAATAGGCGCATGACTGTCAAGACATGTGGAGTATAATAGAAAGGAAGGGGGTATAAAAGAAAGGAAGGGGGTATAAAAGAAAGGAAGGGGGTATAAAGAAAGGAATGGGAATGCAAGTGTATTGTAAATGTATACAGAAAAGAAGAAGAAGAAGAAAAGCAAATGTGATATAAATGTAAGGAAGGATGGGGAGGCAAGCATATCTTAAGAATAACAGTGGGGTTTTAAATTAGATTTTTTTTTTATCCAGCCTCATATTCACTTAATTTTCTGATATGGTGGCAAGGACTTAAAATTTTGGATTTTTAGTTTAAAAGATTTTTTGGATCTGGAAATGTAAAAATCCCTAAATATGTTATTTTTACTTCTATTTATTTATTTTTTTTTTTTCACATGTGTATTGAGAACTTTTTAATACTACTGTTTCCTGGTCTGATTCAACTCTGACCATTAACTTGTGTGTGTGTGTGTGTAGCAAGAGAGATGTGTGTGTGTGTGTGTAGCAAGAGAGATTGTGTGTGTGTGTGTGTGTAAGAGAGATTGTGTGTGTGTGTGTGTAGCAAGAGAGATGTGTGTGTGTGTGTGTGTAGCAAAGAGATGTGTGTGTGTGTGTGTGTGTGTGTGTGTGTGTGTGATGTGTGTGAGATGTGATGTGTGTGTGTGGCAAGAGAGATGTGTGTGTGTGTGTGGCAAGAGAGATGTGTGTGTGTGTGTGTGGGGGATGTGTGTGCAAGAGAGATGTGTGTGTGTGTGTGCAAGAGAGGATGTGTGTGTGTGTAAGAGAGATGTGTGTGTGTGGGGATGAGATGTGTGTGTGTGTAAGAGAGAGATGTGTGTGTGTGTGTGTATAGCAAGAGATGTGTGTGTGTGTGTGTGTATAGCAAGAGAGTGTGTGTGTGTGTGTGTGTATAGCAAGAGAGGTGTGTGTGTGTGTATAGCAAGAGAGATGTGTGTGTGTGTGTGTGTATAGCAAGAGAGATGTGTGTGTGTGTGTGTATAGCAAGAGAGATGTGTGTGTGTGTGTGTATAGCAAGAGAGAGATGTGTGTGTGTGTGTGTATATAGCAAAGAGAGATGTGTGTGTGTGTGTATAGCAAGAGAGATGTGTGTGTGTGTGTATAGTAAGAGAGATGTGTGTGTGAATTTATACTGCTTCTTTTTCTTTTTTAAATTACTTTCAATATAAAATCATATGCTGAATTTATTTTTAATAGGTTGTTATCCTGGCCAGATAATGTGTGAATTTGGTGAAGATGCATGTTATTATAGCCATGAACACTGCGATGGGATATGGAACTGTAAAAAACATGGAGGAGATGAAAGAGGATGTGGTAAGTAAAAGTAGTGATTTTGATGTAGATGTTTGCTAAACCCAGTTTGTCTGGCATGAGGCACTCAATTCAATGAAAATCAAACTTGTCTTCAGGGCACAAAATTGATGCATATGTCTCTAGTCTCTGAGATTTCAACTCCACAACAGCACTTCCCCATTGTACTAAATAGGAAGGATTGTCAGTTGCCTGATGCTTTTATGGTAACAGATATGTGAATTGGGCAATTTTTGTTTCTAGCACACAGTGTAGAACAGCCATATTAAAGTTTTTTTCGTTAATATCAACATGTGGCAAAACTATTAAGTTTTTTTTTTCTCTCTCGAAGTGAGCCATATAGAGATTAGGGAGGTTTTTTTTTTTTGTTTTTTTTTTTTTTTTTTTTGTTTTTT
Source organism: Acanthosepion pharaonis (assembly GCA_903632075.3). Lineage (NCBI taxonomy): Eukaryota > Metazoa > Mollusca > Cephalopoda > Sepiida > Sepiidae > Acanthosepion > Acanthosepion pharaonis. The sequence continues at coordinate 3,212,288 of CAHIKZ030003431.1, forward strand.
TTTTTGTTGTTTTTTTTTTTTTTTTTGTTTTTTTTTATAAATTTGATTTTAGTATCTGACTGCTTATATACAGACTAGGAAAATATTAAACATAAACCTTTTCAGTTAATTTTAAGTGCATAATTTAATAATTGCATAGAAAATGGACACATTTAAAGAGAAAAAGTAGAATTCATAAAATATTTTGTGTGTTATGACTTTATATATTTATTGGTCACACATAATTATCTCCCATATTTGGTATTGAGATAATCCATTTTTATGGTAATAAGAAGCATTACTTTTTGCCAATAAACAAATTACTGAATGTTTTATTATTCCTTTAACACTCTATTATTCATTGGTATTATTTCCACTTCCCTGGTATATAGAAAATCGTCAAATGGAATAGACTAGTTCTCACTTCCCTTCAAGGTAAGTTTTGCTGTTATAGGAATATATATAACAACACAACTTCAAAATTTAAAAACACTATTACAGTGATCCAAATAAATTGCAATAGAAATACAAGATTATTTTTTGGTTAACAAAGTTACCTACAGAATGTTAAAGTTTAAATTGTTGGGGATCAGATTGTGAGTATGTTTTATTGGTGTTGTTACAATATTTAGCTGTCCCCCCATGTGGGGTCGCATGTGGCACAAGGCCGAGTTTTACGTGGTCACCTGAGCCCGTAGGCCCGGCCAAAAATATAGCCTTCGACTCGCCTAGGCGAGTTCGAGAGCTGTCATAACCTCCCTGAACGAAACCTTGCCCTTCGGCAAAGCTTCGTCTGGGTTCCTCTCTGCTAACGCAGAGAGTTTGACAGACGGCAGTTGCTGTAACTTAATACTGCTACATTGGTGTTGTTACATATAGCAATAGTTAATTATATAGGCTAAAAATATCTGAGATTACCCATGCACAAAATATAATCAATATAATTGCAAAATTACTTAAATATTGCCATCAGTTTTTCCTGGGTTGACACAGTGTTCAACAACAATACTCTAGGTTGACACATTCTTCAATCATTTGGGCAAATGATGTTTACTTGGAAATAAAGGAGAAAATGAGATTTAGTTAAAATTTTAATTTTTTTTTTTTTTTTTTTTTTTTTTTTTTAAATTATAAAAAAAAAAATAATTATATCCAATTATACCAGATTTGTTACTATTCTTATATATTTATTTCTAAAGTGAACTGTCATAATAAGTCCTGTTCCTATTTGGTTCTTTCTAGATTTTTTTGGTTGATTTCTGTTGTTTTGTTTTAGGTGCTTGTTCCTCCAATACTTTCTCCTGTGGGACGTCCACTGGTCCTTGTTACACTGAACAGGAAAGGTGTGATGGCATTAGTAGATGTTCCAATTCTGCTGATGAACTTCACTGCAGTAAGTACTTGTTTTGTTTTTGTGCTCTATTTTTAGACCCATTCTGTTTCTTTTATCAATGACCTTTCCAAAGTTATCAATTCCCGACTTTGTATCTCTTGTAAACTGGAGCAAGAAGTTCATTGTTAATTTCAATGCCCCCATAAAATGAAACTGCTCTCTATTAATCATCTTAAAGAACTTTTTTTTTTTTTTGCCTTCCATCAACATGACTAATGCTAACCTCAAGAAGTAACTCCCTGCAAATTATTGATCTTTAGTTTGACAAGAAGAATGAATCAATAGCTAAGTCTGCAGCAAAAAACAACATTGGTTAAAGAAATGATCCCACCCCAAAGGCTCTGTACTTGTACCCACTCTATTTCTTATTTCCATCAATGACCTAACTAATGTCATCAGTTCCTGACTTGGTGTCTATGTAGATAATACAAATATTTACTCCATGTGTAATTGGTTCAATAAAATCAATTTAGCATCTGATCTTGAAAATGTCCAATCTGTTGTGAACTGGAGCAAGAAGTGGCCTGTTAATTTTAATGTCTGTTGAACAAAACTGTTATGGCTTTTTATATATATTTTTGTTTTATTTATAAATAAACATTTATGTTAGACTTGATTTGTTTACATAATGATATTGGACACCATCAAAAGAAGATATTACCAATATTTCTTTAAAAGGATACACATTATAAACTGAAACTCATACAACATACAGTATATTGATCATATAAATGTAACCTGAAAATGTTCCCAACATCAGTTGATTGGTGCAAATTTTCATTGTATTTCTGTTGATTGATGCATTCATTTTTTACGGCTTATCAATCCTTTGCAGGTTATTCGAAGCCAGAAAATATTTTTAGATTTAAATTTAGAGATAAAAGTCCGACTAATTAACCCATAGGAAAAGAATAGGTGATTTCATACCTTTTTCAAAGGTATTTGTACATAACTGAATATAATGAACCTAACTGGAATTGGAAATTGTCTCTCCAATTAACAATTCTGCAATATTACACATCCCTGCACATCCAAGCTTACAACACCTGGTATCCCCAAGTGGTCATCAATCTAGGTAGTAACCAGGCTCAATGTAGCTTAACCTCAGTGATTGTATGGGAACAAGTGTTTCAACATGATATGGACATAAGCCCTGACTTCAAAGAGCCTGTTTAACTCTTTTCTTCTTACCCAGGGGTTGTTGTCAGACAGGAAAAGTATTCTTTGTGACACAGATGTCCATTTCAGTTTCATTCATATTTCAAATCTAAATTTTTTGTCCATTTAAAATACTAATAAATTCTTTATTATTAAAGATATTCAGTTTAAACAAAGGAGAAATGAAAAATATTACGTATTATTAAATTTATTATCATTAAAAAATTGCTTATTCTTTATTAGTAAATATATTCAGTTTAAACACAGAAGGAATTAAAAAAATTACTTTGAAGATTGATTGATTCATTCATTTTTTACAGTTTATCAACCCTTTGCAGGTTATTTAAAGCCAGAAAATATTTTTACATTGTAAGATTTTTTTTTGTTAAGTTAACAATCATTTAGTGGTACAAGTTTTACTAATTAACCTATAGCTGGGGAGATAAGAGGTGGCTTCATATCTTTCCTGATGGTATTTGTGAGTAAGTGAATATAATGACCCTAATTGGAACTTGGCTCTCCAGTTATCAATTCTGAGCCATTATACCAGATTCAAGCTTATAACACATAGATGAATGACTAAGTACTAAGTACCGACCAAGCTCGATGATTGTATGTGTAATAGTTTTATTCTTGCCTTAATACTTGTCTATAAATAATCCTTTTTAGCTGATTTCCAATGTTTATATTGGTTGCTGAAAATTAGTGACATAAATTTTAATTAAAAAATTACAATATTTGTTATTTACTGACAATGTTTTCTCTTGGTACCAGAAATAAGAGAAGCCTAAATCTTACCAAAATGTAATGCTTTTGAATACAGTTAGTACTAAAATACAATTGTAATAAGTTTTCTTACCCTCACCACCTGTTGGTAGAATTTAAAGCATCTTTACATCTGTAGAAAGGAAAATGGCTTACCTTCTGGAACAAAACCTGTTTGTACATAAGATACTTGAAATAAAACATGACCGATCCAAAAGCTACAATTTAAGAAAAACCTGATCTTGTAGATTAGAAAATTTGCAAGACAAATTTGTGGCTTATGCAAATTTCTGAGCCTCAGCCATTTGATAAAATGAGCAAGAGGACAACAGAGGCTGACGAGTCAGGTGGTTGTGCTTTGTATATGGAGCTTTGTGATAGTCTCACTGATTGTGATTGCAAAAAGACAGGGTACAACTGGTACTCCAAAAAGATGTACCTTTTTGCAACAATATCTTTTAAAGATTAGAGTGAATGAAGATTTTCATGCATTTAATGAATTCTGTCAGTGATAGCATGGGTTACTTAAACAACTAGTGTTTAAAGAAAAAAGAGATTCTGTTTAACCCTTTAGCATTCAATACACTCAAACATGCCCGTAAATATTGGCTCCCAAAGTTTTACTGTATGACTTCTAGTGTTATTTGCGATGATGGAGTCATAACTCATAGCAAAATATGAATGGGTAAGGTTATGATGGGTTGAATATTGAAAGCTGATATTTATGAAGTGGGTTTGGATGGATTGAATGCTAAAAGGAGAAATTAGACTTATTTAATTTTTTTCTCTTTTCCAGCTCCAGACAAATGTGGCTTCAATGGAACATTCCTGTGCAAAAACAGTAGATGCGTTTATGAAAACTGGAAATGTGACTACACAGATGATTGTGGGGATAACAGTGATGAAATGAATTGCCCAAGTAAGTTTGATTTTAATCAATAAAATCAATTAGAGCATTTTTCTTATTTCCTTTCTTGCTAACATTTTTTCTCAAACTTATTATTTTTTTTTTAAATACATCTTATTTTCCTAATCAATTCTATTTGCTTTCTCTCTCCCTCTATGCTTTCTCCTGCTCTTTACCACTCTTCTCTAGACTTCTCCTTCTCCTCTTCCTCTTTTTCTTCTCTTCCTCTTTTGCTTCTCTTCCTCTTTTTGCTTCTCTTCCTCTTTTTGCTTCTCTCCACTATATGAATATTCACTATGATATTGTTTTGAAGTAATAAAGCACACAAAAATATATATAAAGTAGATAAGAGAAAAGTAGGTAGGTGTTTACCAATGTTGGAAACCAAAATTTGAAATTCTAGCTATTACTTGGGACTGAAGATAATTGTAATACAAGTGAGGAAAATTCTTAATTATTACTACCACCCTCACCCTACAGCTCTCAGTATACCATGTTCTTGCATTTTTCCAATATGCTTTTCAAACCTCTTTGAGTCTTATCAAGATGCTAATTACAAAGAGTTACATAAACTAAATTGGCTATTAAAGCAGTTAGACTCAATTGATTGGTGACTTGAATTAAATTTAGATTTAATTAGCTCTTAAAATCTAATAACACTTTCTAAGTCGGTTATTAAAACTCAAGTGATACTCAATTAATTTGCAATGAAAACTCAATTCGCCACTTCCTCATTAAGTTTTTTTTCTTTTTTTTAGCATCTAGAATCCTATGTTGAATGATGTTTGTCTCTGCTTGAAAGGAATGTTATAATATTGGATTTATTTACTTACTTTTGAATTAAAAAAAAAAAAAAAAAAAGTAAAAAGTACTGAGTCTTGAAATAGAGAAGATATTAAGATATTAACTATTATGCTGTTTTCTTTTTTATTCTCAGTAATTTTGATTTTTATATATATATATATATATATATATATATATATATATATATTTTTTTTTAATTTACTGGTGAATGTTGACCTGACTCCCCACTTAACTAGTGTATATTTCTACACTAGCTATACCAGGGATTGAACTTTTCACTTCTATATTATGACTAGTTTTTTTTATTTATTTAAACCATGAGGCCATACATCATAGGACAGCTATCACCCAAGTAATTTCATCTCAATAATTTACACTGTTAACAGGGCTTAGAATATATCCCTTACAGAAGGGTAAGACCTTCTTCTGGGCAGATGCTTACAGGCTTAAGTACCAAAACAAACCAAAGTTTACCTATAGACATAAGTATTTTTCCCTTCGAAATCAGGTATATTTCTGTTATTAATCTATTTGGAGATATGCAAAATATCCCCTCCTCCTAATTACTTTTTAAAAATATCTCCTGTTTTTGAGTATCTGGTAAGCTAATATTTTTTTAGTATTTGTACCTAGTTCTGTAATATTAAAATGTAAGGAGAAGAGTTCTTTTTATATGCTGGGGGTTACTCCCACATAGCTTTGCTAGTTTCACAAAGAAATTGTTAGATGGCACTATCAAACAACTATAAAAACGAGTTACTTTTCATCTTTGTGCTCTTACCCCTTTAGCATGCAGTTGAAGTGTTAACACTAACCAGGTCCTTCCCAAGAATGGGAATATCTTTCTCCTAAGTGACTGGGCACACACAATTTCCTTTTTAAATTCTTCCTTTCTTTTTTTTTTTTTTTTTTTTTTTTTTTTTTCCTTCCTTTTTTTTTTTCCTTTTTTTTTTTTTTCCTTCCTTTTTTTTTTTTTTTTTTTTTTTTTTTTTTTTTTTTTTTTTTAAGCAGGCGGTAGGAGTAACTCCAACAAGTATTTGTTCCCGGGCATGGGGGTATCTTTCCCCTGAGTGACTGTTATAGTGGAACACACCTATTCTATAGTTAATAGACTCTCCCACCTATAAGTAAGAGTGGTCAGTCAGTCGATGTCGGACGACAGTCGAATACTAAAGTATCAGCGACCACAACTAGATTACTCTGCGTTATACCTATTATATCAAGTTCCTAACGTTTTGGACGTCGAACCTATTTTAGGACCGACTTTGTACAAATACAAGCCTCCACTGTGAAATCACTCCACAACAGTGACTGAACTGAACCTCTCTTTCGCTCTCTCTCATTCTCACACTTACACACATTTTTAATGTCTTCTCTCCTTTACATGTATACTAGTTTATTTTCTCTCCTTTGTTACTCAGTTATATAAAAGCAAAAATATAAAATCTTGCCTTTGTTGAAATTTATTCCATTTCCTTATACCTGTCATTTAAAGGTGCAAATTTTGGTTACCACTGCTTTTAGCTTAACTAATTGCAGTGCCACAACAATTTTATGTACACATTATTCTTTTATATATAATTGTACAAAGTTTGTTTGAAGATAATGTTTTCTGACAATACAAAACTTGCTTCATATTTCTCTTACAGAAATGATTGAAAATCTCACATCTCTATTGGTTTACCTAGCTCTATAATACTGTTATATTAAAAAGTAACAGGACGAGGATTGTTTTTATATACTATCAAATGCAGTTAATAATTTTCATAATGTTTGACATTGTATCTTTCTCTTTACAGGCAGTTCAAACCGTGTGATTCTTGTTGCTGTAGTCGGATCTCTCACCTGTGCTCTTTTGTTAGTCATTGCGCTCGGCTTTACCTGCAAGCTTAATTCATTACGCCACCGTGATAGACACCGCCTGCGCTTGACTGAGCCTGGAGGCCCCCTGACTCACTGGCAGTCAGAGTTCATGCGCCGTCCTGCCCCTCCCTCATACTGTGAAGCAATGATCACCTCCATGCCATTTGAAGAGGCCCAGCGTATTTTCCAAGAACGGCGTCGACATTCTAGACGCAGTAACAGAAATCGGCACAGGTCATCAAATGGAGGCTCCCGGTCATCAAGAAACTGTCTTGCAGAAAGCAGCCAAACTATGGCTGAACTGACCGAGCAGACCCCAGCTACATCAGTGACAGAGAGACCCAGCCCAGATGATGGCAGACATGGTACACCTGATGTACCGTTACTTACCGATGGTCAAGATGTAACTATGAATAGCACAAATACAGATTTTGAAAGGCATAGGTCAACTGCAGCTCTTATTCTGCCAAGTGACAGTGAATCGGAAATGGGAGATGGAGTACAGGAGGGTGGGCAAAATGGTCGGGGAGAGGGGCCAAATGAGGGAGGAAGTGGAAATGTTGGGGTAGGTAGTGGGAGCAGTCAAGAGAGTGGGATTGGGAGGGGGGAAGGAGACCAGGACCATGTCCAGTTCAGTTCAAACGACATTACTGCCTGTTGGAGTCGACCATCCCCGGTGAAAAGCTGCGGTGGAATCCCTAGTGAACCACTTCTTCGATTCACGGACACCAGTAGTCTGGGAACAGCCAGCGCCATCTGTGATAATGATATGACCAACACCACCGAGCTTAGCAACATTCTTCTTGGTACTGATGATGATGATAAAGGTTCGGCTATTTTGTCCCAAGGTGGAACCCTGTCTGGGGATTGTCGACATGGAAATAGAGCCAATGATAACAATGCAATACATTTGCCTAGTCTCCATTTTCGCATTGGTTCCTGTGACTCCTTAAATTCAAGTCAGTCAGAACAGGTTTCTCATGATTGTGCCACCATCTCAGATAGCTTAACTGCTATCTGAAAATCATAACTGTCCACTTTCCTTGGCAAAATCTCTCCCTTTCATTTTGAAAGAAAACTTAAGGATTTTAAAAAAAAAAAAAAAAAAATCTAATGCAACTACAATTTTTCTTTTGCTGTATTGAAAAACAAATTTGAAAACAAACAAGAAAAAAAAAAAAACAAAAAAAAAATCAGCAAACTATTCCTGAATTATTTTATTTTTTTTTTTTTTGCTTCTGCCAACCAGCCATATGCTAAAGTTATTTATTTTATTTTTATTTTGACATTTGATACCCCCTGCCCAACTTTCTTTTTTTCTTTTCATTATCTGGAAAAAGTTTATTTTTCTTGAAGGAATTGTTGAAGACAAAGCCGAATAATTTTTCTAACTTAACATGTCTTCTCCATATCTGCTGAATTTATTGAATTAATAAATAAAATAGGCTTTATTTTTTTGCCCCTCAAGGAAATAAATCTCCAAATTTGTTCATGAGAAAGAGGAGAGAATATAGAACAGCAGCAAATAGAAAATGAATTGTAAAGGGTGTCAAGAGAAATAACTATACTATAAAGTTATTTTTCATAGACTAGATTTGAATCTAGCTTCATGAGAGATATGACCGTTTAGTCTGGGACTAAAAGCTGTTCTGGACAATTTTGAGTTGAGGGCTATACTGCATTGCATTTTAAAAGAAGAAAGAAGTGTTGACTGCAAAGACAAAAATTGCTGAACGTTTTTTTAAAAGAAATAAGATTATTGGATTTTGGAGAGAGTAACTAACTTTCAAGAAACCTGTTCTGGAACCAGAATTAGTCTAAGGCAAAAAAGTGAATGGGTGACAGATTTCTCAAAACCAGAAAACAGTGGGTAAAATGTTTAAAAAGTGTTGCCAAAAGGCATTTTTGGATTATTTATATATATTTTTTATTTTATTGTTTATATATAATTCCATAAATGAACAATTGATCCTTAATTATAGAAATGTTGTGGAGGGGGCGTAATTTGGTGGCTAAAAGAAAAAGAATTTTTTAAAATATAGAGAAATTTAAAATAAAAAAAATATCTTAGATTAAATATTCACTTCATCTTTAGATAGATGAAGTCTAACATAATGCCATCTATGTATTTGTTAGATGTACCATTAGAAATTGCTATATAAGAATACCTATGCTTTGTTTTGGTAAATTAAATTTATAAAGAATGACTAATGTGTGTCCTGGACACAGGTTCTTTCTTTCTTTCTTCTCTCTCTCTCTCTAAATCACTCTTTCCAAATCTCTCTCTCTCTCTCTCTCTCTCTCCAAATCACTCTTTCCAAATCTCTCTCTCTCTCTCTCTAAATCCTCTTTCCAAATCTCTCTCTCTCTCTCTTTTTCCAAATCTCTCTCTTTCTAAATCTCTCTCTCTCTCTAAATCTCTCTTTCCAAATCTCTCTCTCTCTCTCTAAATCACTCTTTCCAAATCTCTCTCTCTCTCTCTAAATCACTCTTTCCAAATCTCTCTCTCTCTCTAAATCACTCTTTCCAAATCTCTCTCTCTCTAAATCACTCTTTCCAAATCTCTCTCTCTCTCTAAATCACTCTTTCCAAATCTCTCTCTCTCTAAATCACTCTTTCCAAATCTCTCTCTCTAAATCACTCTTTCCAAATCTCTCTCTCTCTCTAAATCTCTAAATCTAAATCCTCTTTCCATCTCTCTCTCTCTAAATCTCTTTCTAAATCTCTCTAAATCTCTTTTCCAAATCTCTCTCTCTCTCTCTCTTTAAATCTCTCTTTCCAAATCACTCTTTCTCTCTCTCTCTCTCTAAATCACTCTTCCTAAAATCTTTCCAATCTCTCTCTCTCTCTCTAAATCACTCTTTCCAAATCTCTCTCTCTCTCTCTCTAAATCCTCTTTCCAAATCTCTCTCTCTCTTTCCAAATCTCTCTCTCTCTCTCTAAATCACTCTTTCCAAATCTCTCTCTCTCTAAATCTCTTTAAATCACTCTTTCCAAACTCTTTTCTCTCTCTCTCTAAATCTCTTTCCAAATCTAAATCCTCTTTCCAAATCTCTCTCTCTAAATCCTCTTTCCAAATCTCTCTCTCTAAATCACTCTTTCCAAATCTCTCTCTCTAAATCACTCTTTCCAAATCTCTCTCTCTAAATCACTCTTTCCAAATCTCTCTCTCTAAATCAAACTCTTTCCAAATCTCTCTCTAAATCACTCTTTCCAAATCTCTCTCTCTCTAAATCTAAATCAAACTCTTTCCAAATCACTCTTTCCAAATCTCTCTCTCTCTCTCTAAATCACTCTTTCCAAATCTCTCTCTCTCTCTCTCTCTAAATCACTCTTTCCAAATCTCTCAATCACTCTTTCCAAATCTCCCCCCCCCCAATTTCTCACTATGCCATGTGACACACATTCTCTTGACTCTATGAAAATTCATGTCAGTCAAGGCAAGACAAAAACATGCTACGAGATGTATATAGTGTAGGACTTGGAACTTTTAAAAAGCAAAATACTTTGTTGGCAGGTTATTCTTCCCAACCAGAACATTTAGTATTATTTGACCCCCCCCCATCCATCTATCTTCCTTTTATCCACAACAACACTACTGCTGTCACTGTGGATTTAATTTACTGTTTATCTTGAGGCTTAGGAAGAGACCCCTTTGAAGCAAGGGGTATTTGTGGTGTGCACTGCCCTTACACTTTTCACACTTTTTTTTGTCTCCTTACATCAGGACAACTTAAATTTGTTACAACAGACTTGTCAAAAATCCCCTCCCCACTATTAAAACAACAAAAAAAAAAAGATAGGATCACTTACAGCTTCCCTTCTCACAATAGAAAAATATGGAATTTGTTTGAACTCTCTGTGGATCAATCTCTTCCCCCAAGTTTTGATAGCCACTAAGAGTAATGCAAAAACACTTTTAAAAAATTAAAAAAAAAAAAAAAAATATTTAAATCCCATCAAATTTCATTTCTACCCCTAAATTATGTATTTTTTTCTTTCATGACATTTGTTTATTATTTTATTATTTTTTCTTTTCTTTTTTTTGGGGGGTGGGTGGGTTTGTTTTTGTTTTTTTTTTCTTTCCACATATCGTTTTAGATGAGGGTCATGAGAAGAAATATTTTATTTATTTTTTTAATTATTTATGGACATGGATCAGTTTGTGATGAATATTTTTTTTTATTTATCCAAGTTTAATTTTTGCTTACCTTTCTCACACACACACACAGCTTGCCTGCCTATTTCTCTTAACCTCTTTTTCTCACTCTTACTTTCATTTTCCAGTTTTTTTTTTTTTTGTTTTTTTTTTAACATTTTGTCAGTTCAATTTTCTGAAATTACCCAAATAACTGCACTATTTTAATTTATCTAACAATTAATTTCTTGATTTTCCTTCCTGATGGCCAATTTCTTAAATATGCCTTTTAAAAAAAAAAAAAAAAAAAAATGCACAGTGCTTGAAGTTTTCTGAATTTCAGTTACTCACAAAACATAAAATGCCCACTCATACAATCACCAAAGTTAAGCATTATTCAACCTGGTCAGTACCAAGATGGGTGACTGAAATACCAGGTGCTGTAAGCTTGGATGTGTGGGTGGTGTAATGGATAATGACTTGAAAATTGGAGTTCCAATTCCAGTTGGGTTTGTTATATTCACTTATGTGCAAATACCTTTAGGAAAAGGATGAATCCAGCTATGGGTTATTTAGTACAACTTGTATCAGTAAAAATCCTTATCTCCAAAAAAAGATTCTTACAATCTAAAAATATTTTCTGGCTTTAAATAATGTGCAAAGGATTTGATAAGAGATTATATATATATATATATATATAAACAAATCCATCAATGGAAAATTCACAACAATTTAATTTTGAACCAGCAGCACATTGACAATGGTGATGTTGGCTGTTCATTATATGGTTGCAAAAGAGACTTTAAATCCTTTATAACTTTTGTCATTTGCTGCAAGTAGTTGAAACTGAGATAAAGACCTTAAGAATATCTACTTTTTGAAAAGGATAATTCACTAAGTTTTGATACAAGTAAAAAGAAACTGGTTTTATTTGAGCAAAATCCCAAAGATCATTTCTTTTAACCTTTTAAATATAAAATTGGCCAATATGGGAGTTGTGCAGGCAGAAAAAAAATTCAGATGTTTTGTTTTTTTTTGTTTTTTTTTTTTGTTTTTAATTTTATTTTCCATTTTCAAGGCAAGTAATGTCTGCTAACCACTTGGTGGCCATGTGTCAGCCTAAGGTAAATCAATATCTAATATCTACTCTGTAGTTTGGTATCAATTATTTTTGTATTCTTGTAAATTTCTACCCGGTCAGCATTAACCATTTTTCTTTAATCTTAAACTAACTTTGTCAGAGTTACTTCCCTTGAATGAGTTCCTTTCAGCTGTTTCTGATGTACAAGTTTTTTTTTTCTTTATTTAAAAAAAAATTCTGAACTAAGATACATGTCCTTCATGCCCCTCTATAATTTAGATTCTTTACCCTCCATTTCCAATTTCTTTCTCAGATTTAATTATAATTTGATGGGTGTTATTATGTGCCTTGGGGATTTCCCTATTTTAATAAGACGAGAGAATGAAATAAAGTAAAATAACTTATCCAGCAGTAACCCCTTACTATGACAATATACGTCACTGTTAAGGATTTTTCAAAGTTGTATTTAAATGCAGAACAATTTAGAATTGGCCACACATTCCCCTTCCCTTCTGGCTAACTGTTGAACATGCCTAGGAAAAAAAAAAAAAAATTGAATGAATGATTCCTTCTGGGCTATTTTTTTTTTTCTTCTAGATTGTCTACAAAATTTGTCTTGTTAATATAACCATAAATGTATTTTTGTTTTTATTACTTAATAACACTGAAAGTAACAAAGTAGGTAGAAGCTTAATGTGTTCATAAAACAAATTTATTTAAATAACAAATACTGGTGGTATTTTATTTTTAATGTTTATGCCAAATCTAATGTCATCTAAATAAGTTTTATGGCATACCTCCCAACAACAATAATAATAAAAAAAATAAAATAAAATAATTAACAACTTAGAATTTTTTGTTTAAGAAAATACAGGGTACCCCACCCAAAACATACTCACTCTTTACATGCAATGTTTGACTTGCAAACAAGATTAATAGCTAAAATTAAGAAATATGAAAGGTTTGACGGTTTAAATTGGATCTGACAGAAAAAAAAAAAAAAAATTCCAGAAGTTAGGAAGTCAAAATGTGAGTACAATTTTTTTTTTTTTAGGGTCACCCTGTATAATCAAGAATTATTTTGTAGTTTACACAACACATGAGGCTAACATTATTTTCTTTTTACCCTCTGTGAATTTGGGAGATAGATTATTTCATCTCTGTAGAATTGCAAACAGCAGCAGATGGACAGTCTTGTTTGCCATATTACTTGCCAGTAACTACACATAAACGTGCTCAACAGAAGTGTTACAATGAATGACTCATGGATGCCAGTGTGCATTAAAATTGCATTTTTCTTCCTTCCACAACTCATTCTTTTCAATTTTATTTCCTCTCTATCAATATCCCCCGCTTCCATAACTATTATCTTTTGCATTTTTTTTTTCCGCCAGCTATCACTGAATTAGTTATTTTCTAATTCCTGTTTAAGTCTTTCTTTCTTTTCACACACACACACACACACACACTTTAGACTGTTAAACCCTTAGAGGAAGATCACCTCAATCAGCTCTAAATTTTGTGTAGGATAGTTATTGATTCTTCCCCTCACTTGTTGGGTATCGCGGATTTTATAAGTAGATGGTTGGCCTCCTTCCCTTTTTTTACTCATCCCACTTGGTTTGCATTTTTTTTTTTTTTTTTTTAATAGGTGATTTCTGATTAATAAACGTCACCCACCAGAGAATAGTTTGTTTTTCCCATCAGGAAGGTAAGACTCTTGCTGATCAAATACACGTCCCTAGATGATTTACCATTTTTATTTTTTTTTTTTTTTTTTTAAATCACTGAATAATGACATTCTTCATCAGATCTCTCTGTGCTGCCTCGATCTTTGAAAAAAACCCTGTATTTTTCCTAATATTAATGTTTGTGTCTCTTGTTTTTATTTTTTTATTTTACCCCCCCCCCCTTTAATTGTGTTTAATATATTAATGTATCTATTCTCATCGCCCGCATGACAATTAAAAAGAATAAATCATAAAAAAACATTTTGTTTGGGCGGGGTGGGGAATAACCATATCAAAAATAATGCAATCAGGGTGTAAAAATGGCGATGGTGAATGGCACCAAGTGCCAGAAATACTGTTGTCAATGTGTGTACAGCGTTAGAAGGGAGATAACTGTGACGTGCCCAGTTTGGAAAAAAAAAAAAAAAATTCAATGGAGATTTTAGCCAGTGTACGTACAGTATGGACAAACAGACATTGGTAATTTACTAAATGGACATTTGGACTGTATTTAAAATTTAAAAAATAAAATTGAAAATAAATAAATTGATGAATAAATGTATCTTCTTTTTAAAATTTGTGCTTTTGTTTTTATTCAAATTTGTTTGACCTTTTTGTTAAAAACAACCCCCACATCCATAAAAAAGCAAAGGTAGGCAAACATAGATAAGCATACCTGCAATAAGATGGTTTCCCCCCCCCCCCGTGACATTGCTGAAGAGTACAGGTAATTTTAAAAAAAATGTTTTTAAAAGCGATGATTAGAATTGTAAAGGCTAAACATGAATTTAGTAGACAACAGAAAATAATTACTATTCAGTTTATTGGAATGATTGGCAAAACATCAGCTAATTGCCAATTGATTCGAACTTTATAAAAATAGTAAATAATAAGGATTTCCTTATAGTTGGTTCACATTTTAATAAAATGTTTTATGAATAAAAAATTGTTTTCCTATTTATTTCTTTATAAATGTTGCATTGTACTGGTTTTGAAAATGTAAATAAACAATAGTGTTTAATATTTTTGTTGTAAATTCTCAAGAACCAAAAATAAAACGTATATAAATTCACTCTTGTTTAGGTTTTATTCTAATCATAGCTTTTTAAAACAATGTAAACATTGCTGAAGAGTGAAGCTGCGTCATGATGTCCTGGATGTGTAGAGGACCATGTGGTGTACGTGTTAAAATTAGAAACACGTGCTGTTTATTCCTGCTAGAAAAGATCTAACTACAAGAACATGGCGGACTCAAATTAAGTCCAACCAAAGATGTAAAGAAAACAAGACCTCTCTATCTCATATATATATATATATATATATATATATATATATATATATATATATATATATATATATATATATATTTTTTTATTTAGAAAATTTATAACATAAACATATTTATAAAATCACTAGAAAAATAGCCATTTTGTTTCAACACTCGGTGTCTTATCAAGTGATGATGTTGAATCTTCATCTTCACTTGATAAGACACCAGGAGTGTTGAAACAAAATGGCTATTTTTCTAGTGATTTTATAACATGTTTATGTCATAAATTTCCTAAATAAATAATTATATCTACTCTACTTTGTATTGAGCACTCTTTTAAGAATAGTAATTGTTGGTTATTGGAATTCATTCCGTATACACCAATTATATACTTGGAGATATATATATATATATATATATATATATATATATATATATATATATATATAATATTGTGTATTTAGGCAGCATCTTTTCATTCATACACGTTTCATTAAATAATATAGACAAGTGTTGTCTATTTATTTTACGTAAATTTTTTTCATAACATCTGATAAGTTTAATAACATTATCATTGAACGAAGAAAGAAATTCACAATATTGATCCATATTTTATTTTATTTTTTTTTTAATACAATCTAAGCTTTCGGCTTACATAAGCCATTATCAAAGATGTCAATTACAACATATTAAGCAATATACGGACAAGACAGTGATAGTCTGTCATTGTTTACATAGATGATTTCTAAGCAACGATAAACACGCATATAAGATGCTAGAAGCGAAAATCGCACCGCATCTCATGACGTCACACAGGACCATACGAGAGTGAATTGGAGAAGTATGAAGTATGGGAAGCCGTTGGTATAAACCAATGGCTTCTGTTACCAATTATAGACATTTAAGAATATTTGTAGAGATGCCATAATTGATTTTGTTTAGGTTGGGTTTCAACTGTTTGATGTATAATGCTTCAAGGATTTTTAGTTTTTGTCTATTGTTTTCATGTCGAAGTATAATTGTGTTTTTGACAAGTATTTTATGGAATTGTGTGTGCGGGCAGGCATGTTGTTTTAAATGCCTAGAATGCCGTTTGTGTTTTGGTGAAAGTACGTATGTGTATGTGTATTTCATGGCATTTTCCCACATCTCTGTGAGAGATCACATTTAAAATGTGTCCACTGAAATGCAAAGTGAAAAAGAGAATGAGGCAAGACGTCGCCTGGTATTCATAGTGTTGGGAGAGTGACCATTAGTGAATAATTAGGGAATTAAAGAGGAGCTAACTCAAACAGATGCATGTTTATCCATCTTTGCCTAACCTTTTTCTTTTTCTTAATATGAACACATGAATTTTTTTTTTTTTAAAGACAGTCTCCAAATGATTTTCTATCTATCTATCTTATTTGTGTATATTATATAAGTTTTGTGTATATTATTTGTGTATATGCTGTTATTTCACAGAATGCACTGATACTACACTGATCTGAAGCAGTTTTTGATCTATCATTTTTTTCTTTTTTTTTTTTTTTTTTATGTATCTAAATACTAGTATAGTACCTAAGTACCATTAAATTAATAGTTTAGAATAGTGGTTTCTTGAACAGATAATGGAAATGATGAATTTTCTTTACGTATGAATGCCTTTCAGAAAGACATGAATCTATTTGTCCCTATTAAAGTAAACAGAATAAAGTTAATATAAAGTTTAAAGCAAGATTTGAACCAACTTTTCTTAAAAGGCCATTATGAAGCGGGGGGGGTAATTTTACTAAATAGTTAATTACTTACAAGGTGCAATAGGTAAATTGTCGCCATTTTATATTTTTAATTTCATGTTTGTTTTTGATCTTGTCGATTGCACAGTATAAGTAGTCTGTTGGGCACTGTCTGTCAGAAAATGAACACCATGATGCAATTCCATCCATCAGAAATTTGGAAACTGCATGATGTACTGATCAGCATTTATGCCAGAAGCTTCAATATGAACATTTCAGAGTGTTTGGGTGTCAATCTGAGGACAGTGCAGACGATTTGGAATGTTGGATGATATATCCAGTTAACATCATGGTGATGGCAAATGTTATGCCCCCATTCATGCCTCAGACTTAACACAGAGGCCTACATCAAGTGCCTTGAACAGGTAGTGCTGCTCTGGGTAAAGAGGGCGGCTGTTGGAAGACCCTATAGATGGCAACAGAATACACCATGCCACACAAGCAGGAGAACCCAGTCATGGCTGTCAGACAATTTCTACAACCAATTACCCCTTACATCTGGCCACCTAACTCCCCAGACTGCAACCCCCTTAATTATTATGCATGGGGCACAGTTAAATGAGACCAACCTGAAGGTAAGGATTATGGCAGCATTCACAAGGAACCATCCAGAAGAGATGCAGGAGTTCCAAAGTCATCTGGAGGTCATGGCTAAAGGCAGTGGTGATTTTACGTAATAAATTTACTCTTTAGTATTTCAAGATATTTTTGTGTAATTTTGGCAAAAATATCTTAAAATGAGATGTCAGAGTTATTTTCATTTTTTTGCATAATTTAGACAATTTATCCATTGCACCCTGTATTTTCCAGCTTATAGTCTTATTTTGTCCCCCAAAATGTATCCAATTTTCACACTGTATTTGGTTGGTTAATAATATGAATATCTTCTCCCCT
Organism: Acanthosepion pharaonis; assembly: GCA_903632075.3. Classification (NCBI taxonomy): domain Eukaryota; kingdom Metazoa; phylum Mollusca; class Cephalopoda; order Sepiida; family Sepiidae; genus Acanthosepion; species Acanthosepion pharaonis. The sequence goes on from CAHIKZ030003431.1 coordinate 3,230,048, forward strand.
TAGATTAGTAGAACTGGTATCAATCATTATCTACAAAAACAATTCTGAAAGCCTAAAAATATTTCCTGGCTTTAAATAGCTTGCAAGGGGTTAAGTTGTAAAAAAAAAAAAAAATCAATCAATTATAATTTAGTCTGAAGAAGTCCTAAAGGGCAATGTTTCATACAAGCAAATTTTTCCACTTTGTCATTAATTTTCCTGATATTGTTCTGGTATAGGAATAGATAGGTCTGGTTCACACTCTTCACTAATTTTTTTTTTTTTTTTTTTTTTTTTTTTCAACAAGAGAAAAGGTTTATCAGGTTTCCTGTTTAGGATTGGGTTCCTGGTTCCTGCTAAGGTCTACTTCAGCTCTAGCATAAAACATAGCATGGCAGAGGACTGAATGGTTGTGAACAAACACCAGCTAAGTGGAACTGTGCCACCATCATGATACCAATGACAAAACGAGTCACTCACTAACAAGTGAAGAGTCAGCTAAATGATAACCATGGCAGTCTGAAGGAACTTGAGGACTGACAAATGGCATGACATTATTGGTTACCTCTGATTAAGATCGACACAGGGGTTATAATTTAAAGCCAGCAATTATTTTCAGATTGTAACAATTTTTGGAGATGTTAATGATTCTGTCCATATCAAATTTAAGCCAGATTGGTAAGCATCATAACTTTTGTATTTATATTAATATTTCCCTAATTCTTTTATCTCACCTGACGTATCTTTTTTATATGCAAAAAGCATGACCTTGGTTTCAGACATTTTTCTTGCATACAGCAGAATAAGAAGCTACTTACTAGAAAAGAGAAACATTTTAAATAGTTAAGAATTTACTAAGTTGTAAAAAGATCTATTTTTCATTCCTACTAATATTCTTGTCTTTTTTTTATCACAATATTTTGGATGTTGTATAATGTAACTTTTCTTAATATATCTGATAAAACAGGTTTGGTTTGTTTTGTTTTACAGCATATCAACCTGAATGGGTCATTTAATGCCGACTTTTTTTTTTTTTTCTTTCCTGGTATTATTTTTGTTTTGTCAAAAATTTATTTCTGTTAATATTTTTCCTTAAAAATGTATAGCTGGTAATATTATTTTTTCAAAAATGTATTAGCTGATAAAACAGGATTTTGATCAATAAACTAAGTGACAGCACTTCAAACAGGAAAAAAAAATTCACACTGAAGAGATATTTCAATAAACTTAAATAATGCCTAAAGGTTAAATCCACTTTGACAAAAATTTGTTAGCCAAGGATAGGAACACAAGAGCCAGCATAGTTAACAATATCTTTTCTTTTTTTTTCTTTGACTGAATTTCTGGGATGAGGAGTTACCATTACTAACATTCAGATTAAATGGCTTCATCCTTTGTTATTATCATCAACATTTTGGATGTTGTGCCCTTTGACCTTTTTCAGGTGTTGGTCAATCCAGGTAACCTTCAGAGGATTTTGAACTGCAACAGTAAGAAAAAACAAGTAGTAGTGAAGGTAGTCAAACATAACAGCGGCAGGCAGGCAATAAAAACAATCTCATGGAACAATAGCAGAGTGGATTAAAGTATTGGTTTGTGAATTTGGTGGTGTAGTAATTATAAATTCAATCCCAGGGTTGGGTAGAGGATGAACAATCATTTCATTGCTTTCATTCCATTGTCAATCTTTAAGGAGATTTCATCTTGATTATTTTAGTACTGCTCACTTATTTGCCCTGTTTCCACTACCCATTCCTAGGCTTGAACTCACAATTACTATGTACACAAATTCATAAACCAACGCTTTAATCCACTTGGCTATGTGACAATCCTGAATGTAGATCTTGGAACCTTAAACCTTATGTTCTTATTGTCTGCTGCTTGCTGCTACACTTGACCACCTTCACTGCCATTTCTCACTGCTGCAGTTCTAAATTTCATGAAGGTTAAGTAGATTGACAGATACTTGAAAAAGGGCACAATGTCCAAAACATTGTAATAATAAAGGAGGAGGAAATTAATTTGAATGTAAATAATGGTAATTCTTATCCCAGAAATTCAGACAGGAAAAGAAGTAAGATATATTAATAAAAGTTACAATACACAAATGTAAACAAAAACTTTTTTTATGTTAATATTTAAAATTTTCCAAAAGATATAATACCTGAAAATACTGAGATTGTTTTAAGAAAGACAAACTTGACAAAGTTTGTTAGCATTGTATGATGTAAGCAAAAGAACTGATTAATTAAATGATTCGTTTTTCTCACAAACTAAAATGTCTAAATGCAGATAAATATTTTGTTTATATAGATTATTAAAATCTGTAAGGGAAGTAATCACTAATAAATTTATTAAAGTTGATTTACCCCCCCTTTTAACTATAGATGGGACAGGAAATGTATAAATACACAATGATAATTATTATATGGTTTGATAAGGATTTCAAGAAAATATAAGGACATAAAAAGAACCTAAAAATAAACAACACATTCAATGCATTTGTGTGCCACAGAAAACCTTTGTGAGCAGAATTTTGATTTAGAAAATGCACTTTTCATAAAAGATGAATATCATTCAACTAGAAGATGTACTGAAAGCATTATGATCCATGAATCCTCATCCCTTACAATTAATATTCAATTGAGTTATCACAATATATTTTACTTTCTCACTAAATAAATACTGAAACAATGTGGAATAATTAAACCATTAAAACATTAAATTGATATTAGTTAAAATCTAATTTCAGCAATCTTGGGTCTTCACGCCTGCAAAAACAAGAAACAAAAAAAATGAAGTGTCAAAAGGATGATTTTTTTTTTTCCCTTGACACCACTATTATTTTAACTACCTTCACTCCTCGGAAATGTTTACTGTTTTAAAAACCAATGATTAGAATTGTAATAAAAACTAAACATATAATGAAAATGAATTTATGCATTTTTTGTTCTTGAGAATTTACAACAAATGTTAAAAACTATTTATTAGATTATTTGTTATACTGTACCTATGGATGATAATTCCTATAAATGTAGTAGTATATACTGTATGTTGTCTTCCACTTGGAATTCACTTCCAGGTGTGCTTGTTAAACTCTCTGTCTCTGGGTAGAGAGGAAGCCAGACGAGGCTATGCCAAAGGGCAGAGTCTTGTCTGGGGTGGTAGACAGTTACCCGACCCCGTTTTTATGGGGAATTTTTGTCCGAGCCTGCTCGGATACACCACTTTAAATTCGGCCTTATGCCACATCTGACCACGTGGGGCGGTTAGCAAATATCCTTCCACTTGGGATTCACTTCTAACTGTTGATTACTTACTACACGCCGCTGGCGAATCTTGTATACAACATACTATATCTCATAATCGTAAATCTGATCAATTCAATAAGGTCAAATTGGTAACTGATCTTAAAAATGACCTACAATCTGTTAACTAGGGCAAGAAACAATATTTTAATTTTAAATGTATGTACTATAACTACTATATATGCTGATGTACAAGGTGACTGTGTGTATAAGACAACCCCCAAATTTTCAAGTTAAAATGTAGGTTTCAGGCATCATTTTTCATACAAGATGACCCCCACCAAATTGTACTTTAAAATGTATTGAATTTATTAAATAAGTTCAGTAAGCATATACTTTCTTTTCATTCAAATACTAATGAAAAAATGGCAGGGAAATGTCAATTAAATACCACAATCTACAATACTTCATGAATAGGTGCTGTGTTTTCAGTAAGCTATTACATTGTATACCTGAATGACTTTTTCATACTAACCAAATTTCATGACTTTTTCATACTTTCTCAAATGTGATCTTTAAACATCCAATTTTTGTTCAAGGTCATCAAAAAAAGGAGGCGAGGCGAGGCAAGGCAGGTATTAGCCTACCATCAAAAATCTCCCATTCTAACAACTTAACCATAAACCACAGTATTTAAGGCTCACATTGTATACCAAGAGTATAAGATGACCCCCTATTTTTGAGAGGATTTAAGGTTAAAAGGTTACCTTGTATGCTGACATATACAATATGTATTTTTAGGTATATAAAATATATACACATTTTAACTGAGCAGAAATGTTAATTATGAACTCTCTGATAAATATCTGTCTATATGAGGCATTGTAATTATTTACATTTTTTGGACTATTGTATGCTCCAGCCTTCTTCAGGTGATTGGAATTTTGAACTGAACCCATTATTTCATCCACCAGAAGTAAATTGTTCTCATTTCACATGCCATGCCTAAGTATCTGCTATCTCCCTTTGACCAATTACTGGTTCCCATATTGTATTCATTTCTATGTTTGTTCAGCTCAGGAGATTTTTGTGGCCTAGCATATGTGCTGATTCTTTAAGTTTTTGTATTTTCCAGTGATGTTTTCTGTCTATACAATATGGAAACAAGTAATATAGAATGCTAGAGAAAAAAAAATAATTACAAAAATTGTAATATGAGCTACGGTAAAAAAAATTGGTTAATGTGACATTAGTCCCAAAAATTCATACACCGATGTCCTCAAGGATGAAAGTGTTGGTTGAATTCAGTGACTTGACCCAAAGTTCAATACCTGGCTACAGCAGAGTTAAAGGGAGATAACTGATAAATATTAGTATTAAAATCAATGGAATATGCTTACCTTCAGTTGAGCATATTTATTGCCTTTATAATCCAAGAGACCTACCAGGATTCATTATTGGCAATCACAATCTTAACAACATTAAATATGCAAATGACACAACGTAATGTTGATAGCAGATACAGAAAGGAAACTACTGGAAAACTCCTACAGAAAGTAGTAAAGAAAAGCAAGTAAAAAGAACTAAATATCAATGGTAAGAAGACAATGTATGGTTGTCAGCAAAAGAAACTGAATTACAAATTGGGAACACCCAAATTAAACAAGTGCAAAAATTTAAATATCTAAGAAGTGTTTAAAAAGAGGACAGAAAATGTGGCACTGAAATCTGAAAGCACATTGGGATAGCAAAAGAATCTCTTCCAAAAGCTAAGCAAAGTATTATGAAAAGGAAAATGTCATCAGAAACAAAGAAAAGACACTATTGAACTTTGCTTGATCATCGACGCACTTCATAGCCAACATTTAATGATGGTTTTCACCTAGGATGCAGATTTGCATCCTGCCGGAGAGCACACATTTTCCTCTAAGATCTCTCAAATATTCAGACCAGTAGAAGAAAATAAATAAATATACTATTTAATAAATAAATGGAGCATCTACTCATGACTCAATTACAAATATCCACTAAAAATAATGTTTAAGTATTAAAAATCTGTCGAGTTAAATAAAAGCTCCACCCCTTATATATCACACACAGGCTGTTTCATGCTAGACGCAATCGTCAGGCTGCCTGACAATTGTGTCTAACATGAAACAGCCTGTCACCTCTGAGTGTTGACTTCAATGTTCACTTTTATATTTCATATTTACATACGCTCTATCTCTAATATCGAGCACTTTATCCCATAAATATAGCACACCTTAAAACTATATTTCTTTATTTTAGGATATGACAAAGAAAAACAATTCAAAATCACTACACAATTGCAGTTGTGTTTTGATGTGTATTAACGCATGTCATCAGGCAATTGTAATTTACAATCACCTGATCAGATGCATTGATATGCATCAAAACACAATTGCAATTGTGTACGGATTTTGAATTGTTTTTCTTTGTCATATCCTAAAATAAAGAATATTGCTCTACTTTATATTGAGCCCTCTTTTAAATTAAATGTTATGAACATTGGAATTGTACCCTATTCATTCTCATCTTGCATATATATATATATATATATGTGACTAGTATACAACCAAACACATGTTGAATAAGGTTGTCCATATGATCAACTTTGTATTAGACATAAGATTGGCATACTAAAAAGAATTACATAGCTGAATGCAAGTAGAATAAGATATGTTTGCCTATAGCCTGGGTCACCCTCCTCCCTGGTCTTTTGAACAGGAGTAGAGGTTTATTCATTTTTTTCATTTTACAATTAGGTTTCCTGTTCCTTCTAAATTCTTTTCATTCTCTTTCCCTCCCAGTAGCCCCTTGTGTCTCAGTGGCATTATCATCTTGCTTGGGTGAACTGATTAAAAACTGATTATGGGCAACTTTGTATTAGACATAAAATTGTAATGTTAAAAAGAATTAAACAGACAAGCATGTAAGTTGAATAAGGCTGTTCAGATGGGCAACTTTGTACTGGCCATTTGCTTGTCTTCACTGCTGGCTTGTTATACAGATAGATCTGAAATGATGAAGTTTGAATCAAATGTCCAAGGATAGTGTATGGTCTGATTTCAAAGAGAGAACTTTTTTTTTTTTAACCAATGTTTGAAACTTGAGTAGTTTTTTTTTTTTTTTTTTTTGAGGCAGGTTGAAATAGCTATTAAGAATGACCTTGAAATAAATTGAGATTTTAGGCCTATGCTTTAGAAATGAACCAAACTATATGATAGAATAATTAAAAACCAAGAAAAACTTCCAAGTTCATATGGCAGAAAATCTGGAAGACAAGGTGTCAGTCCAAAATCAAGAGAATTTGATTATTAAAAGAAAATAACTTACCTCAACACTTCATTTCCAGAGTTTTCTTCAAAATAGTTTTTCAAAAATTCTATGGACAAAAATGCGTTCTATGCAGTTTCTGATACCAAGCTTTTTGGTAACACTCTGAAAATCCTTGTAGATTTATTTGGCTGGAAAGTTAAACTGGTTGGTGTGATTTTTGACAAAATACTGAAAAGCTACGGTTTCCTAGATAAATTTTAAAACAATTTGCAGTAAATTCCAAGACTGCTCTTTTATTACATTTTGTAATTTTTCACATTTTGCATTTCTGTATTAGAAAATCAATTTTGTATTGAATGAAAAAGATTTGTCATTATTTCATGAAATCATTTCATTAAAAATGAAAAAAAAAACATCATTTAAATATTAATGGGATCACCCTGCAAAAATATCTGTTATTCTCAATTTTTTGTTGCTATGATCATTAATTCTGAATTTTATTTACTTTCATCTAAATTTTTAGCTACTTTTATTCAAGCCATCAATCTATGGGTCAGATAGAAAAGACAAGATTTATTTCTTATTCAGTGTTCTGCTGCCAAAGATTAATAGCCTAATTAAGATGCAATAAAAACCAACTAAAAAAATTAAGATGGAAGCAAATATTATTAAAATTTAATAATAATGATTGAGAATGCATTTTCTATAAAAAAAATAAAATAAAAATAATATTGCTGTTACATAATACAGTTGAGATATTTTTGTCTTGAAACTAAGAAACTTATGTCCTATATGCAAAAACCTATTACAAGGCTTTATACAACTCAAAATATATCTACAGGGTGCTCCAAAAGTCATGCAACAATTAGCAGAAAACATACACATGGAATAGCAACCAAGAGAAATTTGCATGAAATCATCTTCATAATTTGATCAATAAAATTTCTTAATATATTGTCACATACAGAAATAGGATTCCATTTGGTAAATAAATATAAAATTTACAAGATTATCAATTGTAATGTGGCTTTTAGAACACCTTGTAGATGTTGCTCACCTTGATAACCAAGATGGTGTCTGTTTTATATGGAAGAGTAACAATTCAAGGGGAATAACACTCATTCCTTGCTTTGTATTTGATACATTCAATAAACACTACTATTTATCCAAATAAAGAGTAGTGTTTTTTGAATGTATCAAGAATCAAATAAAAATTTGTTTGTGCAAAAGCTGGATTGAAGCCTTTAATGTTATTGCATTTAAAAATAACTTCATAATAATTGTGTAAGGATACAGAAGGCACTTATCTCCTTTTGGTGGAGATACGTCAAGGAAGTCACATGACAGTAACTTTGTGACATCACTCCATACAGTGACCAAAGTGGCAATCATTTTTCTGTTTTTAAACAGCAACAAAATGGTATGGTTGCTTTCTTTTAGCCTAAAGTCCAATATATCATAAATAATGGACTATTCCATTTTGATCATGTTGGAAGAGAGGAAAAAAACGCTACTTGGTTTCAGTGAGAAAATGAAAAAGTTTTTAACGTCTTCTTTCAACATCTCATAAATAATAGACTATTCCATTTTGATAAAACACATTTCAGAGATGCTACTTGGGTTCAGTGAGAAAATGAATGAAAGAAAGAAGGGAAGATAGAAGTGTTTCAATGAAAATGAGAAAAAAATTGTCAATTTCAAATCTTTTCATTTGTACCCACTTCTTAAAACAAAGACCAGCATTCATATTTATGATGATTTTCTAAATGGAGCTGAGATGTGGTACAAGACCAAAAGCGTGGGGCACCCAGGGAGGATTGAACTTACTACTCAGTCATAACTGATCTTGCAAGACATGCTTGCTAACAATGACACCACGTCAAAGTGTCCCAAGCATTCATATTTATGATAACGACTTTTACAAAATATTGCTAAGCTCAAATATTTAATGAAGTGATAGGGGAATTTCTATAGACATTTTATTAGTGTAAAACTCACCATGACTTCAGAATCTGTCTATATTTCTGAGATGAGGTATTATGTACATTATTTACATTATTCAGACTATTGTCCTCCACTGTGCCATGTGTCCTCAAGGACACATGGCACAGTGGATAAAGGCATTGGTTAGATCCAGTGACAGGACCCAAAGAGAGTGAGTTCAATACCCGGTTAAGGCAGAGGGAAATACCCGGTTATTTCAGAGGGAAATTAGCAGGAGATAACTGACATCCATCAAACATGGCACGTGGAACTAGAACAGTCTACCCCAGTGAGTGAAATAAAGGGTTCAGTTCGAAATTCCAACCACCTGAAGAAGGCCAGAGCATACAATAGCCAAAACGTTGTGATAAATATGGTGACAAAGATGAGGACAATAGTCCAAATAATGTATATAATGTTCACTATTACTTATTCAATCATCATACTTATTATAAAACCCAGGTTGTGTGTGTGTGTGTGTGTGTGTGTGTACATTTATATATTGGATCGAATTTCCTACATTTTTCAACCAATTTCAACAAAACTTCACAGGACTACATAAAATTACCTTGCGGTAAAAAATTGGAAAACCACAATTGTTTTTGCACAAAATCAATTTGAAAACACGATTAAGAGGCATTGCTTTCGCAGAATGTAAGGGGGACAACTCATATCGAGTTATACTTATAAAACCCAGGTTGTGTGTGTGTGTGTCCCCGTTTATATATGGAATCGGATTTCCTACATTTTTCAACCAATTTCAACAAAACTTTTTTTTTTTTTGGCAGGTAGTGTTTCTTATTGTCTTGCACACTTTTTTCTTTATTTTTACATTCAGAATGCTTTAAAAATTCCATTTACAAGACAATTGTTTATAATAAAATTCTATTCAATCGGTAGACTCATAATGATTGAAAACAATATTTTTGTTTGAGTTTGACCAATTCGTGTAAAAAAAAAAAAAAAAAAAAAAACTAATTAAGACGTGTGTCTGTCAACCTTAAACAATAATCTTTGTCAATTTTATTTTTCAGTCTTTATGATGGTCAATACTTGATCTGTCTCTTACTGTTACATCTACTGCTAGTTAACTTATGAATTAAGATTCATCAGAATATTAAAATAGGAAAGCCATTAAATTTTCATGGGTCTTTCTAGTTAATGATAGTTCTTCATAACTGTTCAAAGTGAAAACTTGTTTCTTTCAATTTTTTCTGATCACAAAATGTGAGCCTTGAATTAAAAAAGCCTTGTTAAATAACAAATTATTTTTTCTTATCAAGTTTCTTTTTAGAAAATAGATTCATTTGACTATAAATCTTTTAAAATAAAGAATAAAAGAAATAACATCAATTTGACATTTAGCATTCCTTAAAATTAATACATGCTTTCAAACATTTCTTGGCCTTTTATAGATTGTCAGTCCTGATTAATTTTGGACAAGGATTTTTTTCCATCTTAATTATAGTTGCTTTCATTGAAAATATTCAAAATATCAGTCTACAGCTATCAGTAAATATCAATAGTTGGAAATAAATAATAATTTCCTGGTAAAACAAACTTACACCTATTTACCTCAGGAAGCTTGGTTAACAATACCAGCTGCTCTCTTGATTAGGCTACAAGAAATCTTACATCTTACCAAAAGATCAAATCTAGCCTTTTAAACTTTGAATAGTTATCAAGGTTTAAAAAAATACAAATCAAAACAAACATCACAAAAGAGTTGTTGTTCCTTATTCTTGAACCAACAGCTACTGTATTTGACGACATATAAGGTGCACTTTTTTTTAATAAAAATCTTTTAATATTTTGCTGTGACTTATATGCCATATGTAGGTTTAAAATTTTTGAAATCTTTTAAAAAATGTAGCATTAGCAATGCTCTCAATGGAACGGAAGATGATGCGTTATTTAACGACGATGATAGTATTGAAAATGAGTATCAGAATTTTGATAACGAAGACAATGAATTTTATGGATATGAAGAGGAATAAAATTTTATTAGTAAGTACTGTTTTGCTCAATTGTAAAAACTGCTTGATTTTTATTTTGTTTTCTTACCTTTGGATATAATAAAGTTTTTATAGACTCATGTTCTTTTTTTCCTATTTTTTGTTTAATTGTAATCATGGCTTGTTTAACCAAAATAATACCTCATAAATATAGCCTAGGTTGTATCATTTAATAATAATTTTACTAATTACTAATTTTATTTGATTTGCCCTGCCAAAATTGGGGTGCATCTTATCTACCGTCAAATATAGTAAATTTTTTTTTCCTGAATTACAGACAAGAGAAAGCATCAGCAATGTACAGTTGAAGTTAAAACATAAAACAATTGTATGATTTATTAGTTGTTTTATATCAAGAATTTTCAGCACCATTATCAATAGAACAAGAGATGAATAAGAAAATAGAGGTGGACCATTGGTTACAAGTCTATAATGGATTTGTAAAGAATAAACTAGAAAACTTGAGTTTTTAAACATGAATAATTTGCAGTACTATCAGTGACTTGCAGAGGTTTGATGATGCCCAGGGACAATTCCTTGATTTTATGATTCAAATTGTGGAGAGCCTACTCCAGTCTCACTTATCAAAACACAGATCCACACCAGCTTGTTCAATGAAGTTAACAGAGACAATTTTAAAAACTAAATTTTTATTTCACTCTTTGATTTGATGCCTGGAGCCATCACCCCATTACACCCTCTGCATGCTACTGAATACTACTATAAAAAGATAGATAAATAGATATATGTCAGAACCCCTTAGAAAAAGAAAAAAAAAAAAAAAAAAGAGTGCTCATACACAACCTAAAGGAAGTTTTCACTGATGGCTTGTAACACAAACCAACAAAGGACTATCAAAAAAATCCATTCTGGTTCAAATTGTCATATTCAAAATTGGTTTAATAATAAAACAAAAAAAATTAAAGTCTTTTTCAGTTAATGAAAAACTTTAAAAAGAAATTAAAGAAACACATATATCCGATCTACTTTTATGGAGGAAGATCTAACATTAATAAAATATGTTGAATATTTTGATTTTATGAATGCTCAACCAGAAACACTATTAATATAGATATTAACTGATATGTTTATTTTTAAAACTAATATTTAAAAAGTTACTCCATCAATCAACAGGAAAAGACAATAAAATAATCATTGAACAGCAAACATTCTTGAAGTAGGATATACAAAGGCATGTAAGGTTTGTAAAAAAACAATTTAAATTTTGACTGACAATTAAGAATAGCAGGCAGGTGTGTGTCTCTCTGGAACTGTATATCAAATTGAATTGCTCACAGTCAAGCTCATTCATAACTTTATTACTATATGTATGTATATTCTATATAACAAGGGTAACAGGACTCAAAAGTTTCTAACAGAACTGTTTATTTGCTTGATTACTGGTCAATAAAAATTTAAGGATATAAAAAGAAAAAACACCCAGAAAAGAGAACTTGTGTCTTTTGGCAAACATGGATTTTCATAGCCGTAATAATACGGTATGTCAAAAAGATTGTTTTTCCCATGACACTGCTTTTTTAACTACCTTCATACTTCAGCAATGTTTATTGTTTTAAAAAGCAATGATTAGAATCGTAATAAAACCTAAAAATATGATGAAAGTGAATTTATATTTTTTTTTTTTGTTCTTGGGAATTTACAACAAAAATATTAAACACTATTTATTAGATTGTTTATTTACAGGAATAATTTTATATCTACAACATTCTAAAAAGACTAATATAACTAAATGCAATATTTACCATTTACCAGTTCATAAATAGTGTAAATAAACCATCTAATAAATAAATAAATAGTGTAAATAAGCCATCTAAAAAAAATAATAGTGTAAATAAGCCATCTAATAAATAAATAGTTAAATTCTTTAATAGTTGTGCTTAGTTTAATTTGTAACGTACATAAATGTAGGTAGAAAAAAAAAGCAAATGTTGATAAGATAGTGAGGATCATAAAGCACTGGCCAGAGTCAAATGTTGATAAGATAGTGAGGATCATAAAGCACTGGCCAGAGTCCCCCCAATCTGGGGGTTCATGAGTTGTATATACCAGCCCTGTTCTTCAGTATCAGTTTTCATTCTAAGGCTGCTGATGACCTTTTCTCATTAAATGCTGACTGATGCTCATTAAATGTTCATCAATTTAGTTTTTAGTGGAATGTCAATATTTTTCCTTCTTGTAGACTTCTTTTATAAAATTCATGTGGTGTTTAAGGCACAGTTAAGAATCTTTAAAAACAATGAATATGATTTGAGTACTGCTGTCAGATCTGCTCCTGCTATATATTTAGAGATTCTTGATAAAATACAAAGAAGAATCTGAAATGTTATCAGTCCTGACTTAGCATCTCAGGTTCAGTCACTTTCCCACCACCATAAAGTAGCTACCCTGTGCTTTTTCTATAAATACTTTCATGGTAATTGTTCAGATAAACTATCCTCTTTGATACTTAAACTTTATAAATTTAAGCACTTTACAAGATTGGTGGCAATGTCACATCATTTTTTTGTGATGTCAACACCTGTTGCCACTTTTGTAATGTCAACAAATACTCATTATCACAGTCGTAATGTTCGTTGTAGTAGAGACTTTGTAATCACAGGTACAAGAATAGCAATGCAGTTGAACAATACTGGTGTCAGATGCCTTTGAATAACACTCGCACTAATAGTACTTGCTTGATAATACTCACTTGAAAAGTAACAACCGAAGAGTAATCTGAATAGTAATCCATATATTGATCCATTAGACACCACGCTAATTTCCATATATATATATATATATATATATATACTTTATCATCATGGGATCTACTTATTCAAAATGGGATCGTCTGTGTTTGCTCTCTGGTGATCTGTGTTCAAACTCCAGTGTCAGCAGCGACACTTTATTCCTATATAACAATTTGACAGTTGAAATGGCTAGATGTAACTAAGTTCTATGCTAACAGTTTCTTTTCTCACACTTCTGGCTTGTGGAACTCTTTTCTGTCTTTTTGCTTTCCATTCAACTTTGATCTTCAAAAATTTAAATGCAATATCAATCATCTTCTGTCTTTTATAATTCCTGTCATTTTATTGCTCCCGATTTAATAATGATCTTATTTTTCTCTTATTCTTTCATACTCAGTAACCCCCTCCCCCTTGTGTCTTAATGGCTTTATTGCCTTGCTTGGGGGTGAAAAGATTAAAAAAAAAGCACTGTAAATATAAACCTTGTAGAAATATGTAGAGTCAGGAAAATTAAATTACTCTAATTTCAATACAGCAGTAGTTACAAAATCTGTCATATTGACAAAATATCACATTATTCATAGCAATGAGGAAGACATTTCTAATCAGCCAGTTTTATGTGGTTAAAAAAAATGGCTGTAGTTATAATAGTGACCGAATTACAAAAATAAAATTTAACAAATTATAATTTGAAATACTGAGATGTATAAATTTATATTCTTTTTTATATATATATATATATATATATAGAGTGCTGCAGAAGTAACACCTTTTTTATCTATTTATTAAACTTTTATTGAACAAAAATTACAGTAGCTTAAGATGACTTAAGATTGACTGTGGTTTATGTTATGTTATGGGAATGGTTAAATCATATTTTTGAGTGAGATGGATAGGATGAGGTGGAGGAATTGTGTAGCTATCATGATCATCAACCAATATCCCAAGACTTTTCTTGTGGGGGTGAACTGAAAGATTTGTTTACAGACTGAAATTAATGTAGAAATGTGTTAAATGGTTCGTAGAAGTATTGTCAATAGACTTCAGCATTATATTGACTATGAAAGGGAGCTTTTTGAACATGTTAAACAGTTTGTTAATCATAACAAATCATGTTTTGATGCAACAATACTTATAAATTTTCTTAAACTACTGTAATTTATTTTTGTTTAATAAAAGTTAAATAAAAAAGAGAATTACATTTACTGCACCATATATATATATATATATATAAAAAGTGAACATTGAAGTCAACACTCAGAGGCGACAGGCTGTTCCATGCTAGACGCAATCATCAGGCATGAAACAGCCTGTTGCCTCTGAGTGTTGACTTCAAAGTTCACTTTTATATTTACATACACTGTGAGATTGTGCACTTTATCCCATAAACATAGCACACCTTAAAACTATATATAGATAGATAGATAGATAGATTTTAATTCAACATGATTTTCATTACATAATGTTATTTTCATGTTAGAGTTGATATTCCTGTTTATTCTTTTTAAAACACTGAAATTAATGTCCCCCCCCATCTTAAACATAGAATGTCTTATTAATGAAAACATACCTCTCAGCAGGGACTGAACATATGTTCCCTTTACCTTAGAAAACCATCTTTTAGCCAGGCATACTTTATCATTCAGCCACAGATGTCTCTACAGCAAAGCAAGGTTCAATAAGCCATTTTAAAAAATTCAACTCTTTCACTGGGACTTTCAATCATCTATATCCGTTAATTATATTTTGTGCTCAGTATTTTATAATGTATAAACACAGTAATTTAAATAATTAATAGATTTTAATCTGAGATTATTTATAATATTATGTTATATTAGTGGTTATCACTGTTTTGTTTTTTTTCACACATTGATATCACCAATCAGTCGTGTTTTGATCCAAGCTAGAGACAACTGGACATCTAGCCACACTGATGAGCTGTGATACAGTGAAACAGTGTCTGTGGATGACTATATATATATATATATATATATATATATATATATATGGAGATGATGAGACAAAGGAGAAAAGCTTATAGATGACGCATCTCACTTATATGACGGGTTGGGTTCGGCTTCATCAGGTTGGAATGAAAGACAAAACTGTAAGGAAAATCCATTGTGATTTTTGAGGATAAGATAGGAAAATAAAAAAAAATTACCTCATCAGATCTGATCACCAGAGACCATAACATGCTTGGTTGTTTTTTTTTATATATATATATATATATATATATATATATATGTGTATGTATATAAGACATTGGTGTGTGTTGGAGTTTAAATTTTCTCTCTCCATTAGCTTGTATACTGCATTGTGCTGCTATTGCTTTTGTGATGATTGGTGATATTATGTATGAGCCTGGTCTTAGGTTTGTTATCAAGAATTGTGAGTTTTATGCACTTTCATTGAATTTTCTTAAACTTTTCCACTTTACCTCATCATCTCAAACTTTTTGGGGGAAACTATTATACATGCACATATACACACTATATATATATATATATATATATATATATATATATATATATATATACACACATACACATACACATACACACTATAGTTCAAAAGTTTGGAGCCACCCTATGGCGTTTGAAGAATTACCTAAAAATTGAATGTTGTATGTCTTTTTCAAAACTAATTTACGAGCTCAATTCAGGCCTGAGGGATTTTTTTTAAAAGGTTTTATCATATATATATTCAATAATAATAATAATAATAATAATATAATATTAATATAATAATAACCAAATTATGTTTTATTAAAATTTTACCTCTCTTTTTGCATAATGTACTTTGCTGATTAATGGTAATCTTAGGACTTCTGAATTTTTTATTTTAGGAAACCTTTATGAAAAAAAATTGGTCGTCATGCATTAATGGGTGAAATAGTTTCTGCATCCTGTCTTAGTAGGAGTCAATTAAACCAAAGTAGGCTTACTAATAACTTACTAATTATTAAATACAGAGGGTGGCCCAAAACATTTTTATATATTTTTACTGCAAAAAAAAAATAAATAAATAAAAAAATAAATTACCTCAACATGCAGATAGCCACATGCAGAATGACTTGAAATAGACTATCATCAGCTCCTAAGTGTCTCTCTCGAAGCATTGTTTTAAATTTATTTTCAATGTCAGTCCTCCTTGTTAATGAGAAGGGGCTTGTATTAGCAACTGGTAGAGGGCATAATGTATTTTATTCCAGGGGTTGGAGTTTATTTATGGCTAGAGCCATTTGTTGTTTGTAGCTAAATATCGGTTCCTACTGTGTGGCGTTTCTTATACAAGCTCTCTGTGGATCAGTTTTAATAATTAAATTTAGGATCCACCTGGATTATATAACAATGAATCAATCACCTGTACTATATATATATATATATATATATATATATATATATGAGGCAATTCTTCAGAATCCATATTGTGGCCCCAAAACTTTTGGACTATAATGCACACACACAAATATATATATATATATATATATATATATGAATGAGTAGGATAAAAAAAATCTACATACACCCATATATACTTGCACGTCATACGTATAAATATTTCTTCCTCAGGTGTTATAAACACGGTGTTCAATGTTGTAAAACAGAGCTATAATTTTATATTAGTGAATATACATAATATCCAATGTCAATAGCATGACTCAATCTTCTTGCAATGTTCAGGTGCAAATATAATCTCAAGATTATATATAAGATTATATTTGCACCTGCAAGAACTGCATGAAACTGAGTCGTGCTATCAACAGTGGATATTATGTATATTCACTAATATATAATTATAGGTTTCCTTTATGTTTTTTAATACTGTAATATAAATACAGTTTTAAAAAAATATGAATTTTAAGATGTTTCTTATATTTCTTTAAATCCCACCCCCTAAAATTCTATCTGTGTTCAGACTAATTCATATGAATCAGGTAAAAAAAATATAATTACTGTAAAGAAGTTTATAATATCCGAGTTTTGGGATAGAGAAATATTTAAAATATAAATTCATTGATATATTTTGGAAGCAACACGAGTAACTAAACAAAAGAACCCAATAAAAGTAAAATTTAAAAAAAAAACAAACAAACAAAAAAACAAGGCTCCTTACCTGACAAAAAGACAAAACAGATCTTTAGATACTTGAATATTGTGAGTGAAGAGCAGCCCAACCCAAAAAGAAAATTAGATTGCTGGAGACTATATTCAAGAAGTATAAAGTTGATCTATTTCATTTGGAACTATACGAAAAGGGTGCTATCCAAGTTATATAATTATATCACTAGCACCTTGTTCTGGCTGTTTTAGAAGTAAAAATGGCTACCTTTTTAAATTTTTGTTAAAATGGCCGACAAATTTAAATTAGAAGTGATAGATTGTGGAGATGGGTTAAGACCCTCATGTAATAAGGAAAAAAAACACATTGTTTTTCTCAATAAATTCCACACAAGGAAAAAAACAAATAAAAAAGAAAACATCAGGAAAAGGGAAAGCAAAAAATGTCTTTAAATGCATCAGGAATTGGCACCATTTTCCATATTGTTGTTCTTTTTTATTTCAAATTTCTTGTTTATCTATTGTGGGTTTCCGTGTCAACTTTCTCTGGGAACTCTTCTGGATTTTCTATAAGAAAATAAAATAAAAATAGCAACTTTAGTCAATTAAATCAACTGAAAACTTACATTAATCTTAAATAATCATAAAAGATTTCATTTAGATTTAATCTATAGTAGAGTAAAATAAAAACAAAAAAAATAAATAAATTAACACATTGAATCAAATGTAACATGATGACATTTGTTTGCTCTTCAAAAATACATTATTTATTAAATCTAATTTATTGCTTCAATTATGAATTTGACTGATAAAAAAGTAGATGCTTCTACAATCTTCAAAAATTTAAATGCAATATCAATTGCCATCTTCTGTTGTCTTGAACTCCATTCATCTTTTATCTTTTTCTCAATCCCCTCTATATAACCCAGTCTTTTCTCAATCTTTCACTCTCTCTAATCTCTTGTGTCATTCCTGCCTTGCTTGGGGTGAAATGATAAAAAAAAAAAAAAAAAAAATACACACACACATATATATATATATATATATATATATATATATATATATTGCGTATGTAAGAAAGTTTTTCCTAGATAATTGATATACAAAATCTGATAGTTTTCTGATACTTTTATATACTGAGATTTATATGTAGACTTAATAGACGTATATGCGTTAATCACTGTCTTTTTTTTTTTTTTTTTTCTAATATTGTTAAATGTTTCTTCCTCATTAGTTTTTTTAAGTACAGATAAGTTTAATTTTACCCATCTATTTTTATATGTTGAATGTATATATGGATGGGTACGTGGGTTTTTACTTTTTATTTTTGTATGTGTATATATATATATATATATATATATATATATATATATATATACACACACATTGTATATATGAGAGTGTGTGTATATGTATGCATATGTGTATGTATATGTGAATATATATATATATATATATATATATATATATATATATATACGTACATGTGTATATACATGTTTTTGTGCATATAAATAGTAGGTATTTACTAGATACACAAGCTCATTAGGTAGATTATGCACTCAGTATGTCTTATGAGTGTCAAATTTTCTAAGCTCCCTTTCCTCATTATGTGCCTTAGAAATTTCACTTCTTTCTGATGCTAAATATCCTTTCTGTTTATTTTCTCTCAGCTTCTATGGGTGGCAAAACACACACCAATAAAATGCAAAATAACAAGTTTCCCTATTTTTAGTAGCCAATAACTATAACACTATAGAAAATAGAAATAAAATAAAAACAGTAGTTTTTTCTGCATATATTAGACTATAGGACTACCAAACATGAATTTGGTATCTTCTTAGAATGCAAAGTTAGAAAGTGCCAAAGTTGACAAATCATGCTATTTTGAAATCAGCAAAAACTGACACCAAATTTCAAGAGGCCATAACTCTTTAACTAAGAGTTTAAACAAGATAACATTTTATGGTTTTTATTTTTACATAGGTGGATAGATACATTTCACCATGATTGATTGAAAGAAAAAAAGAAAGAGACTACAGGATTATTAAATATCAACTTAGTATCATCTTAGAATGCAAAGTTAAATTTGGCAAATCATGCTATTATGAAATTAGTAAATACTGAGACCAAATTTCAAGAGGCCATCACGTTTGAACTAAGAGTTTAAGGAAGCTAAAATCTTGTCGTTTTCAGTTTCTCATAGTAGAGTACAAAGTACTAAAATTTCATTAAAATCTGAGATGGTGCTCATAGGACCATTGGCTGAGCTGATATGGAATTTATTTATTTATTTTATATATATATATATATATATATATAAGGCACAGTGGAGTAATGGATAGCAGCTTAGATTGAGGAATTCGAGAGTCGAGCTCAAATTCCAGTCAAATCCATTAAATGCTAATACCATTGGGAAAGGTATGAATCCTCTTTTCCCTCCAGCTATGGGTAAATAGCAGGACAGACTGGATGGCAACTGGTCTAGGAGAAGGACAACTCCGAATTCAAAATCTGTGGAGGATTGTTTGGGAACCTTGTGGCATGTAGTGCACCAGGTCTCTGTATTTGGCCCTTCAAAAAAGGTCGATGGTTCTGCACAAAACCTTCACCATTATAATCAAATCTCATGTTGCTTCCTAGGAACTGATTTGTTTGACCATCATATGTCAAATTTGACAGGAAAGTAGAGTATATATATATATATATATATATATATATATATATAAAAGAGAGAGAGAAGGAGCATATTTTAAACATTTTAAATATTTATGGAATTTATATATATATATATATCTCCAAATCCAAATGTAAAAGAACAAATAATAAAATTGTAATGTTCAAAAGATTAATTTGAAACAGGGCTCAAAGGTACTCAAGCATGTGTCGTCACTAAATATAATATTAATAGCAACAAGTAATATATATAAAGGTGTACATGGTGACTGGCATTTTCACTTCTAAGGCAATCATCATTTCATATGTCTGATTATCACATCAGATGTGAAACTGCCACTCATCAAGTAGTGTTAATTTCTATGTCCACACTGTTTATACTACAAACATTATCCATGATATAGGGAATTCTTCACCCGTAAATATAGCAAATTTCAAACTACACACACACACACACACATATATAGAGTGGAATCTCAGTTCATGAATTTAATTTGTTCCTGAAGGCTGTTTGTAAGCCAAAACTACTTTTCCAATAGGAATCAATGTAGAAAAAAAAGTCACTGTATAATAAAATTGGAAAAAAAAAAAAAACACAACACACGAATGTATAGAACATGGTGATTGTTATACTAGAACATTACCTATTCTATTGTAATAGACTCTCCCACATTGTAGTAGTAGCGGTCGCCAGTTGGGCTCAGTGGAGTTGAGTGAGTCCGTCGATGTCGGACATTGAAGTATTAACCATCACAACTAGATTGCTGCGTCATTAACTATTATTATTGCAAGTTCCTAACGTTTTGTACGTCGGACCCTTTTAGGACCGACTCAGTAAAATACAAGCGTCCACTGTGAAAACTACTTTACAAGAGTGATCAACTCGGAAAATATTCTGTTCAGGTTAACTCGGTTTGGCAATGTTTGAGAACCAAAATTTTGTTTGATAACCGAGGCATTATCATCAAAATTGTCTGTTTGAAAACTGAAATGTTTGATGTGTGTTATGGGACCTTACCCATAATAACATAATGGACTATTCCATATGTAATAAATACTGCGCCTCAAGAGGAAGCAGAGAGTTCCGTCTGAAGTCTGGAGTGAGGTCAGTCAGTCGAGTCAGAGGCAGTCCGAAACAGAGTCGCATTTCAGACAATTACTACTAAACCTGATTTGTTCGTACTAACACTTTTCTACCTCTCTGTATATATTCCTGTTTGTAATATATCTGAGTTAATCCATATCCGCCTTCAAGATCTTCTTTATGGGTTCTACCTTGGACTATCACCGTGGTACAAGGAACCGGACCATAACAATATGTGAGATGCTCGAGAACTGAGGTTGCACTGTATATAAAAATTTTTCCACTTTGTCATACATCTTTTGTCCAACTCTTCTCAATATGTAAAAAATTATGTATCATTATCCCATATATATATTATATATATATTATATTATATATATATTATATTAATATATATCATATATATATTATATTAATATATATCATATATATATTATATTAATATATATATCATATATATCATATATATATTATATTAATATATATCATATATATATTATATTAATATATATATATTAATATATATTATATTAATATATATCATATATATATTATATTAATATATATTATATTAATATATATTATATAATATATATATATTAATATATATATATATATATATATATATATTATATTAATATATATTATATATATATATATATATATATCATATATATATTATATTAATATATATTATATTAATATATATTATATTAATATATATATATATATATATATATATTAATATATATTATATATATTATATTATATATATATTATATATATATATATATATATATATATATTATATATATATATATATTATATATATATATATATATATATATATATATTATATAATATATATATATATATATATATATATTATATTAATATATATATATATATATATATATATATTATATTAATATATATATATATATATATATATATATAATTAAAATGAAAGAACAGTAAGATATAAAATCCGGTGTTCTTATAGATATTTTATTTTTACAAAATAGTGCTCAATGTAAATTTACAGAGCATTAATATTATAAATTAATTGATTTAAAATAAAAACAGCTACACAGTTCCAACCATGTTTCAAAAATAGAAGCTTTGGAACTGTGTAGCGAAAAAACCATATTTTAAATTTTAAATATATATATATATATATATATATATATATATATGTGTGTGTGTGTGTGTGTGTGTGTGTGTGTATGAACAAGAGAGAGAAAGAAAAAGATATATAGAAAGAAAGTTTGTGTGTGTGTGTGTGTGGACAGTCATCATGTAGTATTGGGTCCTGTTAATTTCATACTTTAATCTTAGGACCAGGTGTCAGTACTTATTTAGTAGTAGTTGACACCTGCACGCATCTGAGCATCAGGATCATCATCATCATCATCTCTCTTTATTCCCTTTCTCCCCTCTGGTGGTGGTGGCAGAGATTGCTGTTAAGTCCCAACCTCCTCCTGATGAGTAGTCAAAGAGAGTTTGATGAAAGTTCATCTGAATAATTACCATGAGAGCATTTATAGAAAAGGCAGAGGGAGGTTACATTGGCAGGGAAAGTGACTGAAGGTGAGATGCCAGGTCAAGACCAATGACATTGCAGATTTTTTAGATTTTATCAAGAATCTCTAAATATATAGCAGGGACCACCAGACCATATATCAATATGAAATATTAAAAGTATGGATGAACGTCAGACTTATAAATATGTAAGATAAATTCTAGCAAGAAAAATTCTCTATCACGACACAGTGAACAAATATTACTAGCTGCAGATTTAGCAATTGATTCAATATAATCTTTTCCACTTCATGTTAGTGGAAAACGTTAACCTAAGAAGGCACAATGAGTCACTCTCATGGAGGTAAGCATCAGCCATGCTGGAAGGCAAAAAGGTTTCTTTAATATTGTGTTGGAATGTGTCATGAAAAAATAAATGATTTCATTTCTTTCTCTCCTGCTGTCGTAGCGACGGACACAGTCTCCACTTCTGAGACTGAAAAAACGACCTCCTTCTTATTCCAGCCCATTACATGGAGCTTGATAACTCACCTATGCAAAACACCAACAAGCCAGTTACCAATCACAGTTCCCGTGTCTGCCCACCTCCACTTGCTTTCGGGGTTTCAAGTTGACCAACCAACTCATTACACGCCCTCCTGATCTTAAGATCACAAAGCTTCTCAGTTCAAGAGATGGTCGCGTTTGCTCTGAGGTGGCAGATTTCCAGATTCATCCCGTGTCTCGCTGTCATGCTCGCACACCGTGCAACTCGGGGCAGAACTCTTCTGCTGGGCACTCCTTCTGAGCGGGATGACAGGCTCCTCATCCTCGGATGAACTCTCATCCGTTGAGCTACCATCCGCCTCTGGACAGCTGGCCCCGTTGACGTCCACAGGTAGAGTACTGATGTTTGAGATAGAACTCAGTGGATCCAACTTTAAATACACCACTCGTGCACCATCTTCAAAGTCACTTTTATCATGTAATGACGGTTTTACCCCTACAACTGGCTGCAAGTCTTTAACATGACGAGGCATGCCATCAACCCGCACTGACTGCGGGCTGATAATCTCATTAACATGCCCCCATTCTAAGCTTGTCTGTACACACTTGCTGTGCGGGTCTTAACCCACACTACGTCACCTATTCTGTATTTAGCTTGTATGCATCGCCGAGCCATTGCAATGTCAATGCCTCGCAGCCATAAGTGATAGGCATGCACCATGTTAGCTGGTGCTATTGTAGGCGAAACACCATCTTTAGACATCGCATTATACCAATAGACTGCTTCAGGGTTCGAACATCGCTTCCTGGCTGCAATCACTTTTATAGACCGGTGACTTCTTTCTACTATGCCGTTTCCCACCGGCACATAGGCACACCGGAACCGAAGCCGCACACCCCACTTCTTTAAGAACTGCGAGAATTGCTCTGAAGAAAACGCCGCACCATTATCCGTCAATATTTTTGCAGGTGGCCCCCGGTTGTAAAAGATTGACTCCAATTGATGTATTATGCTGGCAGTGTCCTGCCAGTGCAGTAGTCGCCAAATGGTGAAGCGAGAGGGTCCACAGTCAATAATAGTCAAATAGTGCTGGCTGCCAACATGCGTAACATCTATCCCCAGCCTGTTCCAAACATGGGTAGTACTCAAGTTTCCTTTTTGCCATTGCACCGGTGCCAGGTCAATTGACTGGCACGCCTCGCACCTCTGCACTACTGTCCTAACATCTGTCTTTTTGACTGCCGGGTCGACCATCTTTGAGAAGTAGAGCATCCGTTTAATCCCAGGATGCCCACACTGTTCATGTATGCTCATGATCTGCTCAAGGTCCATACTAAGCGCAGAAGCCGTACACGGCAGCTGCAGAGGTTCAGACTCTTTCTGAGCAGCAGCCAACCAACGTTGCAGAATGCGAGTCAACGCATCTGCCCTGTTGACTGCCTATTTAACTAACACTACATTCACAGACAGGTTGTACTCTTTGATAATTTCAATCAGCGTGGTGAGCCGCCTTCATATCAACATCTCACCCGATGCCTTGGTGGTCAATCGCGCTCTTCCGCTAAGTGCATCTGATATCCAATGCTGAGTGCATGCTGAGTCTGTGACGATGTGTAGCACTGTTGCTTGCCATTGGAGCGCCAGGTTAACCCCCTTCAGAGTGGCATCTAGTTCAGCCAGGTTCATGTGTCGTGCATCATTTTCAGGTCGTAACCAGCAGGCATCTTCTATGATGGACCCGTTACCCTCAAGGGCGACACCCATGGCTAACGAGCTGGCATCCACCCAAACGGTGAGCTCATTCCCCTTAATGCACCAGTCACCTCGCATGGGATCGTCATGCATCACTCTCTCCATAGTTTCAGTTATCATGCATCTTAGGGTAACGTTGTGCACCTCATCATCCCATCCTGGTTTAAACAGAAGTTTTTGGCGCTTTTATGGCTGCTGCCGCTACTCTGAGCCAACCGTGATACGGGAAAATGGCCTACCAGTTTCACACACATGGAGAAGGTACTCCGACGAGTGATTACTGGCGGGACTTCCGGGACGTCACTACCTCGCCTCCAGCGAAGTTTTTCTCCATCACTACTGACGTGTAGTCCAAGTACATTCGCTCCATCCTGTAGTGGCTCTGGGGCCTTGCACACCAGACCAAAGCATTCCAGATGTTCCTTAACCCTCGTTGAAGAGGCCACGTTTTCATTGACGTAAACATCATCAATATAGGATGACGTTGCCCTTCGAATTTCCTCATCCTGCAACATGACCACATTCATAATCGCTGACTTGATTTTTAGAGCCACATTAAGACCAAATCCCAATCGAGTGAGGCAATATCTCTGTCCTTTTACCATGACAGTCTGAAAGGGCCAGAGTGAATGGTGGACTCGGACTTGGAGGTAGGCCCTTCTTAAATCGAGAGTGGCCACATTGCTCCCTTGCTGTCGCCATTCCTGCAATTTCTGGGAACAAATGTCCGCGTTGGCTGTATATGCATCTACAAAGGTATTCAATTCCCTGTAGTCCATGACCGGTCTCACTTTCCCCTTATTCTCTTGCACTATTGCCATCAACAGAATCAGTCCTCGAGGCGGCCCTAACTCCTCCTCGGAGTACGGCGCAAGCCAGCCGTTTGCTATACAAAGCTGCAATTCATTTTCGTATTTGCTCCTGATATGCTCTGGAACTGGGTACTCTGCTATTTTAGTTTTCAATGGCGTGGGCGTTTGTCCACCCGCCCACTTCCATGTTGCGGTCCATACACGCCTGAACTGGTCAAAAGTTGCCCTGAAGTCAAGTTCGTTAATCCTCAAGGCAGCACAAATGGGCGGATCAGAAAACTCGACTTTGCCCGCCTCTGTGATGCATACGCCGCCCAGTTCCTTAATAATGTCCATTCCACAGAGCAGATCAAAACCTAATAACGCGCTGTCCACGACCAACATGCTGACTGTAACGGGGTTACCGTTGTTGATAGTGAGTATGATGTTTCCAACTCCCCAGCTTCTGAGAGCTTTTCCATCAGCCGTTAGTCGTCCATCTTTTGTCTGCTCCACTGCCGACAAATCGAACCATTCGTGAGTGACCGAGAGCCAGCAATCTACTAAAGCAGTCTGGCGTTATTCCATTGATGCGCACCTTAATCACAGGGAGTGCCTCTTTCATGCTTGGTGCGGAGAAGAGACCAGCTGACGTCGCATCTCCCATTCTATTTCCCGGACACTTAGAGGCAATGTGACCTACTTTATGACATTGGAAATATCGTAGATCGAAA
This sequence comes from Acanthosepion pharaonis, assembly GCA_903632075.3. Classification (NCBI taxonomy): domain Eukaryota; kingdom Metazoa; phylum Mollusca; class Cephalopoda; order Sepiida; family Sepiidae; genus Acanthosepion; species Acanthosepion pharaonis. Next base: position 3,256,453 of record CAHIKZ030003431.1, read on the forward strand.
CGTTCCTTTCGCGCCGACCCGCTGCGCATTGCTTTGCGTTGATAGCGGCAGTCTTTGGCAAAATGATTCAGCCCAGAGCACCGATAGCAGATGACATCGCCATGGCGACGGATGGCTGGGGTCGGATCCTCTATGACTTCAATTGGCTGAATGACTGCGGCAACTGGTTCATCAGCCTCTTTTTCATCGATCATGATAGCACGGGCTCTGGTCAACAATTGATTGAGCGTAATGTCTTCCATTCTGGATGATGTATGGAGTATCTGCTTAACATGACTAGGCAAACCAGACACGAAGGCACAGGTCATCCATTCTTCAGGAAGCGGTGCGATCGGTACGGCAAGTTTCTTTAATTCTGCCAAATATACGTCTACTGTCTCGCCAGGTCACAGACGCTGCGCCTGGAATTGGTCATAGGCCACGAACCAGTCAGTTCCAAACGTGGTTAGTAGAGCGTGCTTTATTTGCTCAATGTCACTTTTCTGTTCTTTGCTCAGCTGCCTATACACAGCAAGGGCGCCACCGTTCAATCGCAGTGGAAGAATCTGTTCAATCTTTGTGATCTCACATAATTCGCAGACCAGTTCCACCTTTTCGATCCATTCAACCACAGACTGTCCACTCGTATCACCACTGAATTCGGAGATCAGTTTTATGTCGAACGGTCTTTCCGCCATCTTGCTGGAGTCAAAGTAAACGCCGAAATAGCTTGTGTTGGAATGTGTCACAAAAAAATAAATGATTTCATCTCTTTCTCTCCTGCTGTCATAGCGACAGACACAGTCTCCACTTCTGAGACTGAAAACTACCCTCCTTCTCATTCCAGCCCATTACATAGAGCTTGGTAACTCACCTATGCAAAACACCAACAACCCAGCTACCAATCACAGTTCCCGCACCTGCCCACCTCCACTCGCTTTGGGGGTTTCAAGTTGACCAACCAACTCATTACAAATATTTATATGAGAAATGATTTAGAGGGAAGGTTGATTGATTTGTTTTTATGGCTTAACCTTTTGTGGGTTATTTAAAACCAAATTATATTTAAGATTGCAGGAGTTTACTTATAGTACTCAGTGTTCCCAAGCAGTCCCTATTATAGTACCCAGTGTTCCCAAGCAGTCCCCCAAGACCGGGCTGAACACTGCTTAGCTTTGGCGATCAAATGAGATTCAGTGTAAAAATTTTTAGTTCATTTCTCACCTGTTTGAGCCTTAGACGTTTGATCTCTCATCCATAATACCAGAAAACTAGATATTGTGTAATATTTAGATATATTTTGTTTTTTTTTATGCATTTTATACATCAGCTGAGATGGTAATTAAAAAAAGAAATGTGTTAATCAGAAGGATAAAGTTTTGTTACTGAGTGGATTGAGGAAATTAGGGTGAAATAGAAATATTAAAAAAAAAAAAGAATTTTTGGAAGAAGAGAGAGAAAGAAGAAAGAGAGAGGATTGAGGAGAGGAGATGAAAAGGAGAGAGAAGAGTGAAAGGGGAAGAAAAAAGAGAGAAGAATGCAAGGAGGGGAGAAGAAAACAAGGAGGGAAGAAGAAAACAAGGAGGGGGGAATGAATGAAAGAGGGAAAATGAATGAAAGAGGGAAAATGAATGACAGGAAGAAGAATCAAATGTAAAAGATAGATAAGTATGAGAAATAAAAATACAAAATTAATGTTGAGAGAGAGAGAAAGAGAGAAAAGAAAGATAAGGAGAAAAGGTGAGATTGAGGGAAGAAGAGAAAGGAAGTAGAAAAATGGGGGAGTGATGTAGGAAGAGAGAGAGAGAAAGGAAAAGAAAGAAGTTAGAAAAAGAAACAAAGAGGAAATGGGGACTAATTGTGAATTTCCTATTGAACTTGCACATGTGGACTTTTCTAATAATCGAGTTCTAAAAATGAATTGAATTTCATTGTCTCAGAAGGAAACTATGTTGGTTGTTAATTAATCATTGGTAGCAGAGTTTTCTTCAATGTTAAAGTAACAATCAACATACATTTCTTTGAGAAAAGCCTTTGAGGCAGCAAAATCCAGTTTATTTTTAGAATCTAGCTAAATTGGAAAAGTTCATTTTGTAGGCATGAAGTGAGAAGGTTTCACAAAATAGGCTAATAGAAAATTCACAAATATATCTAGATCAGAACAAAGGTGTGTATCCTTGCTGGTACTTACAACTTTCTCTACAGCCTGTTTGGCTTCAAACTGTGATTTGGCCACTTCAAGCTGGACCCACTTTGGAGCATCTGGGATCATGAAAGCAATTAAGGCTTTCAGAGCTAAAATAAAATGCTGAAATAAAGGGAAAAAAAATGAAAGAAACAAAATGTTGTAATTTTAAAAAAATGCAGCTCAAAAGATTCAAATGTTTGTGTGTGTATATATATATATATATATATATATATATGTGAAAAGTGTATATAAATATAAATAAATATATATATGTATAATTATTTATATATTATATACACAGTACTTATTAGAAAGCGCTCAATATCAGAGATAGAGCTAACATATTTGGTTGGATAGATGTGAGTTTGTGACCCTGGGTTTCACGCTTTAGCAATCGTCAGACAAACTGATTAATGTTTTAAAAATTTGGGTTTATGTAGATTGCGTGTATTGGTGTTATTGTGGAAGTGGTGGGGGAAATTTTGTCGTTTTGTCATTCATCGTACTAACGCAAACATCGATATATGCAGACACATATACATACTTGGTCGTCCGTCGGGACTCATACATATATAAACGTATGTGGGCAGTTTCGGCTATGACACATGTATGTATACGGGTGGTGTTATGTCTATACATACGCATTTGTATGTTGAAATGTTGAAATTTAAACATTGGAAGTGTGGCGGAAATGTCACGTTAGTGACTCGTAACTGTATACATGTCATGTTATGTATTTTTTTTTTTTTTCCGCTGAAAAATATTTCCTCGCATATATGTATATACGTGTGGTGGGGTTTGTGTAAAATTATGATAGGTAAAAATTATTATTATTATTTATATTTATTTTTAAATTTTTGAAAAAAATGGGGGTTTATTTGTTATATTTAAAGCTGGTTATTTGTTTGTTTTTGGTGACTGTGTATATGTAACAGGTAAAAATTTGTAACCCTTATTGTTTAATTTATATGGTGATGTTTAATATACTGGGTGAGAGGGTGGTTCAATTTAATAACGGGTCTATATGATATGATGTGATAGTAATGTTTCAAGGGATTGGAGACAATGATATTTAGCTAATAGTTATTGTAAATTGGAAGAAATTGTAAATTGGTAGAAATGATTAGTAATGGTGGTGGGAGAATGATAAAACCATGAATGTAGTTATAGCGGTGGTAGCTTGAACTAAAAAGTGGTTGTTGGTGTTATTTTATTTTTGTTTTATTTTGTTATATGTATTAATTTATTTTGGTATAAATCCTGATAATAGGTATTCTGTGTAAAATTATGGTAGTTGAAGATTGCTATAATTTTTAATTACAAAATTATTATTGTTATTATATTATATTATTATATTAAAGCTGCCTGGTAATAGGTGTTTGTTCTCATGGTTACATATGGAAATTATATCTGATCATATTGTTTTAAGGTATTAAATATGCTGGGGGAGTAATAAAGATTGTAGTGGATTATATGTTAATAGTGGGTGTGATGTGTAAGTGATGGTGCTGTGTGTTGGTGGTAATGATAATATTGATAGTTAATAGATATTGTAAAGTGGTAAAAGTGATTACTAATGGTGGTGCAATTATAATAATGATAGGTGCAATTATTTTGATGGTATCTTGAAATTAAATTGTGATTGTTGGTGGTTTGTCTGTTTTATCCGTTTGGTATGAATTCGGATAATAGGTACTTGTTCTCATGCCTACATTTGGAGATTATCTCTGATTTTTTGTTTAGCAAGTTCTTTTGCGGTTTGTGTGAACACCCCTTATCAAAATGATTGAATTTTTCCATAACCTTAACAATTTAAAATATAAAGATTGTCCGTGCTTATAAATGAAGTAAATTTCTTAATAGGTTATTCCAAAAATTGTTTGAGAATGGAACGGATCTATGGATTTTAAATTTAATTTTATAATTAAATTTGGATGATAATGTGTGTGTGTGTATGTGTCTAGTGGGTATTGTCTGGTAGTGTCCATATGTTGATTGGAAGGAAATGTTTGGTGTGGATGTTGTAGTGAAAGATTTGGGTTATACCTGCCACAGCTATGCAGATTTTAGATACCCATTTTTTTGTTCTTGTTGCTGCTGTTGGAAGTCTTTAAGTGATGTGGTTTTTGTTATTTGTTAAAGATCTTTGTAATTTTGTTGTGTAAGCCTATATAGGTTCTGATGGAGGATTGTTTACAAATACAAGACAGAAGTCATAGAAAAATCCTTATCAATCATATAAAATAACAAACACATTTATTTTAAACAAAGTATCTGTAAACAAAGAACAAAATTTTTTTTCATTTCTTTTTTGCTATCCTCTGCCAGCCACAATGATGGAGAAGACATTACCTCACACCATTGCTAGTGAGACAATCTGAAAGAGCCACTCCGTTTCGTGAGGCTTGTCCCTTAATCGAGACGCAATCCCACCAACACTCCAAAGGAACACCACTGAATGAGGGCCAATAACTCCAGAAGTCTCCACTGTGACTGGAGTAAAACTAAATCTGTCCACAAGAGAAGAATATTTAACTGTTTGTGACAGACTCCAGCTCAATCACAGACCTGATCAAATTACTGGTTGAAAATGTATCAGCACAGGTCACACCCCAAATCAATGAGTTCTCCACTTGAAAAGGGAAAATGGTAATCCCATCTGGCCACTTTCTATTACCACAATAAAAGCCTACGGGTTCGATTTGAGAAGGAAACCCATATAATCTAGATCTCTTCTGATGATTATGTTTATTCAAGCATGTCTTGGAAATCGGCCAGCACTATGACAACAAGAGAAAGTGTTATGGGACCTTACCCATAATAATAATAATAATAATAATGGACTATTCCATACTTAATAAATACTGTGCCTCAGGAGTAGGCAAGAGTCAGTCAGAAGTTCAAGTCGAGTCAGAGGCAGTCCGAAACAGAGTCGCATTCAGACAATTACTGCAAGACATTGGAATAGTGATACTGGTCGAGACTACATTGTTCTCGCTACTAAACCTGATTGTTCATGCTAACACTCCTACTTCTCTGTATATATTCCTGTTTGTAATATATCTGTGTTATTCCATACCTGTGTTTGCGTTCTTCTTTATTGGTTCTACCTTGGACTATCACTGTGGTACAAGGAATCGGACCATAACAGAAAGGATGCAAACCAAACTCATCAATGGAAGCTCTGCATCTGTGATGCTCACATAATTTGTGCTCAAGACAGATCACGACTGACTTGAGTCCACTCATCATCCAGAAGGGTACCGGTAGATGAGGTGAGCACTGTGTTGAACCAGGCGTCACTACACAGTTGTGAAGTAGATAGACAGGTGAGGTGGTGCTGTTCCAGAGAGAGCCTCAAATTAATAAAATTGGCCTTGCATTATATTTTATCCCATCTGTTTTGATGTGTCAGGATAGAAAGTAATTCTTGGGCCCAGATGCTGCATGCTTGTTTGAAATTAATCTCTTCCTCCACAACAATATTTTTATGCAATATTAAACAGTAGTAATGTCTTTCTTGACTTTTCATCATCAATGGACAAATAAAAATAAAATGATTAAAAAAAACAAAACCCCCACAAAAACCTTATTTTTTACAGTCAATCATAATAACATTGATAATAAACCTAATTTTCGAATAACTTTCTGAAAATTGTGGATAAACTGCCTGAAGTTTATGTAGTGTTATTATCTTCTTTAAGAACTTTTGTGCATATTTATTTCTTTACACACACATATAGCATACACAGCAAAAGAAGTTTTAGCTTTACAGATGGAGAGAAAATATAACAACATCAAATTCCAATAGAAAAAAAGGAAGAAAAAAAAAGGAGAGAGAGAAAAGAGAGAGAGAAAAAAAGAGAGAAAAAAAAAAAAAAGAGAGAAAAGAGAGAAAAAAAGAGAAAAAAAGAGAGAAAAAGAGAAAAAAAAGAGAAAAAAAAAGAAAAAAAAGAGAAAAAAAGAGAGAAAAAAAAGAGAGAAAAAAGAGAAAAAAAAGAAAAAAGAGAAAAAAAGAAAAAAAAAAAAGAAAAAAGAGAAAAAAAGAGAAAAAGAGAAAAAAGAGAAAAAAAAGAGAAAAAAGAGAGAAAAAAAGAGAGAGAAAAAAGAGAGAAAAAAAGAGAAAAAAAGAGAGAAAAAAGAGAAAAAAAGAGAAAAAAAAGAGAGAAAAAAGAGAGAAAAAAAGAGAAAAAGAGAAAAAAAGAGAGAAAAAAAAAATGGAGAGAAAAAAAGAGAAAAAAAAGTGGAGAGAAAATATGACAACACCGAATTCCAAAAAAAAAAAAAAAAAAAAAAAACTTAATTTACCTCTAAGACCACTACAATAAGGACAAGTTGAACAGGTGTTTGATGTCCTGGTAAGAGTTTCTGCACTTCGGGGTTCATCCCAATCAAAGCACAATTTGTGATGACAGCAACGAAGTCCATTAACTCAAACATTGCCTGTAATTCGAGAAAGAAAACATTAAAAATAAAACAGAAATATAATAGTAATTTCGAATGTCTGATACAATCATAATTCATAAAAAAAAAGAAAAAGAAAAGTGTCATTAGAGTGAGTAACTAGGAGCAGGTAATTTCTCTGACCAAACTCCAAGAGTTATCTACCCTTATACAAATATTTGCTACTGACCTGGCTTTGCAGAAGATTACTAGCTTACTATCATTAATACAAACAATCATGAATGAAGCAATCCTGAGAGAATTAGAAGTCGTATCAGTGTTCATTATCAGCAGTCACAATTAGATATACAGATAACAATGTAATATTGATAGCAGACAGAGAAAGGAAACTACAGGAAAACTATTACAGAAGATAGTAAAGGAAAGCAAGAAGAAAGGACTAAACATCAATTGTAAGAAGACAGAATGTACAGAAAAAGAAATATATGAATTACAAATTGAAGATAACAAAATTAAACAAGTGGAAAAATGTAAATATCTAGGAAGTGTTTTAACAGAGGATGGAAAATGAAGCACTGAAATCCAAAGGTACGTTAGGATAACAAAAGATGCCTTCCAAAAAGTAAGCAAATTATTAAGAAACATGAAAATTTCATTGGAAACAAAGAAAAGTGTACTGAACTGTTATGTAATATCAGTCCTCCTATATAGCAGTGTTTTGTGACGTACGGTGGCTGTTAATTATTAAGTATAACTTCGATGTTAAATAAAACAGTATTTAATTACAACCACAAATAAAAACTTAAGAACCAAGAAATAAAAGTCAACCAAAGATAATTAACCATTTCAGTGAATACCTTGTTAGTAATGTGGCTTGGCTTAACATCCAGTAAATTCTAAATCAAAAACCCAATGTATCTATGCATAATATTTCACACTGATTTGACTGGATATTTCCACCCAATAATCACTTCAGTCAGTAGCCTCACACCGCTATTTATACATCAGGCAGAAAACATATATTCATAAGTCCAGAGTGTCACGCTCGAACCTTGGTGTCAGTAGTTACTCATTTTCTTCCTATATGCTAAACAATCTCCTTGAGGCAACAGAAATGTAGTTCTTCAGAAGGATGCTGAGAATACCATGGACTGAACACTTGAGCAACAACAAAGTTTTAGAGAAATCGAAACAAAAGGACACATATGTAGCATCAGAAAGAGAAAGTTGAAATTTCTATGGAACATAAAGAGGAAAGAAGGCTTGGAAAATTTGACACTCACAGGACATATAGAAGGCAAGAGGGACAGAAGAAAGCAATTTAATGAGTTTGTGTAAAGGTTTGGCACAACAGGGATTAGGAGAGATAGAAAAAAGACAAAATTTATTAGAGTTATGTTATATACCATAACTATGAACACTAATGCATATGTCCCAATCCTCATACGTTGGACACTATTGTAAGTGGGGGTAATATGCTGTCTAAGTAGTCTACCACTAGCAATGGTTTACCTACTTCACGCCGATGGCGAGTATTGTATTTTGTTAATGTTATAAAGATTAGCATTTCATTTCCAATCTCCATTTTGGTTATTCCTTATTCAGTAACCTTTTCTATGTTACAACCCATTAGAAGACTTCATATGCACCATCAAGATGAAGTTAAAATGGTATGGAAACTGTTATATAATGTACATATGGACACTAATGGGTATGTCCCAATCCTCAAATACATTGGACACTACTGTAAGTGGGGGTAATATGCTAAGTAGTCCACCACTAGCAATGGTTTACCTACTTCATGCCGCTGGCAAGTATTGTATTTTGTTGATGTTATAAAGATTACCATTTCATTTACAACTTCTGTTTTGATTATTAATCATTCAGTAACCCTTTCTAGGTTACAAGGTACAGCAAATTATTAGGTTGGAGAGTCTATTAACTATAGAATAGGTGTGTTTCACCATAACAGGTTTAAATCTGATGAGCATAAGGTCCCACAGAGCACTTGGAAGCCAACCAATTATTTCTGGAACTAGTTTCATGTCACTTGCACATAATTGACAGGGGGTTATATTACCTTGCTGAAACAATCACTACCTGGGAATTTTATCAAGCAAAAAGAGGTACAAATGGTTTGCAACAAGGTCTGTGTATGCCCCACCTGTCAAAAAACACTTTGTGAATTCAAACAAAAAACACTAACAGGAGTTACTTGAACTTGAGAAGATTCTTCAACTGTAAGTCATGTCCCGATATTAAAACCTCTTTTATTTATATACAGACTTATACATGAAACATTGCTCAAGTGAACCACCTCACTCTAGCTGTTACTGAACATGCCGAATTTCCCTTAAATACATGTCATAGTTCAAGTTACCTGAAATCGAAAATGTCCAACTATGAGCAGTGTCCTGACATTAAAACCACTTTCATTTCAATACAACCTATACAGACTTAAACAGCAGACCCAAAAGTGCAACCCTCATAAAAGTGTTACCTCCTGGCTGATGGTCACTCTCATTGTCACCCCTTCTAGCTACGCAAAAATTATTATATGCCCTGGATTCATTCATAGATTTCACATTTGTCAACAATGATAAAATACCCTTGAATACATCACTGGATAATGTTAAAACCACATTTATTTCAAAACAGCTGATACAGGCTTAAACAGCAGACCAAAAGTACTGCCTCCATAAAAGTGTCTTTTGGGTGACACCCCCACCTACCCCTCTAGCTATGCTACTGAATGTGACTCATTTTCCTTGGGAGATTTTTCAAACCTCAAAACAGAAAATAAACAGTCAAAAAATCCCCTAACCTTGCTTGACTACACACAGACATATCTAATAATTTCACCAACTAAAGTCTACTTCAACTCTATACTACTAACATCTCCACCTAAACTCTGAAATTTTATTTACTATTTATTTACTTTTTTTCTCTCCTTCAATAGAAAAAGATAGGCTCACATACAGCCCGGTTCAGACTCGTCTTTTGAACAGGAGTAGAGGTTTTCTGTTTAAGATTAGGTTTCTGGTTACTTCTAAAGTCTTTACCTTCCCTTTCACTTCCTCTTGCATCTTAGTGTCATTGTTGCCTTGCTTGGGATGAATTGATAAAAAAAAAAAAAAAAAAAAAAGCTGAAAAACACGCTATTATAGAGCCACCATCAGAAATTTTCTTTTGAAACTTTATATATTGTTTCTAGATTCACCATTATCTGGAAATCATCAATGCTTACCTGCCATGCACCTATGCTCGAAGCAGATCTGGGAAAAGGCCGCATGAAGACATTGCACATTTTGAAGGCATCTGTTCGTATTTCAAATATATTATTGACAAGAGCCCAGAAGGCAGCCAATGGGTAGACTGAAGAGAAAAGATAGATGTAACCAAACTGAAGAAACATCTCTAGATGATCATCAAGAGTCACCTGCAAGTAGAAATTTAAATCATCAACATTTTTCTGGCAATGTTTAACCTACATGGCTATAAAAAAAAAAAAACGGGTGTGTCAAAAGGACAATCCCTGACTCAGGTAGTGTGCACTTAAACTCAGTGGAAACAGCACAAGCAATAACTGAGCATTATGAAATAAAAACTAGATGAGATACTGCTAGACATGGGCATAGACATATTTAATCTACCCTTGTAGATTAAATAAAGAGTTTAGTTTGAAATTCTGTGTAGGTTACTTGGATCAACATACATTCAATGAAAGCCATATGGCACAATGGATGAAATGTTGTGATAACATCAACAAAGATATGGACAATAGTTCACATGTAAATATATATATATTTTTTTTTTTATCTTGTAGGGGGCACCATGTGTACTGCAGCCATAGTAGAAGTGGTGTTTCTTGGGCAAGATAGCCTGATGGAGTACAAATCCTCTCCAGGCTGGTTTTGAATTCAGAATTTTTCTTTCTCCTAGACCAGTTGCCACCCAAGGCTATAGAACTCAGTCTATCCCACTATTTAACTATAGCTGGAAGGAGAAGAGGAGGATTAATACCTTTCCCAAGGGCATTAGCATGTAAGTGAATTGAACGGATTCAACTGGAATAAACCACAACATTCCACACACACAAACACAATTAGTTTAAAAAAAAAAAAAAAAAAAAATTAACTTAACACCAATAAATAGCACATAAATTATTTTTAAATTTAGTATAAAAATACTGAAAATGAGAAAATCCCCAATCAATTGTTGAAACCTGACAAGTGGACTGAATGATTGCAAAAAAAACACACCCAATGATGTTATGGCTGCTGTACATGTGGTACCCTAATGATTCTAATGGGTTATGCAAACAGTATATGATACCAAAGGGTAGGACAACCAGTCTAGAAGAAAAACTGTTCAAAACCAGTCTGAAGAGGGATGGGCTCCGTCTGGTCATCTTTCCTAAGACACACCCAATGATGTTATGACACCAATGAGTAGGGCAACCAGCCTAGAAGAAAAACTGAATTCAAAAACAGCCTGAATATCTTGCCCAAGACACACCCAATGATGTTATTGCTGCAGTACATGTAGTACTCTAATGATTCTAATGGGTTATGCAAACACTATATGACAACAATGGTTAGAGAAATCAGTCTAGAAGAAAAACTGAATTCAAAACAAGCCTGAACAGGAAAGAACTCATTCAAGCAACTATGCCCTAGACACACCCATTGCTGCTATGGCTACAGTACGTAGTGACCCAATGACTAATAGGTTACAAGTCTCAGGATTTAAGCAGGAAAACTAAGATAAAATTACAGAAAAATAAAAGATTTAAAAAAGATAAAAAGATGAAAAATAAAAGATTAGATAAAAATATTTTTCACACCATGACAAAAAAGAATTTATATTTATTGTAATTGCCTCCCACCCAGGGTCTTATTTTCTGGAGTCTACTCAAGAAATAAACAAGTCATAAATTTTACTTATTTAAGGTCCCGAAAGGATGCTAGCAATTTGGATATGACAGTTGGAAGTAATAAAGTGTTTCTTTTTAGTGAAAAGTTGATAGTTCTTGACTTAATAAGGGAAGAAGAAAAATCCTATGCTGATGTTGCTAAGATCTACAATAAAAGCTATTCTTCTGCTTATCAAATAACTTTTATTACAGCATATTTAAACCTTAACCAAAGGGAAGATAGATTCATGCCTTTTCTTAATACACTTTTGTGAAGTGAATAAAAATGGAATTGATCAGAATTTGAACCTGGCTTGCTCATTCCAAATTTCAGGCACCAATAATCGTCATGTTATGTGCACATTCAAAATAAAACTATTACTGATTATATATTACAACTAAAAATTATATATATGTTATATACCATACCTATGAACCCTAATGGATATATTCCAATCCTCATAAATACGTTGAACACTACTGTAAGTGGGGGTAATATGCTAAGTAGTTCACCATTAGCAGTGGTTTACCTACTTCATGCCGCTGGCGAGTATTGTATTTTGTTGATGTTATAAAGATTAACATTTCATTTCCAACCTCTGTTTCGGTTATTTCTCATTCAGTAACCCTTCCTAGGTTACCACAATATATTATAGGATTAATACAAATATAAAGTTTCTGTTTTATTTTGACTTATTGCGGCTAATATTTTTATTGTGCTCAATTTATAAATTAAAATTTGCATGTTGAGGAACAAAACATTATATGTAAGGTTTAGTATTGTACTTGGTTTCAAGCATGTGCTTGGGGCTTTGCACTTTATTGCTTCTTGATCTTTAGACAGGGATCAAAGTATGGTATCTGTTCTCCTCATTTTAGATGAGAGCAGGTGCCTGGTTCCAGCAATTCCAGCCCTGCAGCAGCACCTTTCTCATTGTGCTAAGAGAGGTGGGGTTAGTGTAATATTGACACCAGCATGACAATTTTTGTCTTTGGCCCATGTGTATGGGCTTCCCATATAAAAACGACCATGTGTTACATCCTGCCTTAGTGGGGAGGTCAGATAAATAAAATCTGCTTGAGGTCTTGGAACATATTACCTGTAAATAAGAGGGGATTATTATATTGTTCCTTTTAGAAAGTGTACAAACAATCTTAGAGTTAACATGAATTTGATTGGTTTTTAGGATTTTTTATTAGCCAATCAAAACAACTATAATAAAAGTAGTTTCTCAACTAACACATGGATCCATGATCATTTCAATATTGGCTTTCTTTCGAAGTTCAATGGAGACATCGGTTTCTGGAGTGTCGTCAACTCTTTGCTCTTTGGAATAGGCTACAATCATTTTGGCTACTTTCTTGGCACGGTTGCGATGTAACAAAAACGGTACCACTGTTTCCTGAAGCTGGTCAACAACTTGTTGTGTAATGAGTAAAGCTACTAAATCCTGCAATGAAAAACAAAATAGATGGAAGAATGGTAATAAAAATAAGAAATTATCAACTTTGGAATCAATTTAAAGATTAGAAATGGAATTGTTGGAAGGAGAGAAAAGGCCAATATATATATATAGATATATATATATAAAAACAAAATAAAAAAGACAATGAGTTTCAAAGAAACTTTTATAAATGAACAGTAAAAAATACAAAAATACTGGTCATGAAAAGTCTAAAATAATCTTATAACATTGAAAAGAGAATGTATGTTCTGTATTTGATAGAAATTCAGAGTTCTTTCTAGAATATTCCTGATTTTACTGCTTACTCTTAAACTTAGCCACAACAAGAAAGAACTTTTAACTCTTGGGTAATATTTCCTCTTCAATCAAGGTCAGCACATTAACCCCCAAATAAGGTGAGTGGTTGTTTTTGTTTAGCAGCATGTTAACCACTATGGGTTATTTAATAATAATGGTTTTGGTGATACAAGTCTTACTAATTAACCCATAGTTGGATGGAAGAGCTGGATTCATACCTTTCCCAAGAATATTTGTGTGTTAAGTGAATATAACAAACCCAACTGGAATTGGAACTCAGCTCTCTGATTAAAAATTCCAAGCAATTATACATTACACCATCCAAACATCCAAGCTTACAGCCCTTGGAATTCCCAACCAGTAGTCCATCTAGGTACTAACCCAGCTCAATGTTGCTTAACTTCAGCAATTGTACAGGAACTAATGTAATTAGGGGATGACACTTTCTATTCACTCGATACCAGCACACTGCTTCTAAATATGGTGCGGATGACACTTTCTATTCACTTGATATCAGCACACAGCCAGTAAATACTGTGTGAATGACACTTTCTATTCACTTGATATCATCACACTGCCTTTAAATACCATGCAGATGACACTTTCTATTCACTTGATATCATCACACTGCCTTTAAATACCATGCAGATGACACTTTCTATTCACTTGATATCATCACACTGCCTTTAAATACCATGCAGATGACACTTTCTATTCACTTGATATCATCACACTGCCTTTAAATACCATGCAGATGACACTTTCTATTCACTTGATATCATCACAGACTCTAAATATGGTGCAGATGACCCTTTCTATTTCTTCTGAAGTATCTCAAGATCTGTAGTTAAATATAACAGTTAAAATGAGTTTCATGTTCTATAGACAAAACACTTTCTACAATGATTTGTCCTACATACAAATGGAAGGTGTAAACAAATCTATATATCAAACTTATAGTGGATAACTGAATGACAAAATGAAAATGAAAAACTCAATATAAAAATCATTATAACTACCTCACAAACAATAAGAGATTTAATTAACACAAAATAAAATAACTTTAAGCTTGAAGCAAGAATTTACAAACTAGACAGCAAAAATTTGTAATAGACAATTGAAACATCTAAGAATTTATATAAAAAAATTATATCTACACAAAAGGGATCTTTACATTCAAAGAATTACTGATTCATTATAATATTAAAGACTAAGTAAAGATTAAAGAATGCAGTTTTATCTAAAGGAGAAAATAATTTATTAAACTGATAATGTATAAAAGTGGCTCTAATTTCAGAATCTTCTATAACCTGAATCATACATTATTTTTCTAAAATCTAAAATTGCTGTAGTTTCAAGACTTGGATTTCTGTTGTTTATTCATCGTTGATCCTAGATCACAATTATTAAAAAAAATTAGAAAATTAAAACAAGGACTAATCTGAAATATAAAATTTCAGAAGATAAGGCATTATATCTGGAAAATCAATTTATTTAAATTTTCTTGTTCTATAGCTCCATGATATTTTTTAAAAGTTTTCATTCTCAAAAAAATTGTTAATGCAATATTCACTCATTAAAAAAGAAAAAAAAATTCTTATAATCCAAAACTATATTTTGGCTTTAAATAACACAATAAGCATTAATAAGTCATAAAAAAAATGAATCAATGCCCCTAATATCCAAAACAGTAACTACAGGATGCCCCAGGAAAAAAACAACAAAAAAAAAAAAACAAGAAATTTTAGATTTACTATATGATGAAAAAAAAATTAACATATAAAAAAAATTTTAATTTTTAGTTTGAACATCTAACTTTTGTGTTTTTGTTCTGTTTTAAGCTACTAAAATTCTATCTTTTGCTTTTGTTTCAAATAACAGTAACAAAAATTCAAACAATTAAATAAAATGTACCAAATTTCCAGTTTTTTTTTTGTTGGGCACCCGTAGAATCATTCAAAGGGCAAATAACTCTCTTGAAACTAGTTAAGATTAATGTACTATTGAGTTAAAGACAAAAAGGAAGTGCAATAACTTACACTACGTAACAAAGCCATGTCTTGAAGGTAAAAGGCATTGTAGAAAAGAGACATGAAGCAGTTGACAAAGTTGAACTGAAAAAACAAAAATAAATAAGTGAATAAAAAATTATTATTTTTTTTTTAAAATTATTTCTCAAAATTAAAATAGAAAGATTCTTTCAGTCCTGATATTAATACTTTTATTATTTGGGTTGATGACATTTTGCAGATTGTGTAATGGACATCAGCACAGATGATGAAATCAGCAAGTCAAATGTAAATTCCAGGCTAGTCAGTTGTGTTCACTTTTGCATTACTACACTTAGAAAAGGGATGGATCTCTTCTTCTTTTATATGATATAGCAGTGTAGAATAGACTCTATTCTTGGGTAGCAACCAATCCAAGAGAAGGAAAAATCTAAATTCCAAACTATGGAGAAGCCAATGGGAAACCACTCCACTATCTTTCCTCAAAATGCCTGGCAATTCATAGATACCAAAAAAGTAAATTAAAAAAAAGTGTTACATCTTGTTTTTGGTTTTATGAGATAATGTAACAAAGAAAAGAGTACTGAACTGTTATGTAATATCAGTTCTATATGCTGGACAATGATGAGGATAAGACTTGAGGCAACAGAAATATGGTTCTACAGGAGGATGCTGAAGATACCATGGACTGAACATGTAAACAACGACAAAGTTTTAGAGAAAATGGAAACAAAAAGGACATTTATATGTCTCATTCTGAATACACACACACACACACATATATATATATGTGTGTGTGCGTGTGCGTATGTATGTATAACTGTTTAACAGGACAGCTAGCCAATCCCTATTGCAGATGCTTGCTCAGGTACATTTTGTGTTTGTTCAACACCCACAGAGCCAGCCAGTGGTTTATAATGCAACTATGCTGAGCAGACCTTAGTTACAGTTTCTGGGAAATAGTGTGTTATCTAGCATGATCAACAATTTGAACAAGCCCAGAACGCTCAATCCCTCGGCCACAATGATTCGGGACTTTGTGCTAGCACAGCTATTGATGGCACACAAGGCTTCCGTCTACCCAATTTTGCTCACAATGCTTGTGTCAACCCATGGTATGGTTTTCGGGCATTTTCCAAAGGTCCAAATCGACCCCTCCAGTCTGATAATATCAGAAAGTCTCCTTCCTGACAAATCAACCATGGTGAGTTGAACCTGGGTCTCATGGTCAGAATGCAAACATTCTAACCACTCAGCCACGTGCCCATATATATGTTATTCGCAGACAGTACTGTTTCACTGTATCACAGCTCCTCAGTATGACTAGACATTGGAATGCCTCAAACCAGGATTGAAACCCAACTGATTTGGTCAGAGTTTCTACCACTGAGCTATCATCATTCGATAGAATGGAACATCTAAATCTAGCATATTGTTTTTACGAATGTAAACAAATGCCAATCAGCCATAGGGGCATATATATATATATATATATATGTGTGTGTGTGTGTCTATGTGTGTATGTATGTATATAGCAGCTTACTGTGTGTTATTGTATGAGTGTAAGAAAAGGCATGAGGTTATGTAAAAAAGATAACAGTTAGCTCTAGACTTGAAGAGGTTAAGATTGTAGCAAACTTGTCTGTTTTGTTAAAAAAAAAAAAAAAAAAAAAAAAAAAAAAAAAAATAGTAGTTCTTGAGAAGTTGTTCAAGTGAAACTTACTCCTTACTGATGAAAAACAAAGGGAAGGAGTCCTGGTGGGTCCTAGTTGCAATGGTCAGGGCTGGTGGGACTAAAAATGTAGCTTGTCAGAATACATGCCATGGAAATAGTGATAGAGCAGCAAGAGGCTTGCTACATTTTATCTGTGGGCAAGGGATTTTAGGGTGAAAAATAATTCATCACTTACAAGGCTGCATAGATGCTTTTGAACCATCAAGACAGGCAAGTGAGAACTGGGCAGCTCCAGTCCAGATATGGCAGCCATGCTCTATTTTTGGTTTGATCTAGCTCTTGTAAAGAGAGCATAGTAGGAGGAGTCAGATACTTACTGGAGCAGTACAATGAACTGACCCTTTTTCCAGCATCTTTAGCAATAGATCAGATATATTCATTCCACTTGAGATCTGGGGTGAACTAGAGCAAGTGTGTCAAACTGGTGGCTTGTGGGCTGCATGTGGCCATTTACATGTATCTTGGCAGCTCTCACAAAGGTTTCTATAGCCATAGTATATTGAGAATTTTTGTTGATAGTACTTAGAAGAAGGAGGTACCCAGATTTTTTTCCTATCTTCTTCAGGCATTTAAGAACATCAGAAAGCTTGCTACAAAGATTATGGCTATGTTTGGTTCCACATTTGTCTGTGAGCAGATATTTTTGTTTATGAAGGCTACAAAAACATCTCATAGAACCAGATTAACTGATGAACATTTGTCATCTTTGATCAAAGTGAGATCTACACAGACATTCCAACCTGATATATCAAGAATAGATTATCTAAAGCGATGTCACTCACCAAGACAACATAAAAATGACTAAATTGTACTACCTTGTATCATAAGTAATTTGTATTTAAAGTTTAGTTACCACTAGCTGTGATTAATGTAAGACTGTAAGCAGGTGCAGCCCTCAAGGCTGCAGATATGGCCGATGCGGCCCTCCACATGCCCTGAGTTTGACATGCCTGAGCTAGAGTCCCAAGAGACATTCAAGGCAAGGAGTCTCCTTGAGAGAATATCCATCCATCATGATAGATGAAAGTTTGGGATCTGTTCAGTGATAATTTAATGTCACTAGTTTGTTTTTAAATGTATTGAATTTTAACTGTTTTAGATAAATTATGAAATAAGTAATGAAGTAATCATTCTAAGTAACATAGTTAATCAAAGTAAGTGCTGCATCATTTGATATGTTTAAATATTTCTTACAATGAATCCTGTCAGAGAAACTGTATTTTAACATACTGATATTTTGAAATTGTGAAATGGTATATTTACTTTATTTCTAAGTAAATAAAGAGTATGAATGACATATGTCATAAGAGATTATAAGGTGGATATTATAATATAGGACAAACATAGGTAAACATGCACACAATAAGACAGTGACAAAAGGACAGTTTTTCCCACGATACCACTTTTTTTAACTACCTTCACTCTTTGAAAATGTTTGTTTTAAAAAATGATGATTAGAATTAAATGTATAATGAAAGCGAATTTTATAATTCATTACAATTTATTACAATTCTAACCAACGTTTTTTAAAATCATACTTATTATAAAACCTAGGTTTTGTGTGTGTGTGTGTTCGTTTATATATTGGATCGGATTTCCTACATTTTTCAACCGATTTCAACAAAACTTCACAGGACAACATAAAATTACCAAAATGGTGGTTCTGACAGCATAAAAATTGGAAAAAACACAATTGTTTTTGCATGAAATCAATTTGAAAAGACAATTAAGAGGCATCGCTGTCTCGTGAATGAAAGGGGGACAACTCGTATCAAGTTATACTTATTATAAAAACCCAGGTTGTTTTGTGTGTGTGTGTGTGCGTTCGTTTATATATGGGATCGGATTTCCTACATTTTTCAACCGATTTCAACAAAACTTCACTTTTTTTTGGCAGGTAGTGTTTCTTATTGTCTTGCATACTTTTTTCTTTATTTTTACATTCAGAATGCTTTAAAAATTCCATTTACAAGACAATTGTTTATAATAAAATTTTATTCAATCGGTAGACTCATAACGATTGAAAACAATGTTTTTTTTCAGTTTGGGTTTGACCAATTCGTAAAAAAAAAAAAAAAAAAAAAAACTAATTAAGACATGTGTGTCCGTCAACCTTAAACAATAATCTTTGTCAATTTTATTTTTCAGTCTTTATGATGGTGGATACTTGATCTATCTCTTACTATTACATCCCCGGGCAACGCCGGGCTCTACAGCTAGTGATAAATATTGCCAAAAGTGAAAGTAGTTAAAAAAGTGGTGTTATATAAAAAAAAAATGTGGTCTTTTGACATTTGGTTTTATTGTAGGCATGTTTATCCATATTTGCCATGAATAGATTATATGACATTACAATGTCACAAAATCATAATATAAATGACATAATAAACCAAAATTGTAGGTTTTTTGAAAAAAAAATTCTTTTGTTGCAAACTTATTTCCTTAACCCAAATAGAAATAAAAGCTAACTCACCAAAACCATTTTAACGATCAGATGATTATCATATGAAGACTGCAATCGGTGATTCTCTGCAGAAATAAAACACTAATTATTAGATTATCTCATTTATATAATGCATGACAAACATCTTTATATAAAAATTGTTAACTGACAAAAATAATTTCAGCATTCATATGGAATCTAAATATTTCTTGACAGTAACCCAGAATTTGTACTAAAATACAATTCAATGCATCCTATAGCACAGGGGTCAGCAACCTTTTGCTAACTATGTGCCAACTTAGGGTTTTAAAATCATTCAGTGTACCAACAGCATACGTATTTTTATACAAGGTCAATATACTTATTCTGCAATATATCTTATATAGTAAAATATATAATAATATATAAACCACATTAATCAAAATAAAATGTTTTTAAAAGTTTTTTTTTAACTTTTTATTATTAATGGGAGTCTGAGTGAGCAGTTTTGAAACAGTTAAATATCTTCTTTGCATTGAAGTAGTTACTGGTTAGAACTTCATGATGTCATTTGCAGCTGCATGCCATTGGAAATTGCTTGCCATGCGTGCCATTGAAAATTGCTTGGCATGCCGTGCGTGCCGTGCGTGCCATTGAAAAATGGCTTGGCTTGGCGTGCCGTGCGTGCCATTGAAAAATGGC
The DNA here is from genome assembly GCA_903632075.3 of Acanthosepion pharaonis. Taxonomy (NCBI): domain Eukaryota; kingdom Metazoa; phylum Mollusca; class Cephalopoda; order Sepiida; family Sepiidae; genus Acanthosepion; species Acanthosepion pharaonis. The sequence goes on from CAHIKZ030003431.1 coordinate 3,276,570, forward strand.
TTGGCTTGGCGTGCCGTGCGTGCCATTGAAAAATGGCTTGGCGTGCCATGCGTGCCATTGAAAAATGGCTTTGCTTGCCGTGCGTGCCATTGAAAATTTTGCTTGCCGTGCGTGCCATTGAAAAATTTGCTTGGCGTGCCATGTGTGCCATTGAAAAATTGCTTGGCATGCCATTGAAAAATTGCTTGGCGTGCCATGTGTGCCATTGAAAATTGCTTGGCATGCCATGTGCGGCACATGTGCTGTAGGCTGCCAACTCCTGCTATTGCATGCATCTCAAATAACCTCTGACAACTAAGTCCAACTACAAGCAAGAGAAGAGACAAAAGCGGATAATTGGCACCTCCAGCTCCAGGGTAGATGGAGTTTGTCAGTTCAGCAAAGCAGTCTATCTAGAGGAAGAGAAATCTTAATTTTAAATCTCCTCTACCATGTGGCCATATCCAATCAGGGAAAGTCTACAGAAGTAAATCAAGACAGAACATCCAGATGGGAGCCCTGAAGGCATTTGGCTGTCAATTATAACAAACTTCTTAAAACTCCTGCTACCAAGCTAGCCACAAATGTAATGTGCTGTATTCCTCTGGATCATGTCAGTATGCCCGAGAGGAGGGTAATGGGATCTGGTCAGCACACAGACTCCATTCTGGAAAAGCCTCTCCAGTCTCGCAACCAAAGGATTGAATTTTAACCAAACAGGGTGCTATCATTATCTTGCAAGATAAACAGATGCCTACTACTCTCATGGTTCATATTTTTAACCAATCAGTAAAATCTAGTTTTTTTTATACACATTTTCCAAGTTATCAGTTGAATATTTCTAAAATTTATAATATACATTCAAAATAAATATTATTTTTTTAATAAAAGAAAAGGTGGATTTTAAGCCATAGCTATGGTTTCTCTCACATACAAGCAACTAAATCTCATTTACAAGGCTTGGGTCAATCTATAGTATGGTTTTCAGGAATTTTCAATGATGCCACACGTAATTGCCTTCCCAGTTTGATATTATCAAGAAGTCATGTCTTTGATAAATCAGCTATGGTGAGATTCAAACCCGAGTCTCATGGCTAATACACTAACCATTCAAGTTACTAACCCACAAAAATGTTAGATTTTAAGCATTAGCTATATTTCATCTCAAACAGTTGACTATTTTATCATTAGCATTTACAACATTCAACATATATTGCTTACATGTAGAGCTACATTGCAAAATCTATTTAACAGAACATTTAGAGCTACACTGCAAAAACTATTTAACAAAACATTTAGAGCTACACTGCAAAAACTATTTAACAGAACATTTAGAACTACACTGCAAAAACTATTTAACAGAACATTTAGAACTACACTGCAAAAACTATTTAACATTTAGAGCTACACTGCAAAATCTATTTAACAGAACATTTAGAGCTACATTGAAAAATCTATTAAACACAATACATAGAGCTACATTGCAAAATCAATCTATGTTTATAACAGATGCAAAGTAATTAGAAAATAAAAGTTAAGTACTTATTACATACCCATGTTGTTTAGTTTTCGAATAAGTTTGTTATAAATAATATTCATAACACATACAGCAACTGCATATAATACACTTGGGAAGGCCATCATGTTGGCGTAGTTTAGATAGGATGGATCCTTTTCATAGAGTGCATTTGCCCATTCTTGCATTTGAAAATATAATAACATGGCTTCAAAAGCAATCACCAGACAGAAACAAATAACTGGTACTGTGATGCCATAGAATCGAATACGTTGCTTCCATTTTGGATAGATAGGTTCTTTCCGTCCTGTGACAGAATTTATTCCCAGTCTACCATGATAACTTGGACGAGGCTCTTCAAATTCTTTAACCATGTTGATTGTCCCCCATCGAAATGAGAGTTCTGAGCAGTAGCGTTTCCAGCATTCAAGGAAGATGGTTGTCCAGACCAGATTGAAAACAGCAAATATAGCTTCACGGTAAATATTTTTCCAACTCGTGATGAAATAGATGATGCCTATGAAGGCTGGAGGAATCAAAGACACTGTGTAGACCCCAAGGAAGGCGAAGTAGAGAGCAATCTTTTCTCCAAAATAATCTCGAATCTGGTCTAAGGATAAAAAGGAAAGAACGAAAAAAAAAAGTAAAGAAAAAAAGCAGATAAATTATTCAAATATATAAAAAGGTTTGTTACATAGTTTTTCCTTTCATCTTATTTATGCTATAACTGTTACAAGAAAAAGGCATGAATCCATTTCCCTAGTAAGTAAGTTCAGGACATATTGAAGAGGGACAAAAAGCAAAAAAAACAATGCGTAACCTACATAGCAAGCTAGAGTAAATGGATGGCAGAATAAGGTTTAGGAGAGTGTAGCTTAAATGAGTCTATTACTCGAACATCACTCGTATAATTCAAAATACTGCTGGTTCAATCCACTGTTCTTGCTTTCCACACACTTCAAAATATAAATCTGTTTTCCTTTCTCACTGCTTCAGCCCTCTTTTATCAGGCCAACGCTGTGGTCGATCAACCAATCAGCGTTCTTCACTTTTATTCTCAGTTACCCAGGTAAATAGCTTCCTTCAGTTCAACCAATCAGAACACGACTTGCTATTGGTTGAAGCATGCCAAATTGTACAAAAACCCTCATTACCACACGTACTGCTGAGTAATGCCATTTTCAAGGAGCAAAATTGCTGATGCCACGTGCCGCACCTTGAGGTAAGGAACTTATTTTCCTTTGCACCAGATACAAGCCAATCTGGCTCCCTTGCTTCTACAGGACTGTTCACCACAGAGAGATAACCGAAAGACAAAATTTATTAAGAGATACAAAAGACAGGAAATTGTGCAGAGCCATGATTGCCAACATCCTGAAAGGACACAGCACATAGGTCAGAAACTATCTCTAGTGCAGCCTAGTCTATGTATCCTTCAGAAAGGCAAGAATCCATCTCTTTTCTATTCACTACCAGCTATTGATTAAATAATAGGGTAAACTAAACTCTCTTGCCTTGGCTGAGATCCAGTGAAAGAAAATTATGAATTCCAAACTGTGGTGGTAAAGACAACAGGAAATCACTTAACTATTTTTGCCAAGAAGTCTTTGTAATTTACAGATAAAAGACAAAAGAAATTTGTAGAGAACCATGATAACCTATGTCCTGAAAGGAATGCTTTCCTAAAGTACCTTGTGTGATACACGCTTGGAGTGATCATGTCTCTTACTGACTTGGCAGAAGAATTCCTGCAGTAGGTTACCATTACATTTTGTGGTAGACAGGTTGCCAACTAAATCTAAAGAACCCAGTTTGTACCATTATTTAACCCATAGCTGAAAGGATATGACATTAAAAAATAAATTCTTATTTTTGTCACAATCTTTAAGATGTCCTCTAAGGAGTTGCATATAATGGAGAACTATCAGTATATCAGTCTGTCGCATTCATATGTCCTCTATTTACCTTTCCATTGTGTTTCTGTTTTCAGATAGTTCACGAAAAAGCTTTGAGAAATTCTTGGTCCTGGAGATTCAAACTCTGGCAGTACCTCTCCCATTGCACTAAAGAGAGATGGTTACTGAAATACTGACATCAGCATGACAGTAGTCATAGGGACTTGGCAATTTTAGTCCTGGGCCTATGTGTACACACGTATATGAGCATCCCCTCATTTAAAAGACTGTGTGTCATATCCCACCACATGGGGGAGGGCAATAAGTAATTCCATCAGTACTCCAAGCAGAAAATGTTATATACTCTAGAAAAAGATAAGAACAAAATTAAAGAACAGAAAATATAATATTGATTCCCAAGTGTTAACCAATATGTAGACAATTCTAATTATAATTTCTTAAACCACTAGATATTGCAAGCAAGATATTAACTTCAATTATGGATTACCGTCATGATTTATTTTTTCTATTCACTGATTCATGAAATTAAAGGCACTGACCACAACAAATAGACCACTCTTCTACAGTAGACAACATCTGATGTGTTACCTGTCATTAATTAAATATAAACTGATTACAGACATTCAGCTGAATAACGGTTGTTAGATTTGACCCCCAAAAGAGGAGACCTGTTATTACACTTGATATAGTCCAGTAAGCACAACTTATATAGCAAAAAGAGGAAAAAAAAAAAAAAAAAAAAAAAAAAAAAAAAAAAAAAAAAAAAAAAAAAAAAAAAAAAAAAAAAAAAAAAAAACGATAAAACAGGTTGTACCTTTAAAATATATAAAGATATTATCTCTCTTGTGATTTAGCGTTTGAATTTTTATTGATGTTTTCATTACAGACTGAAGGGTTTAAAAGCTCTCAAGAATAGTGTTTGTATTATTAAAGATTATATAGGGAACCATTTTGTTTGTCTGTATTATAAAGATTATATAGGGAACCATTTTGTTTGTCTGTATTATAAAGATTATATAGGGAACCATTTTGTTTGTCTGTATTATAAAGATTATATAGGGAACCATTTTGTTTGTCTGTATTATAAAGATTATATAGGGAACCATTTTGTTACAAAATCAATGTATTTTTTTTATTTATAATATGGCAATGAGATACAAGTGTGAATGCTGTGAGGTATAAACATACTTCATGGAATTTAGTTTGTTTTACAGTATATCAACCCATTGGTTCATTTAATACTAAAAATTAATGTTTTTTTTTAAATAAAGTCTTGTATTTAAAAATTCAAAAGATTTTATTTTAAAAAATAAGACTGATGTTTGTTATGGTATTATTTTTCATTATATTTTTTAAATCAGTTTGATTTTTCTTAGAAACTGAAATATATAAAAAAGGGTCAGTATTTTGAAAAAGTTCAAAAGTTTGCTAATATTTTAAGCGGATTGAATTAAAATTGCTGCAATTTATCAGCATGTATTTTATGGTGAATAGCTCTTAGCATGCCACACATACCGGAGGATCTTCCTTTTTTAGGATATACAAATGGGTTATGGTAGTTTGTCCAATATGGAGCCTGGACATAATCACTTCTTCTCTTCTAGTTTGGCATTTCTGATCCAATAGTTGGTTTAATTTTAAATAATTTATTGTTTGTGCAGGAGTTCCATAGGTTCTACCACTCCTCCCTAATATATTTATTGTTTGTTTGTTTCAGGTCTGTCTATGGGATTTTGGTATATAAGGTGTTTGAAAAGTCTTACTAATTAACCCATAGCTAGGGGGAAGATAGATTTATACCTTTCCATGGTTATTTGTGTGTAAGTGAATATAATAAACCCAATGGGAATTGGAACTTGGTTCTCTAATTATTTATTAGTGATTGATCTGTTTTCTATCCTTTGCAGATTATTGAAAGCTCAAAAATATTTTTAGATTGTAAGAATTTTTTTTTTTTGGAGGTGTTTGGCATATCAATCCATTGGGTCACTTAATGCCGAAATTTAATGTTTTTTTAAAATAATGTTTTGTATTTAACAGTCAAAAACTTTTATTTTCAAAAGTAAGACTGATGTTTGTTATGGTTTTATTTTTTCATTATATTTTTGAAATCAGTTTTAATTTCTATTAGAAATATGTAAAATGAATCAGTATTTTGAAAAAGTTCTTTTAAGTTTGTTGTTTGCTAGTATTTTAAGTGGATTGAATTAAAATTGCTACAGTTTATCAGTATGAGTTTTATGGTGAATGGTTATGACAAAAGGTTTTGGTTTATTTTGTTTAACAACATATCAACACCTTATGGGTCATTTAATGCCGAAATTTAATTTTCTTCGGAGCTTTGATAATGTTTTTTTTTTTTACTATTAAAATCTATTGGTGGAAACTTTTACTATAATAATGCATTTTTATACTTTTATAGTTTTCTGATACCAGTTCTGAGGTTCACTATTTACCCATAGCTTAACAGGTGCTACCACGGGACAACAGCAATTAAGAGGTTCCATGCTCCTCAAAACCTCCTGATCAGAGACCTTGCTTCCAGATGTAGTTTATCATCATACCCAGGACGATTTTGCTTGGAAACCTAGCAAATAGCTCCTATATGTTGTAATGGATGAGGCTGAGAATAAACTAAATTCAACAATTTTTAAAAAGAATAAATTTCAACATGCAGCAATACTTTTTGTATTTTTATAAAAGGAATAACATGATTTACAAACAAGAAAAATATTTGTGTGTACACAAATAGCTGAAAAGGATGTACAAAAAAAAGAAGATATTTGGAAATGTGTGAGATACATTACATGACAGTCTCCCCAGAAGAGAAGACTGGACAAGCCTCCTACCTACTGCAATCTAGAATGGAGAGAGAAAGAAAGAGCTTATGTCCTTTCTTTTAGAGTCTCTTGGTAGACAAGGTGGGATTAACTCTAGAATTACAAATATAATAAAATACAGAGGAATTTGATTTATATTTAAAATTGGTATTTATTTTAAAGAATAACAGACTTGCATCAGTTATTGTAGATAATAATATCTAAGTATTATTTGGAAAAGTAAAATATTATAAAATAATTAATATCCTTTAAAGTGACTGTATTGAGTGGCCAAAATAGTTGTTCTGTTTATTAAATAATAAAATTGTAATATTTTTGTATTTTCATTAACTTTTATGCACGATACATTGAATATTTTATTTCTTTATCTCAGTGATTCTCAAACAGTGTGCCTGGGCACACTGGTGCACCTTGGCATTCCAGATATAAGAAATAAATATATTTACTTTATTATATTACTGTATCCGTCTCATTCTTATGTGATTGAGGCTTTTATGCTCTCACCACAATTAAGAGAAAAAAGAGAGGAATTCTTCAATGTATTGACGAGGAAATGAGAGTTTGCCTATGAAATATATGCCCAAACATTAAAGAAATCACTAAGACTCACCAGGCTCATGTTTCTCAAACACAAGAATGAATAAATTTAAGGCATGTTTCTTTTTATATTTTTTATTGCATTATTTCTTTTCTTCAATATTTGACTTATCTATATCTATAATTCTCAAAATGTGTGTGTGTGTGTTATCGGATGTTGTTTATGCATTTCCAGTTTTCATCAGATTTTGATGAAATTTTTTTGTTTGATAGATAATACTTCAGTGCCGGTTTCGAGTCCAAATTGTTGGCGGCAATGGCTCTCCACTACTTCCTGTCCATTATAACTCTCAGCATCATTTTACTATTTACCATCTATATATCTTTCATAAAAACTTTAATAAAAATAAATAGTTTAAATTATTACAATAATATTATTTATTATTATACAGTTCCCTTTTCAGACCCCACCCTATTCAAATTGTTAACCCCCAATTTGGGGATGTGCCTCAGTTGCACCTAAATGTTGTTACTAATATTGATTTTTGGGTGGACTGACTTTAAACTTAAACTGCTTCAATTGAACATAAATATTCCCAGTAATGAATGACCCAGTCAAAGATGCTAGTTGTAACATATTTTTCTGAAATTTGTATATAGTCCACCTACAATTAGTGGTAAGATTTCAAGTGCACCTGACTTAAAAAAATGTTGAGAACCACTGCTTTATCTTGTCATCCTTTGTACAACTTCATAATTTCCATCCTTCCATAACTTTTGTACCTTTCTCAGCTGTAAGTATCTTTTGCAGTCTGTTAATTCTCTCAAGAGACTAATAGACATCCAAATCTGAACTATTTGAAACATGACCTCGAGAATTGAAACATTGGTTAAAATATATTTGATTCCTTCATAGTTGCAAGATCAATCCCTGCATCAGGTAGTGTTGAAATGACACATACTATGGTTCAATGGAAGAAACAAAAAAGCAACCGAAAGTTGAATAAAACTAGCGAGTACTCATTCATATGATTGGTTTGTTTTTTTTTATGATTTATTAGCAGCATGGCCCGGCGTTGCCCGTACTTGATTCAAAAATCGTACGACTCATACAGCAATTGCTATCACTTGACTTAAAATATTTTTGCCCTTCCTTGCCTTTAAAGGAGTGCCCTTTGCTGTGCTGATGTTGCTACATGCCTTACTTCTTGCCTATCTCACACTGCAAATTTTTTCTAAGCTCTATACTAAACATTAAATCTGTTACGAAAAAAGAACTAAACAAAATGATCAGCTTTAAAAAAGGACTTGTAACTGGAAAAAAACGAATGAAAAAAAGAATGTTAACAACAAATAATTTTTCACACCCAACCCAGTTCTGTGGAATCAGAATCAACGTTGAGTTTAAGCAAGCGAATGAGCCAATTGGAGTAAAGTGCCATGCAGATTTAAATTTTTCCCGCTTGTGATGAATGCAGCTATCGATTTTTTTTGCATGCTAGTTAACATTCATGTCAGTCAGCTGTTGGCTCTCACTCTGGCCAATAGAATCTTCCTGCCTATTCGTGGCAGCCAGCTATTTGCTCTCACTCTGGCCGGTAGAAAATGGCTGCAAACTACATGAAAACTGCCGTAGAAGCATGAAAAAATCGATTATTTCCACTATCGATGGGAGTTGGGAAATGCAAAGTTGGTCTTGGCCTTCCCGCTAACTTGGAGCATGTGCATGTAAATTTTGGTACAAATCAGTCGAAAATTGCGGCCATGCATTCGTTACACACACACACACACACACACATCCTGCCTTTTATAGATAGAGATCAAGCTTTTGCAGGTTATTTAAAGTCAGAAAATATTTTTAGATCATTAGAAATTTTGGAGATAATGATTTACTGATACAAATTTTACTAATTAAACCATAGCTGGGAAGTGAAGAGGTAGATTCATACCTTTAACAAGGATATTTGTGTGTAAGTGGATATAACAAACCTTACTGGAATGCAAACCTGGCTCTCTCTTATGGTAATTTACCCATGCATGCATGGATTCTCCCAGGTACTGTCTTTTGAGCGGGGAGTTTCCAGCAGTCAGCTCTGACAATCAGACCGAATATTCTTGCTCATTTGTATATGTTTGTATTACTGTTTCTGTTAATATATTTGTTTAACTCATTTCTTCTCTTGTGTCTTTATTTCTGGCCCTAACAAGGCCACAACACTCCGATTTCCAATTCTGAGCTGTTATCCATTACACCACTTGCACATCTAAGCTTACAGCAACTGGTATTGATCAGGCTCAATATTGCTTAACTTTAGTGATTGTTCAAGAACTATTATGTGATATGTCCGTAAGCCTCGTTCATATGAAATATCCCCTAATTTAACTCTTGAACTGAAAAAAAGTTTGGTTTAAAATTGCAAGAAAGTTGCTTGCTCCACAATCTCTTGCATTTCATGTTGTTGCAACCTATCAAGTTTTCATTGCCTGTCATAATCTACTTAAAAAAAAGAAAAGAAAAAAAGAACATTTCCATTATCTTTAAGTTATGAATCATATACAGAAATACAGTCCAGTATGTTCTTTTGACTAACACGTAGAAGCTACACTTCAAAGAAACTAATAGAAACAAGCTGGTGAAAATTATTTTTAATACTTAATTTCCACTGCCATAAATAGACAAAAATTAATTTTATTATTACCACTCATGATGATAATAAAAAGTAAAAATAAAAAACGGGTTAGCTAACCGGTTTCAAACCTCACTCAACAGAGCTAAATCGAGGTTAAAAGAAAAAATGGACAAAGTGTATTAGGGGGAAAAAGCCTAATACAAAGTCCTTCTGTTTACATAGAGAAGGCTTTAATGATAGAATATAGATGGTCTCCAACACTTTTAGGTGGTAAATTAGAGTGGGACCTTCTCCACCCCCAATACACTCGATTTAGATCTGTTGTGCGAGGTTTGAAACCGGTTAGCTAGCCCATTTTTTATTTTTTACTATCATCATGAGTGGTAATAATAAAATTAATTTTTGTCTGTTTATGGCATTGATAAAGTTTTGTACCACTAAACATATCTTTAAATACTTAATTTTGGATGATCCTGTTGTATAACAGTGATTATTTTCAAGTAATTTTTTTATTCAAATGCTATCAACTCCAGATAAGCTAATCATAGAGAAATATCAATTTCTGTCAGAATTTCTGGGATGAGCTGTTTTTATTATATACACCATTTACATTCGGACTATTATCCTTATCTTTGTTGTTGTTATTACAACATTTTGGTCATTGTTCCCTTCGGATAATTGTATAATTGTACACATGTAAATAATTATAGCTCATCATCCCAGAAATTCTACATCCAACAAAGGCCAATGTCAGGAAGTTGTCAACACTTCAAAGAAAATCAACAAATATCACATGATCCTAACTTAATCCAATGAATTTACAGCTTCCATTTTGTGCTATTAAACCCACATGTAACATGCCAAATAATGATTTATTTATTTATTTATTACAGCTTAACTCTTTGTGGTTTATTTAAAGCTAAAACATATTTTGGATTATACGAATAATTCTTTTTTTTTTTTTTTTTTTTTGCAAGTGAATATTATATTAAGAATTCTTTTTTTTTTTTAAATAAAATGATTTTTCCAGAACAAGTCCTATTATTTATCCCATAACTGGAGATAAGAAATAGCTTCATACCATACAGATAATGTACAAATCAAAGTAGAATAGAAAACTGGTTTTGTCTTTTTTAGAAAATTAAGAAAATTGTTATGTTTAATTTTGTTCATGATTGCCAGGTTCACAATAAGTGTACCCTCTCTGCATATTAAGAAAATGATCGTTTAAAATTGCAAAACTGATTTGATAGTTTTTAAAACTTCATTTCAATTATAATTCGTTCACTTGTAAAAATTTATTTGAATCATGAATCAAAATAATATCTTACTCGTGCAATGTGTTGTTTTTACCTACACCCCCCCTACCTGTAACGGCATTCACCCAAGGTGGGTTGAGCCGGCTCCAGTATTGGAGTTTCACGGGAATTTGGAATTCACAAGCGGTCCCCAACCTACATGTATAGCACATGAGATTTGATTATAGTGGTGAAGGTTTCATGCAGGACCATCCACACTTTTTGAAGGGCCAATTAGAGATCTGGCGCAGTGCGTGCCACAAGGTCCCCAAACAACCATCCACAGGTTTTGAATTTAGAGATTTCCTTCTCCTAGACCAGTCGCCATCCAAGGCTATAGTACCCAGTCTGTCCTGCTATTTACCCATAGCTAGAGGGAGAAGAAGAGGATTCACACCTTTCTCAAGGGTATTAGCATGTAAGTGAATGTAATGGATTTGACTGGAATTTGAACTCGGCTCTCTGATTCCTCAATCCAAGCTGCTATCCATTACTCCACCATGCCTACCTGTGTAGTCTTTCCACATTATTTAAATGAGGATATGGTATTCCTCAACAAAAGGTAGCAAACACTAAACAAATGTGAAACTTTGACATCTTACTTATTATAAAATGCAGAGTGTGTGTGTGTGTGTGTGTCTGTACGTTTATATATTGGATCAGATTTCCTACATTTTTCAACCAATTTCAACAAAAACTTCACAGGACTGTGTAAAATTACCTTGCGGTGGTTCTGACAGCGCCAAAAATTGGAAAAACACAATTGTTTTTGCACAAAATCAATTTGAAAACATGATAAAACACGACTGTCGCCAGAATGAAAGGGGGACAACTCATATTGTGTTATACTTATTATAAAACTCAAGTTGTTTGTGTGTATTTTGTGTGTGTTCATTTATATATGGAATCGGATTTCCTACATTTTTCAACCGATTTCAACAAAGCTTTTTTTTGGCCACTAGTGTTTCTTATTGTCTTTTTTTTTTCTTTATTTTTACATTCAGAATGCTTTAAAAATTCCATTTACAAGACAATTGTTTATAATAAAATTCTATTCAATCGATAGACTCATAACGATTGAAAACAATGTTTTTGTTCAAGTTTGGGTTTGACCAATTCGTAAAAAAAAACTAATTAAGACATGCGTGTCCGTCCACTTTAAACAATAATCTTTGTCAATTTTATTTTTCAGTCTTTATGATGGTCGATACTTGATCTATCTCTTACTGTTACATCCCTGGGCAACGCCAGGCTCTACTGCTAGTTATAAATAATCCTACCCACTCCTGATTTTTCGAACCCTCCACTTATTCTAGCCCCAACTTTAATTCAAGATCCATGAATAGTTAATAAATAAAAAATTTAAATCTTGTAAGTTACCAGTAAACATTTATACAAAGAAACCTAGAAACATTTATAAAATACATAAACTAATTATTTATACTAAGAAGCCTCTCAACAATTATACTAAGGTCAGTAACTGCTAGTCATTAGTCCTGTTGCCAGTAAACTGTAATAATTGGTCCTATTATCAGTAACCTGTAATTATTTATAAAGCAGATTACTTACTGAGTGGTTGTTGTCCAAAAGGAGACTTCCACCAGTCGGTAGCAAGACGTTTTAATTTTTCATCTTCATGTAAAGGAAAAACTTCTTCAACAATTCCGGAACTTTGGTATTTACGCACTGAAAAGAATAAATGGCATACATTTGCACATCATTAACATGTATGTATTTATTGCCACATTTGTATATTCACGCAAACTTGAGTGTATGTCCCCACTACATACCTGGGAGTTTCATATCTCAAGTTATCATCTAAGGTATAAAACTCCTGGTTGAAATACTGATTTCAATGCCCACCTTGGTATATATTGTAGATATTGTACATTGAATGCTGATGTTAAAATAGTGCTTGATGTAATATATCAGAGTTATTAAGTATATATTGATAAAAATATAATTTTTTTCCTCTCTGGTAGTACAATTCAAAGTTTTTCAAATATAAACTGGAAGATAGATAGAATGAGAGAATGGAAGACATTTTCCCTGGTAATGTGGATGTGAAGAAAGAACAATCTGGGTTGTCCTACGAATTGGAACGATGCACCAAGAATTTACTTTTTCTTATCTATCAAAAATCTGGAATGCAGGTAAAGCAAATTATTCAAATGGCTTTATCTATTTTTTTGGAAATTAGAAAAACATGTCATTGGTGAAAAGATTAGCAAAAATGAATTGAGAAATGAAAACACAGAATAAAACCGCTGCAAGGGTTAAGATTATGAAAATTGATCCATCATAACAGGCAGGTGATCTGGTTTATATTTTCACTAAGACAGTGACCAGCACAAGGATGGAAAAAAGCATGTCTCTTTGTTGAGAATTTAGGTAAACAAATATATTTTCATTGATGAAAACAAATTGGAAAATAATTTTTATCTATCACTCAAAAGGTTAAAATGAGGTGATCTGGTTTTCTGTTTTCACTGGACAAGTGTGTTCAGGAAAGGAGTCAGAGAATTGAAATTAATGAGAATAAACCTATGCACTTTAAAAATTAGATTTGTCACAAAAACAGTTATACCAGCCCTGAGAAGTGGGCAGAGTTAGAATACTGAGAAGGAAGGAGGAAGGGGTGGAATTTAGCCTTGCCTATGTGGAGTAGCAGTAAAAGATGTGAAGTGAAGCAGGTTGGAGTTAAGAGAGTAGCAATCCCTGTGACTACTCCCAAGGAAGACAGATAATTCTCCAAATTTGGAAAGTTGATTAAGAAAGTAGAATTAGGGAACAAAGAAAACCTTTATTGGAATTAATGAAAATTGGGGAATCACTGAATTCTCAGAAACCTTCAGCAACATGTCAGTTTTGGCCCAAAGTGCATACAAGCAGATGACTTTGGAGAACTCAGTTGCTTTGGGCTGAGAACCCACATTGAGTGCCTCTGAAATCTGCATCAGCTTCCACCAGATTTCCTGATTGCACGACTTTGAACCCAGCACCTCCAGAAGTTTAGACAAGGCCCAGTGTCACTATAGAGATTGATGTGGAAGGGTTAATTTTTGTTGAACCAAGAACAATATAAACTAATTGAAGATTAACACTATGAATCTCTTGTTTTATTTGTTGTTGTAAAGATAATTCCTTAATATAGCACCTGCCATGGCTTGAACCAGTGCTGTGATTACAACGACCTTCAATCTTCCACTGCTCTGAGATCAAGAACACAGCATGGTCAGAGATGGTGTGGATCAAAACAGTCAATGACCAACAACCAGCTTGGACTAGTGTCAGCATTGACCAGTGCAGAGTTTGCCCTGTAATTAAAATGTTGTCCTAAGACCCTGAGGCCCGAGCCACTAAATGGGTGTATGCAGCAGTGAAAGGTGTTACCCTAATTGGTGAACATGACCGAGGATGTAACCCTGTTGGCAGGAGGCGTTATAATATCCTCCTGTGTTATGCTTGAGTTGGTCAAAATTTCTCAATAACATTGAGCTGTTTCTGAATATTATCCTGATGTATGGACTGCAGATATTCTGAATCCTTTCCAACACACCTGTGGCAGTTTTCCAATCTTCTTCCTTGACCCTTCTGTTTCTGCCTGCAAAAGCTGATGTTATGTTTTCAGGGTAGATGTTATTCTGAAGGGTACGTTTGATTCTGATTCTATCCTGTTGGTATGTGTCTGGGTCACCATGTATGAATTTGGTGCTGTAGATGATTCCTTCCTTTGTACTGTATAAATGATGGGAATATGCTAGGCTATCATGACTTCCTCAATAGGCTTAGCATAGATATATATATCATATGGGAATCATTAAGGAGGAGAAACAACAGTAGACAGAGCCAAGCTTGACAGCAAAGCTTAAGCAACAGCAGTAAAAAATAGAAGCAGCAACAGAGGGAGTCAAGCTTCACAGCAAGGCTGCAGCACAAACATTAGGTTTAAGGCATGAAGTTCTAGTTTCAGGATTGTGCCACAGGACAAGAGCATTAGCATAATGATTGTGAGTTCAATCCCTAGGCTGGTTAATAGACTCAAACTCTGAAGAAACAGGATTAGCAATAACTGAGCAGTACTAAATAAGAACAAGATGAGATATCCCTATAAATGGACATTGGAACAAGAATAATCTACCTTCATAGATTAAATAAAGGGTTCAGTTTGAAATTCCCTGAGCATTAACCGGATCAACAAAAACCTAAATCTAAAACTGGAGTTTGTATTTACACTATTTACATTGTTCAAACTGTTGTCATCATCTCTATTGTGACATTCACAATGTTTCGGTCATTTATGCTTTGACCTTCTTCAGGTGATATAAGTTGAAATTTTGAACTGAACCCTTTATTTAGTCAAAGATGAGGACAATAGTCCAAATGATGAGAATAGTTACAATACCTCATCTCAGAAATATAGACAGATATTGGAGTTTGTATATTTACTAATTCTAGAGTTGAACAGAACACAGGATTCTTGCACAAAGAGAAAATATATAAAATGTATGATGTGAACTTTGTACTGTAAAGTGTGTAGATTGTTATTGATGAAGCAGGTATGGTTAAGTGCAATTGATAAAATTCTAAATGGCAATAAAAACAGGAAAACAACAGGACAAAATAATACAACTCAAATATTAATTCAAAACAAAGCAACTATAAGACAGTAACAAACTAAAAAGTCCACAAAATAGAAATAGTGTTCACACAGAAGGGATACAGTCAATTGGTTATAGCGTTCTGATTTCAAGGAAATAAAGAAAAAATGTATGGGTAAGATCAAGAATTATCCATTTTTATTGGCTAGGAAGATGAGTCTTTAAATTTGTGGAGGGAGAATTAGTAGCAGTCTTTTCTGGAGATTGTAACCAACAGTTGTTTTGAAAACAGACATTTTACATTGATTAATGGTCTTTTATGGCTTAACCTTTTGCAGGTCATTTAAAGCTGGAAAATATTTTATATTGTAAGAGATTTTTGGAGATAAGGACTTATTGATACAAGTTATACTAATTAACCCATAGCTGGGGGGAGAATAGGTGGCTTGATCCCTTTCCCAAGGGTATTTGTGTGTCAGTGAATATAATGAACCCAAAGGGAGTTGGAACTTGGCACTTCATTTAACAATTCCAAGCCATTATCTATTACACCAACTGCACATCCAAGCTTATGGTTGTTGAAGTGGTCTGTCAGGGATTCACCAGGCAAATGAATTTACACTCTATGCAAGAAATACCTTGGGCTTATATTGAGCTCCATGGTTTGGTTTGTTTTGCTTTATGGCATATCAACCTCAATGGGTTATTTAATACTGACAAGATTTTTATTGCTGGTAATATTTTTTTCAAAAATATATTGCTGGTAATAATGTATAGCTGGTAATTTTTTCTTCAAAAATTCATTGCTGGTATTAAAATCTATTCTGACCCCAGTTTGAGGGTTAACTATTTGCCCATAGCTGGGACCCTAATAGGTGCTACCACTCCAGGTCAGGGTGAACCTGGGAACACCAGCATTCAAGAGGTGGTTCCACGCCTCAAAATCTACTGATCAGAGGCCTTGCTGTTGGATGTAGAACTATACAAGTCAATAAAACTATGCTCTGCTACCAATGTTGAAGTGCTCTTCTGCCAGGGATTCACCTGGCAAGTGAATGTCCACTCTCGAGAAGAAATACCTTGGGCTTATATTGAACTTCATGGCAGAATTAATTACAAAGAACAGGTGAGTCAATCCAACAATAACAAAGCATTAGTTTCTATTAGCTGGTGGTTGTGAGTTCAATTCTTGTGGTGGGCAATACATAAGTATATAGAACAATAACAACAGTACCTGATATAGCGAATCAGAGAGCCAAGTTCAAATTCCATGAATCCTCTTCTCTCCCCAGCTATGGGTAAATAGCAGGACAGACTGGGTTCTATAGCCTTGGATGGCAACTAGTCTACCACAAAAAGAAATAGCAACCTACCTTGGGAAAAAATGTGCCTTGTCAGTCATGTATTGAAAGATACATGATTGGCTATGCATGTATCATGCATGGCACATAAGTTACTGACCTGATATTCCCAAGTGGTCACCCATTGAGGTACCAACCAGGCACAAAGTTGCTTAACTTCAGTCATCATACAAGAACTAGTGTTTCAACATGACGTGGCCATAAGATATATGCTTTAAAATAACAGTACAATTTTTTTTTTTTTCACATCAATCCAATAATTAGGGATACTTTATTAATCCATTATTACACGCCATAAAAGCCAGCATTAATTATAAAATTAAAATCAAGTATTTATTAAAGATTTAAACAAAAATTGTTATTAATCTCAACTAAGTATTTATGCGGATGACACAGCCATGTGGAGCCCCATTTCAGAATTGTAGAAAAATACTAATAGATTTAAGTATTGTCACTGAAAACTCATTTTTGGTATGTTGACAGACTCCAGATATTCAAATTTTTGTATTCATATATATTAACCAACCAGCAACGTCGTACAAGACATGGTATTTTTTGAATTGACAAATGATGAATATCTCTTAAAAATGAAATTTTAAAGGCTCACTTCAGAATATGATCGATAATATTTTCCCTCCTTAAAAGGAATATTTAAAAATTAGGAAAATATATATATTAACCAATAAGCTGGGATTAATGGTCTAAATCCTCCGGAGCTTACTATTTTATTATAAATATGATCAATTCTTGTTTGCTAACTAATCTTTCAGTGAACCTTTGACCAGGGTGTTTGTTTGTTTGATTGTTATACAAACAAATCTGAAATTCTCACATTTAACCTTTACCACGCTAATTTCTTTCTAGAACCGTTCCCCCTGCCACTGCATTGTTTTTTTGAGGGTACAAAAACATGAATACCTACTGTTTTAAAATTGTTATAACTTTCTTTGTATTGTGTGTATAGATTTTATTTTTTGTATACTAATAAAAGAATGAATAAGTAATATTTTGATGCAATGCATTACGTTTTGCATACATGTTTTGACATTGAAAAAAAAAAAAAAAAAATTTAAACAAAATAAAAAAACAAATACATTAATAATTTAACATACTTTAACTTTTATTACTCCTTGTAGTGTTTTGTGGTGCAATAAGAAGCAAAATGGCTAAGACTTTCTTTTTGTCAAAAAAGTGACATGCTTCCTCATGTTTACATATGAGAAGACACCAGCATTAGTTTGGTTTTTCTTTCACCTGATTAGCATATTTATTTGTCTCATTGACAAATAAAGTTATTATTTCATTGTTTATGAATAAATGAAATACTTCCCCTTTATATAATGGTATAGGGTATTTTAATGGTTGCCAGTAGCTTCCATAAAATTAGTTAGCCATGGATGATCATATCTCCTAGTGGTCATCAACATTTTCATCCACGGAATGATACATGGTTATCAACTTCGATGATTTCACCATCAATATCTACTTGAGTAAAGCCTTCAAAATCATCATCGGAGTCTGAATAAAAAAAAAAAAAAAACTCCTGAATAAAGGCTTTGCTGGATGTAGATATGGCCATTTTTGTCTACAAAAAATTCTTGAAAAAATTAACATGGGTTTAATTGATGTTACACCTTGTGTAGAGTCTAGAAAAATTCAAAATGGCATTGGAAAATGGAAGTTTAGGCTCATTCCAAAGTGGCATTAGGCGATTTCCAGTTTAAAATACTGGAAATAACAGTTGACAAGTATTTATTTATAGCAACAGTCTCAAGGCAACATAATGCACCTAAAGCAGCAAAGGGAGTGAATTCTACAGCGACAATTTCCCCTCCATTGTGGTAATGGTTTAATTACTCACATCTTTCACATATTTACTCGAGTATACAATATTACAAAAATAATGCTTAGCAATAGTTTGTTTACATGAGCCAAGAGTCGCAACTAACTTCCTGCCTTTATTGCATGTGGCTTACTGCTACAAGTTATACACACAGTGAAAACAATGTAGACCTTT
Organism: Acanthosepion pharaonis; assembly: GCA_903632075.3. Lineage (NCBI taxonomy): Eukaryota > Metazoa > Mollusca > Cephalopoda > Sepiida > Sepiidae > Acanthosepion > Acanthosepion pharaonis. Next base: position 3,295,265 of record CAHIKZ030003431.1, read on the forward strand.
GTCACATACACCTGCACATACGTAGACACTTCCTATTTATGATATACTAATACAATTCCTTCAGTTGTACTGTAAAAAAAAAGATACACAAAATGTTTTGTGAAGTTGTTCACAAAAAATCTTTGTAATTCATTTTTCAATTTGAAAGAAAAATAATACTCAAATAAATAAAAATTATTGAAATTTGTAGATCTGTGTTTGAAGATTAACTTAATTCTTCATTTATACACACATATTCTACTACACCATTTACTCCTGTTTCAATAGTAAGTCTGATCAGTTCAATAAGGTCAAATTGGCAGCTGATCTCAAAAATGATCTACAGTCTGTTGTTAATTGGAGCAAAAAATGACTTCTTAATTTTAATGCCTCCAAAACAAAACTGTACTCTATTAGTCACCTGAGAGACTCCTTTCTGCCTTCCATGCACATGGCTGATACTAGCGTCTAGGATAGTGACATGTGTCTTCTCAGGCAAACAATTTCAGTTGACATGAAGTGGAAAGCCTATATTGAATCTATTGCTAGGTCTGCTGCTAAGAAAGTTGGTCCATGGTGTTATGCTAGACAATTTTTCTCTCCAGAATCTATCTATAAGTCTATTATTCATTCATCTTCGACTACTGCTGTCACATGATTTGGTTCTCCTGCTATATATTTAGAGATTCTTGATAAAATCCAAAGAAGAATCAGCAATATTATTGGTCCTGTCATCTCGGTTTCAGTCATCTTTCCACTACTCTAAAGTTGCTTCCCTGTGCCTTTTCTATAAATACTTTCATGGTAATTGTTCAGATGAACACTTTGCTATGGTACATAGACTTTATGAATTTAAGAACAATACTAGATTAGCAACAAGGTCTCATCATTTTACAGCTGAATTGGCTATATGTAACCATAAGTTCAATGTTTCTTTTCTTGTATTTGTCGCTTGTGGAACACCCTTCATGCTTTCCTGCTATCTTTGATCTTGCCCTTTTGTGTCTTAGTGGCTTTACTGCCTTGCATGGGGTGAAATGAGATATATATATATATATATATAATTATTTTTATAAAAAAATTTATAACATAAGTATGTTATAAAATCACTACAAAAATAGCCATTTTGTTTCAACACACTCTGTGTCTTATCAAGTGATGGTGTTGAAAAGAAAATAAATGGTTTTAAAAGTTTCAGATTAATTAACGATCCTACACTAGGGGGAGCATTGTTACAAAAGCTAGAATAACCAATCAAAAACGAAGTACAGAAAGATTCAAAAGCTTGACAACAAAATCCTGCTATTATAGCTATTTAGATCTTTAAATACGTGTAATATTAAAAATAATTTTTACTAACTAATAATTATAAATTTATATGATAAAATTTAATATTAAAATTAAAAACTGGCAATTTTTAAAATCCAAATTTAATCACTATTAAGTTTATACTTTGATATATATATATATATATATATATAAAAGACAAAACCAGTTTTTTGTCATACTCTCAGTTGTGCATTCTCTGTATATGTATCCTTCTCTGAATGTATAGACGTATGCAGTGACACAAGGGTTATCAGTTTATAAAATAGAATTAGCAAATCAAGATCAAGTTTTAGCAACACTGTTTACATTCATTTGTATCTAGTTTAAAGGAAAGTTCCCATTTGTTCTTGCTTCTTAATAGCATTTCTATTTTCTAATTATTTCATACTCAACAACCCCTAGTGTCTTAGTGGCTTTACTGCCTTGTTTAAGGTGAATCTGATTAAAAAAATTATAGGTGTATAAAAATATGGTATTAATTATGGCTTCCTACCTATAGTCCATTATTGCACACTATCACAAAAATGGGAAGTTTTAATTTGTTAACATTAGATTTGATTGACATCAACAGACACAAGAAATGTTTAATATATACATATATGTATATTTGATAACGTACAGATACTCTTTCCATGGTATAAAGTGGCATTAGAATACCCAGGTATGCAGCTGTCATCAGGGAGGGCTCTGATTGTACCCAAAATATAGTTAATAATTTTCAGCTTTTCTGTCATGGTGAAGAAAGTATCCATATCATCTGGAAAAGAAAAAAAAAAATAATTTTCAATAAAGTACAAAGATTCAGGTTTGTCTTTTGGTTAAATAAGGAGACCTGAGAACCTATCCTCTCCACTGGGATAAGGAGACCCTGAGGACCTATCTCCTCCGCCGGGGTAAGGAGACCTCGAGAACCTATCCCCTCTGCCGGGGTAAGGAGACCTCGAGAACCTATCCCCTCTGCGGTAAGGAGGAGATCCCTCTGCTGGGGTAAGGAGAGAACCTATCCCTCTGCCGGGGGTAAGGAGACCTCGAGAACCTATCCCCTCTGCCGGGTAAGGAGATCCCTCGAGGAACCTCGAGAACCTATCCCTCCGCCCGGGGCAAGGAGACCTCGAGAACCTATCCCTCCGCCAGGTAAGGAGACCTCGAGAACCTATCCCCTCCGCCGGGGTAAGGAGACCTCGAGAACCTATCCCCTCCGCCGGGGTAAGGAGACCTCGAGAACCTATCCCCTCCACCGGGGTAAGGAGACCTCGAGAACCTATCCCCTCCACCGGGGTAAGGAGACCTCGAGAACCTATCCCCTCCATTGGAGTAAGGAGATCTCGAGAACCTATCCCCTCTGCCAGGATAAGAATTGCCTTGAGAATCTATCTTCCAGCAAACAAATAATATTGTGTGTGTGTGTGTGTGTGTGTTTAGATCCAATCTGTTGATTTCGATGAATACAAGAAACTTGAATATTTATAAAAAAAATAAAAAACCCAAAAAGAAACAAACAATGAAATATAATAAAAAAATTATGTTCTACACCAGCTATGTATTCCAATCTTAACATTTTCTCTCCTGTATTATTAAAACATTTTTTCTTGGTTGTGCTGGCCCATTTTCACAAAAATAGGAAATTGTCATTCATTTGAAATAAATGACTATTAAGATGGTGATAGTAATTTTTCATGGGTACTGCTATTTTGGTTTCAATTGGATACTCTGTAGTACAGACTAATCTATATGTCACTTTACCCAACACACAATATTATAAAAATATGTCACAACTGTATGCTACTGCATGTCTATGCTGGCTTGGAAATAGAAGTAGGTGCTAATTTGTCTTAACAAATGCTCAGGACCAACATTTCAGTGTTTTGAAAAGGTATATATATGTCAACAATGGGCACAAGTTTGAATCTCACCAGAGTTGATTTGTCAGGAAGGTGACTTCTTGATGTCATCAGCCTGTAGAAAGTGCTGGAATACCATACCACAGGTTAACCCAAGCCTTGTGAGTGAAATTGGGTAGACAGAACTATTCATGAGTTGTTGATGGTTGAGCTAGCACAAAGTACCAGTTCATCGTGCCCAAGGTTTTGAGCCTTGTTCAGACAGTTGATCACACCAGATAATGTGCTCTATCCCAGAAACTGTAACTAAGGTCTGCTCAGTATAGTTGCAATATAAAACACATGTGAGCTCTGTGGGTGTTGAATAAACACAAATATACCTGAGCAGGCATCTGCAGTAAGGATTAGCTATTATATATGTCATCAGCAGGCAATGTAATATGTCAACAGCAGTGCAAATGTCAATTGATTGGAGATGTGTTTTTTTTTGTCTTTGTGAATTAAGATGTACTGCAGTAAATATGCCATTCAGCACCATAGGTTTTTGGCAGTTGCCCAACCGTAACTATGTTGGGCATGTCTCCTAGAAACTGATGCACTGTGTATCTCTGTTCATGAGTGGGGGTGGGTATTTGGAGGTGTGTCCTCACAAACTGTTGAGAGGGTTTTTTTTTTAAAAGTTCAAAGGATGAGGCTGCCAAGGCGACTTGCGAGTCATTTCTAGCTACTTGGGAACACCCTCAAATGGAAATCGTCTGAGTGGACTGGGTTACCTAAGCTGTAGGTAATCCTGTGTGTACCTACAGTTTAGATACCCAGTCCACTCAGGTGATTTCCATTTAAAATCAATCCAAGTTATTGGAACACCCTTTATTTCTAATTTACTCCACCTTCAAGGATTATGCACTGTTTTTATCAAAACCTGTTACAATATAGTGAATACTTGGCTGTGATACATGTACTTGATATACCCTTATCAAATAGATTGCTATGATGGATATATTGGGTTTTGTATATTTATAGCCCAGCATCACTTTGTTGGCATACAGTTCTCTCACTTAATAATAAGAGTGTGGCCCAAAAGTCAGCAAGGGGGTTAAAAGTTTAATAACTTTTTTTTACTATTTTTTTCAGTTTTTCTTTTATAAAGGAGGTTTTGGAAATGAATCCTGTAAAAATACATGACTGAAAAATAAGCACAAGTAGTGAAATTTCTAGCAAAACTAAGGATCATTAATTCAAACTCAACAAGTATATAGTCGCTATTACAGTGTGAGAGATCCTCCAAGTTTTGAGCGTAAAGGTTCACTGAGTGATTTATCATAAAGTGGCATACCACATTCAGTTAAGTAACAAAAGTAGTATTTGAGGGAGTAAGGGAGAGTATCAAAGAAAATTCAAGTGTATCAACTCAACATTCGTCACAAATTAACTGAAAGGTGCCTTGTAGCTAGAGATATTGAATTAAAATTCCCTTTAGAGGAACAGCCCAGGATACAAGTTATAAATTGGAGTATGAAAATCTAAATATCTGGAAATATTTTAACAGAAGATGGAAAATGTGACACTGAAATCTGAAGGCACAGTGGAATAGCAAAATATGCCTTCTAAAAGCTCAGCAGATTATTAAGAAACAGGAAAATGTAATTAGAAACAAAGAAAAAGTTGTTGAATTGCTATGTGTTATGTAGGAATAAAGTGTCGCTGGAGTTTGAACACAGATCACCAGAGAGCAAACATAAGCGATCCCATGATGATAAAGGAAAAATATATATATATATATATATATATATATATATATATATATATATATATATATGAAATAAAAAAGGCTTAAACACTAATATTCCATGGTCATAATTTATTCCATTGGAATTGTATTTACAATTCCAATGGAATAAATTATGACCATGGAATATTAGTGTTTAAACCTTTTATTATATCCTTACTCTGTCCTGGACATTGAGTTCTACCTGGATTCTATCCTCTCAAATTCTTTATTAAAAAAAAATATACATGTATGTGTATGCACCTATGTATATATATTTATGTATTTTGCATATGTATGTGTATATTTACCACTAATATTATCTATATATATATATATATATATATATATATATATATATATATATATATATATATATATATATATATATATATATCCCATGATGATAAAGGATATATATATATATATATCCCATGATGATAAAGGATATATATATATATATATATATATATATATATATATATATATCCCATGATGATAATATATATATATATATATCCCATGATGATATATATATATATATATATATCCCATGATGATAAAGGATATATATATATATATATATATATCCCATGATGATAAAGGATATATATATATATATATATATATCCCATGATGATAAAGGATATATATATATATATATATCCCATGATGATAAAGGATATATATATATATATATATCCCATGATGATAAAGGATATATATATATATATATATATCCCATGATGATAAAGGATATATATATATATATATATATGTGTGTGTGTGTGGGAATTAGCATGGTGTCTAAGAGATCACTATTTCTACACTATCCTCTATTACTATATGGAGTGGTATTCTCTATGCTATTCACTATACTATTTCTCTATACTGATCACTATTTCTACACTATCCTCTATTGCTATACGAAGTGCTATTCTCTATACTATTCACTACATGGATTACTATTCGGATCACTATTTGGTAGTTACTACTCAAGTGAGTATTATCAAGCAAGTACTATTAGTGTTATTCGAGGGCATCTGACACCAGTATTGTTCAATAGTGTTACTATAGTTGTATCTGCAATTACAAAGTGTCTACTACAACGAGCATTACTAAAGTGACAATGAGTGTTTGTTAACATCACAAAATTATGCAAATTCTCCTATATGAGAATATGAATATGAGGCAATTTCCTCACAGATGACGAGAAGACTTGAGGCAACAGCGATATAGTTCCACAGAAAATATAAGTCATAAAGAATTTTTTTTAAAGGAAAATGGGAATAAAAATGACACTTATATTCAAATCAGAAGAAAAAGAGTTAAATTTCTTGGACAAATAATAAGGAAAGATGACTTGGAAAATTTAATACTTACAGGATGTACTGAAACCCAGAGAGACTGAGGAAAACAGTGAGTAACCTATCTAATAAGTTTGTGTAAATGGATGGATTTCCAGAGAGTGAGAGAGATAGTAAAAAGACAAACAGTGCTAAGAGCTACAATGGAGAGGAAGTTGTAGAGAGCCATGATTGCCCATGTCCTGAAGGGGCACAACATATAAAAGAATGCAAAATTTGATGCAAGTACAGTGCTTAAATTTTCTAGCCATTGATAACAGTGCTATTTCAAAACCCATGAATAGAAAACTTACTGGCAAACTGACTCGGTAAGCTGGGTACCAATGAGCAATAGCTGCACATGTATTTCCAATGGATAGCACAATAAGAACATGTACTATGTGAGAACTTTCTGATTCTACTTCATATTATTTTTCTATATGCCATGTCCCTTCAGGACATTGATAATCATAAGTATTTACAATTTTCTGTCCTTTGTAACTCTTAATGAATTTTGTCTTTTAGTTATCTCTCCTAAACCTTATTCCACCATCCATTTACACACACTTGCTAGGTAGGTTATGCGTTATTTTCCTCTGTCCCTCTTGCCTTCAATAGGTTCTGTAAGTATCAAATTTTCCAAGCCCTCTTTCCTCATTATGTACTCTAGAAATTTCAACTGTCTCTTTATCATGTTAAGTATAAGTGTATTTTTTTGTTTCCTTTTTCTCTAAAACTTCATCATTGCTCACATGTTCAGTCCATGTTATTTTCAGCATCCTTTTGTACATTTCTGTTGCTTCAAGTCTTCTCTTAATCTGTGAGGATTCACAGCCATTACAAAAGAACTGATTTTATATAACAGTTCAGTAGTCTTTTCTTTGTTTCTAACAAAATGTTTTTGTTTCTAACAAAATGTTTTTGTTTCTTAATATTTTGCTTAGCTTTTGGAAGGCATTTTCATTCTATAGAAGGAATATTTCTATCAACCTGATCCCTGAAAACTTTCATAGTCATCAATATTGAAGTCCCGGTAGTAGCCATCTTTGTATTGCTTCTTAAGATCCATCAGTTCTGCAGCTACCATCATTTTCTCTGGCCTGGCACTGATATAAAGGCGACTTTTCTGTAATAAAAAAAAGAACAGATGTCAAATCGGCTCCAATATACAAAGATTTACAACTAAATATTTGTATATTTCCTTTTTAAGATAAACTTAATTTTGTATTTATTTAGTCTCCAGAACCTGAGCAAGTTTGGTATTAATAAAAAGAAAAATAGCTATAGTCTATAGCAGCATTTCTCAACTGGTGTACCTGTGTACACTAATGTGCAGCCAGGTGTGCTCCAAGTTAACAAAAGAGTAATTTATGAATTATTTTTATATTTAAAAAAAAGTAAAAAAAAGGTTGAGAAACACTGGTCTACAGGCCCTAGCCATTTCATTAATTAATATTTTATATATGGCAATGTGCAATTTTCAGATATTAAAAAGAAAAAGAAGTTGGAGAGGGCAATGATTGCTTATATCCAGAAAAGACAGTGCTTAAGAGAGAAAGCAAGGAGGATTAAATGAAAGACAATTTACTTTATAAATTATTCTTTTCTCTAGAATAGTCTTTGTACTAAACTTCAAGTTCACTGGATGAGAAAATCTTATTGATAACTGAGTTTATGATGTTTATATTATAGAAATCATTTCATTTTATCTGATATAAAAACTGATAAATAAAAGCAAAAAGATCAAAAGTCATTTAAAACTTATACAGTTTTTAATTAGAGTCTTTACAATTTCCAAGAGACTTATTTGTACAGAACATCACAAGATTTTCTACACATTTGTTAGCAAATTAGAAAAATTACCAAAAGAAAAAATGTTTAAAATCATTTTAAGCTGATGTAGGCTAGAAGGCATTTATAATTACATATTTCCAATAGGAATATGAAGGTTGTGTAACTGATATCAGCAGAGAAAGTGGAATCCAGGAGCAGATACTAACCTCCAGGAGAGCAACTTTTTGTATCTTCTTGATCTCATGTTTTCCACTGACATAAATTGGGATGATTATATTGAATTAATTCCTAGGTCTGCTGCTAAAAAAGTTGGTTCACTGTGTCATACCAGATAATTCTTCTCGCCAGAATCTTTCTTGTATGTTTCTGTCATTTGTTCATACATTGAATATGGCTGCCATATTTTGTCTCATACCCCTGCTATATACAGTGGTGGAAATAAGTATAAGACGCCTCATGAAATTGTTAATAATTTTCTTATTACTACACAAATTCCTCTGAAAATTTGTGTGTGGTACCTAGATCTGATGAGTATTAGTATACATATTCGATTTTATAACAACTTTCCACCAAAAAATAAAGTTTACGAGGATGGAAATAATTATAAGACAGTATTGAAAATTTGCATATCTGGTTGTCTTCAGAATGCCAAAGGAAGAATAAGTGTATGCGCAGATTATAAAAAGACTCTTAATATGATTTTAAGCCACATGAGTCCTATTTAAACATTTCATAATTGAATGCAGTTACTGTAAAATGCCTAGGAACTCTCCCTTAATGAAAATGAAAAAAGGCAAATTTCTGCCTATAAACTGGAAGGAAAATCTAAGTTTCATTGCAAGAGAACTGTCGAGGTTCCGAACAGTTGAGAATTTATCTAAAGGACCCTGAATCATATGGCACCAGAAAACTTCCAGGTCGTCCACCTAAAATTACAAATGCAGCCAGATGTTGACATTTCTGAGAAGCTTCTAAAGGACAATCATGCTCAAGAGATCTGCAAAAATCTCAGAATTTACCCAACATTCCAAGAAGAGTTCGTCAACTTCTCCATGAATTGCCAAATCTTGTGTATTGAAGCAGGAAGACAGCCCCTGCTTTAACTGCTAAACACAAGAAGATGCACATAGATTGGGTAAAGAAAAAAGTAACATAGACAAAGGAGAAATGGGAAACCATGGTGTTTTCTGATGAGAAAAAGTTTAATTTGGATGGGCCCCACTGCTACCAGTGTTATTGGCATAATTTAAGAAAGGAGAAGCAGCCGTTTTCAAAAAGACCATTTAGAGAAGGATCTGTTATGGTTTAGGGAGTTTTTTCTGCATCTGGAAAGGCTGATTTAGTAGTGATGGAAGGGAAACAAAACTCTGCTCAATAAATCAATGTGCTGGAAAAGTCTTGTCCCATTTCTAGACACCAATAATGCCATTTTTCAACAGGACAACACAGCCATACACACTCTTAAGCTTACAAAAAACTGGTAAAAAACAAAAAATATTGAAGTTTTGAACTGGTCCACTAACTCTCCAGATTTAAACCCAATAGAAAATTTGGGAGGAATTTTGTTAAGAAGAGTATACAAAAATAAATGTCAATTTGAAGACAGAGAAACTTTAAAATCTTGCATTAAACAGTATTGGAATGAAATTCCATCTGAAGCTCTTAGAAAGACTATTGAT